>OX451739.1:857811663-858289163 GCA_948472305.1 Vicia faba
GAAAAAAGTTCTTTTTAATTTTGAATTGAAAGAATATATAGATGATCTCTTATGCCTTGTTTGACAAATGATATAAAATGAACAAATTCCCTTGTTTTTGAGTAATGCAGAGTTTTTGGCTTATTTCCGTCTACGGCTCAAGAATAGACCATAAGCTCATGACTTTCGGTGCATAATCCTGGCGCGAACCCTGAAGTAAAATCGTAGATGAATAAATTTGTGACATCATGTCGAAAGAATTGTCCCGATAAGATAAAAATTGAGAGAGAAACAATTTTTACAATAACAAGAAAATTGAGACAGAAAACCCACTGTTTCGGGTTGCGCCGCTTTTTCAGCTTATTTTCATGTATGCTTTCAGAAACGAGCCACAAACCATAACTTTCGTAGCATAATTTGAACCCGATTCTTGAAGAAAAGTTGTAGCTAACACAATTTGTTACATCGTGCCATAAGTATCATCCCGAACCAAAAAAAATTGAGAAAGTTATGAATTTTTTAATTTTGTGCAACAGTTGACCTGAAATCTGCTTCAAAATGCAATTTTCACCGTATTTCACAATTTTGGAGATCTTCTTCATAGAATTGGCTTCCAAGCCGAACATATGAAATGGAGAGTATGTCAAGACGATTCTAATGCTCAAGGACCCACTAAAAAATAATTTTTTGGTCAGAATTTATGAATTTTTAACATAAACTGCGAAATATTGATTTTCAATTGAAACAGTCTAAAATCAATTGAGACATTCGGTTTTCTGTGAAATCCAAAGCATGATAGAACATATGAGAGCTTGACATTATGATGAATTCATGACTCACTGATTGAGTAGCTCGGAGAAATATGTGGAATGCACTTGAATCTCGAAAACCCTGAGTTTCTGCTTTGTTGTACTGCCTAACGGAATAATTATTTCTGTAGCTTGACGCATATAAATGCCTTGATCCCGTAACCATGGAATCTTTGATATATATGCATCAGCATGTTAGAAAAAAATAAGCCAATTACGTTTAGACAGAAGAGGGCGAATTTTGGGGTGCAACAGCTACCCCTATTCAATCATCTTAAACATGAGGATGAGATTGGCGCTAGCCTTTCGAACAATTAAGGTAGAAGAGGATTGAATACCCAAAAGAACCATAAAATTTGTACTCTGGAGAATAGGAGAAAGTCAGGAATGTTGCTTTTTCTGTATTTTCTATTTTTTTGGTTTTGCTTTTGTGAAAAGGTTATTCGTACATCAAATCGGGGTTAGACATATGAGTGACCAAGTAAATTTAGAGAATACATGACAGATCAAGATTATACACATATAGGGTATCAAGTATATGCCAGGTCAAGATTAGACATACACAAGAAAGAAATAGATCGACTGAAGAAGGTTTCTAACATAGATATAAAACATACATGTCCGGAATTGGTAGCCGACACACATAAGAAAGAGACCGAAAGAGGAACCTAACAAAGATATCCAGAATACATGTCTAAGGTTGGTAGTTGACACATACAAGAAAGATACCGGAAGATGACTCTAACAAAGATATCAAACATACATGTTCGGATTCGGTAGCAAACACATAATAGGAAGAAACCAGATGAGGACTCTAATAAAGATATCAAAAATACATGTTCGGAGTTGGTAGCAGACACATATAAGAAAGAGATCGGAAGAGGACTCTAAGAAAGATATCAAATATACATGTTCAAAATCTGTAACAAACATATACAAGAAAGATATTGGGTATACATGTTCGGAGTTGGTATCGAACAATATAAGAAAAATATCGGAAGAGGATTCTAACAAAGATATCAAACGTACATGTCCGGAGTTGGTAGCGAACATATACAAGAAAGATATCACGTATACATGTCCGGAGTTAGTAGCGAACATATACAAAGAAGAGACTTGAGGTGGACTCTACAAAAGATATCAAACGTACATGTCTGGAGTTGGTAGTAAACAATACAAGAAAGAGACTGGAAGAGGACTCTAACAAAGATATCAAACATACATGTTCAGAGTTGGTAGAAAACACATATAAGAAAGAGACCGAAAGAGTACTCTAACAAATATATCAAACATAGATATTCGGAGTTGGTAGAAGACACATACAAGAAAGAGACTGGAAGAGGACTCTGACAAAGATATCAAACATACATGTTCGGAGTTAGTAGCTTACACATACAAGAAAGAGGCTGGAAGAGGACTCTAATAAAGATTTCAAACGTACATGTCTGAAGTTAGTAGTGAACATATGTAAGAAAGATATTGGGTATACATGTTCGGAGTTAATAATGAACATTTACAAAATAGACAACGGTTATATTCCAAGTAGAATTAAACATACACAAACAAGGAATAGATCAAATGGAGGAGGCTCTAACAAGCAATACTAACCGAATATAGACTCCTGGGGAAAGAATGTTGATCAAAGGCGAACTTACTAGGGATACAGATAGATATCGACTTTGGTAGTACGCTAAGAGAAAGCGAACATACACCAAAGAAAGAGACCAACCGAGGAGGGTACTCTAACAAGGGTTGCCAAGGATTCTCTTGGGAATAAGAAAACACCACAAGACCTGAGTAGGGGATAAAAATCACAACAGACTCCATCAGGCGAGCAGGATGGGATAACCCTAGTGATAGACTATGAGGGTTATTTATCTCTGAATATAAAAAACTGGTTACTTTGGGTAAGCAACAAAATTGGGTTATGTTTCAATGCATGTTTGAATTAATTTTTTTAGCGTAATGCTCCATTTCAATGGAAATCCTATGCATTTGGGTAGATGCAATGTAATGATGCATGTTTAAATGATTCACTGGGGAATATCATTTTCAAAAATGAACTATCGACAAAACTAGGAACATCTGAGAAATCATCCTTAGGAAATTAGACTTCAATGAGGAATAACAATCCGAATCAACGACCACTAGGGTTAAACTATGATGAGAGATTGCAACTCAAAACACACCAACTCCGAGGAAGGATGCCACTAAAAAGTGAACTATGGAGAAGATACTACAAAAATAAATTGCATTCCAACAAAAGAAATCATATTAACTTCAAACAGCTCTTAACTTCCTGGGGAATAATCCATTATCTTCCTGCTGAAAATAAGGAACACTTTGTTGAGGGAATATAGACATTCCTGTGTAGAGCTCTAGATGAGTGGAACTTCTACCGGGGATGATGAGAATTCTCTCACAAAATAAACTAGACAAAGACCTCTGCTGGGGAATGAATCTTCAATTGGAGAGGAGAACTTCTCGAGCAGGAACTCCTTTAAATTGACCTTCCACTAAGGTATAAATCTTCACTTGGAGAGAAAAAAAAGCCTTGGAACAAGAAACAAATCTCGAGGCTCAAATTCTACCGGGGATGATACAACATATTCCATCACTGGGGAAAAAGAGAATTCTTAAAAGAACTCTCGTAAGTGTGAGTTATACTGACGAAGCGACCCTCGGAAGGCCTTCAACCAATCAAAACTTTACTAGGGAGACAAAGATGACTCGTTGAACATAATCACTTGGAAGAAAGCATCCAGTGAAGACTTCGCTGAAGAAAAGCATACATATACATACCTCGATGGGGCACAAATCCTTACTTGGGGAAAAAGGAATCTCAAACCAGAAACTCTCGAAGTTCAGATCCACTAGAGATAATATTGTTAGAAGATAGTTTGATTCTACAACCCTTGTAAGAGTTTTGATGATAACAAAAGCAAAGAACAATTATGCTCCCTAGAATTATATTTTGATTTGTAGAGAAGTTCTGATGGAAGAAGATCAGAAGATAAGTAACAAAACTATTTCTGCTGTGATTGTAAACATCTCTCAAAAATTCTGATAAAAGAAGATCAGAAGATGCACTAAAAGGATGTTTCAACTCTAATTATAAAACTCTTTGAAAGAAGTTCTAACGCTGCAAACAAGATTCTGTGGATCTGGTCTCCAAAGTTCTGAAGCAAGCAGCAACGGATACTTCAATGTTCTAAAGCGTTACAAATCAAATTTTTCTAATTCAAGAGTAACGACTCGAAGGGAACAAGGATCTTTATTTTTGGAAAGCGCCTTAATTGTCATTGATCAAGTTTCCAAATGATCATCCATGCTTCGCCTATTTAAACAAGCCTTGAGGATAAATTGTTCACGATTTACCCACGCACAACAACGCTGCTATCATCTTTCATCCTCAATATTTCAACATTAAAATTGTGTAAAACATCACTGTCTTGTGATATTGTTTAATTAGAAACACTATTGTAAACGTTTATTCATATATTGTTTATAGATATTCCTTGAGAAAAATCGGGTTGTGGTTACACTAAAGAAGGCTTTGGCAGTTGTCAAAGTAGATTTGTAATCAAGATTGATTAGTAGATTAAGACCTCGTTTGAGACAGGAGAAACCACCTTGGCGGGTGGACTAGAATAGTTTGAGTTTAAACGAACCAGGATAAAAATCAACGTGTTCTTTTCACTAAATTTTAAGATCCCAATTCAACCCCCCTTCTTGTGTTTTTCCATTTTTCAATTGGCATCAAAGCGCCTAGTTCTGAGTTTAAGCATTTAATTGTGTCAGTAAAAGATCCAAGCTAAGGAAAACACTATGGTGGGGCCAAGTCAGAAAATCAACAATGACTACCATGATAAGAAAGACAGAATCAACGGCAAACCTCCAATCTTTGATGGAGAGAACTTTGACTACTAGAAAGAAAGAATTGAAAGTTTCTTTCTGGCTCATGACGCTGATCTCTAGGATATGGTGATTGATGGGAACATGCATCCTGTTGATGAAAGTGGTCAGAAGAATGACAGAAAAAGAATGTCAGATCATCAAAAGCGAGACTTCAGAAATCATCACAAGGCCATAATTGTTCTCTTGAGTGCCATCTCATACATAGAGTATGACAAGATCACAAACAAAGAGACAACAAAGCACATGTTTGACTCCTTGAGAATGACGCATGAAGGAAACACGCAAGTCAAAGAAACCAAAGCCCTTGCGCTCATTCAGAAATATGAAGCCTTCAAAATGGAAGAAGATGAAACCATTGAAACAATGTTCTCAAGATTTAAAATTCTGGTTGTTGGGCTAAAAGTTCTGGACAAAGGGTACTCAACTGCTGATCATGTAAAGAAGATCATCAGAAGTTTACCAAAGAAATGGAGACCCATGGTCACTGCTCTCAAACTGGAAAAAGATCTGAACAAAATATATTTAGAAGAACTTGTCAACTCTCTATGAAGTCATGAGATAGAATTAGAAGATGATGAGCCTCAGAAGCAAGGTAAGCCTTTAGCTCTTAAATCTAACAAAAAATATGATTCTAAATTTTTGTAGGTAATAGAAGAAAACTTTGGTGGTTCCTTATCAGAAGAAGACGAATTATCCCTTCTCTCCAGAAGAGTCAATCAGCTGTGGAAGCACAGGAAAAGGAAGTTCGGAAATTGAAAAAGAACGGGGAATCAGTCTGAATCATCATCTGGATACAAAAAGTCTGAACCATCTTCTGAATACAGAAAGTCAAGAAATAGAGACATTGTCTGCTACGAATGCAATGAACAAGGGAACTACAAAAGCGATTGTCCAAAGCTTTAGAAGGAGAAACCTAAAAAGAAGTTTGTTAAGGAGAACAAGAAAATTCTCATGGCAACATGGGATGACTCAGACTCTTCAGAAGCAGACACTGAATCAGAAGATGAAAGAGCCAGCATTGCCCTGATGGCCAACATATCAGAAGATACTGAATCATCTCGATCAAAACCAGACTCAGAGGAAGAAGAGGTATTTTCCAACTTTTCTAGATCTCAATTAGAAGAGAGTCTATCAGAAATTCTAGAAAGGTATCAGAAACTTCGAGTCATAAACAAGAACCTAAAAAAGGATCTAGTTTTTGACTCTGAAGAAACTAAGAATCTGAGATTGGAAAACTCTGATCTGAAAAAAAAATTTCAAAACTTTAAAATGAATTACAAAATACTCAGAAGGAAATTATCTTAGAAGTTCCTAGTAACCCTGATAAGATTATAAAGGAATATGATCACAACTTTCAGAAATTCCTCACTAAAAACATAGATAGAAGCAAGATGGCTTCAGTGATCTATAGAGTTAGCAGAAATGGAAGGAAAGGTATAGGATACAAAGGTAAAGTTTCCCAACTTAAGAAAGTTAAGGATTTAGTTATTAAATGCACTCCTATAAATTCTCACTTTACCTATGGGCGCACACATGATTTAAAGTATACTAGTAATACTTTCTCTGTTAAACCAAAATTCAAACAGAATTTTGGTAACTCTAACAAACAAGGACCCAAAAAGATATGGGTACCTAAGGATAAAATTTTCTATGTTGCGGATATCTTTGATAGCAAGACTGAAACACCAATCCTGGTACCTAGACTCTGGATTCTCTCAACACATGACGGGAAGAAAGTATATGATCCAAAGCCTGGAGCTTAAATGTGGAGGCTACGTAGGTTTCGGAGGAAATCAGAAGGGGAAGATCATTGGCTCTGGAACAATTGGTAACGGTAATCTTCCCTCTATTACTAAAGTTATGTTAGTAGATGGATTAATGTGTAACTTGTTATCCATAAGTCAATTAAGTGATAACAGTTATGATATATTCTTTAATCAAAAGTCTTGTAAAGCAGTTAGTCAGAAAGATGGATCTACCCTCTTTAATGGAAAGAGAAAGAACAATATTTACAAAATAAAACTTTCTGAACTGAAAAGTCAATGTAAAATGCCTATTGTTTTTTAATGATGAGCAATGGGTCTGGCACAGAAGATTGGGGCATGTTAGTATGAGAAGAATATCTCAGACTAACAAACTCAATCTTGTCAGAGGACTTCCTAACCTGAAGTTCAGCTCAGATGCTCTGTGTGAATCATGTTAGAAAGGCAAGTTTGCAAAACCCTCTTTTAAAGCAAAAAAAATTGTTTCTACCTCTAGACCATTAGAACTTCTGCTTATAGATCTATTTGGACCAGTGAAAACTGCATCCATTAGTGGCAAGAAGTATGGATTAGTGATCGTAAATGACTATAGCAGATGGACATGGGTAAAGTTCTTAAGACACAAGGATGAGTCACACTCTATGTTCTTTGCCTTATGTAACCAAGTCCAAAACGAAAAAGATGTTAGAATTGTTAGAGTCAGAAGTGATCATGGTGGAGAATTTGAAAACAAAAAATTTGAACTATTTTTTAATGAGAATGCATCTCTCATGATTTCTCTTGTCCTAGAACTCCCAAACAAAATGGAGTTGTAGAACAAAAGAACACAACTTTACAAGAAATAGCCAGAACCATGATCAATGAGACTAACATTGCTAAGAACTTCTAGGAAAAAGTAATTAATAAAGTGTGTTACATTCAGAACAGAATCTCCATAAGACCTATTCTGGATAAGACTCCATATGAACTGTGGAAGAACAGAAAGCCCAACATCTCGTATATCCATCCATTTGGATGTATTTGTTTTATTCTTAATACTAAAGAACATCTTCATAAGTTTGACTCTAAAGCACAAAAGTGTATTATGTTAGGATACTCTGAACGCTCAAGAGGCTACAAAGTAAACAACATAGCAACATGGATTGTAGAAGAGTCAATTAGTGTTAGATTTGATGATAAGTTAGCTCTCAAAAGTCAAAGCAAGATAAATTTATTTTGCAGATATAAAAGTCCAATTTACAGGTACTGAAGACATTGCATCAGAAGTTTCTCGCAAAGAATCATAGACAACACCAAAAGAAGATGACACAAATATCACAGCTACATCTGAAGAACCTCTCCATAAAAGACAATCCAGAAGAAGCTTAGCTTATCCTGAAAACATAATTCTAGGAAAGAAAGAAGACCCAATCAGAATAAGATCCACATTCAGAAACTCTGAAGAATCTCTCATTGGATTAGTGTCTATGATTGAGCCAAATTCCATTGATGAAGCTCTTATGGACAATGATTGGATACTTGTAATGTATGAGGAATTAAACCAATTCACCGGAAATGATGTATGGGATCTGGTTCCCTAACCAAAAGGATTCAACATCATTGGAACCAAATGGTTATTCATAACAAGTTGAATGAACAAGGAGAAGTCATCAGAAACAAAGTACGGATGGTGGCACAAGGTTATAGTTAGCAAGAGGGAATAGACTATACAGAAACCTTTGCTTCAGTCGCCAGGTTAGAATCTATCAGACTTTTAATTTATTTTGCTGTAAATAATGGCATCACTCTCTATCAGATGGATGTCAAAAGTGCATTCTTAAATGGATACATTGATGAAGAAGTTTATGTGCACCAACCCCTGGTTTTGAAAATTCAAAACATCCAGAGTATGTTTTTAAACTAAAAAAATCACTATATGGTCTGAAACATGCTCCCAGAGCTTAGTATGATAGACTAAGTAGTTTTGCGCTAGAAAATGATTTCACCAGAGGGAAAGTGGACACAGCCTTATTCTGTAAGCCATTTAAAAATGACATTCTAGTTTGTCAAATTTATGTAGATGATATTATTTTTGGATCTACTAAAGCCTCTTTGGGAAGATAATTTGCTAAGTCTATGCAGGCAGAGTTTGAAATGAGCTTGATGGGAGAACTCAAGTTCTTTTTGGGAATTCATATCAATCAAACACCAGAAGGAACATACATACACCAAAGCGAATACGTCAAAGAACTTCTGAAGAAATTCGACTTATCAGAATGTAAGCCAGCCAAAACTCCAATGCGTCCTACATGCATTCTGGAGAAGGAAGAGGTAAGTAAAAAGGTAGAACCATAGATCTATAGAGAAAGAAAAAGCACTTCTGGAAGCTATCAATTTCTAGGAGAAAATCTGATCTCATGGTCTAGCAAGAGGCAATCCACAATTGCATTATCAACCGCTGAAGCTGAATATATAGCAGCAGTTGGATACAGCACACAGATGCTCTGGATGAAAAGTCAGCTTCAAGACTTCAATATATTTGAGAGTAACATTCCTATACTCTATGATAATACTTCTGCTATTTTTTTTATCTAGAAATCCAATTTTAGATTCTAGGGATAAGCAAATAGAAATAAAATATCACTTTATTAGGGACTATATTCAGAAAGGAATTCTCTCTTTAAAATTTATTGATACTGACCATCAATGGGATGATGTCTTCACTAAAGCACTTTCTGAAGATGGGTTTAATTTTATTCTGAAACATCTCAGCATGAAATTATGTCCAGAATAAGAGTTTTATTTATGTATTCTTTAACCTTCAGATGTTTTTTTGTGAACATCTGATCAATAATACTTCAGAAGTTAGAAGGACAGTTGCATTAGGATCTATCTAAGAAGATCTGAACAGTTCCCAAACGGTTCATTTCAATGATAGAAGCATGAAGTTCACATCATCAACATTTTTCATCCTCTCATAATCACTTTACTAAGGCTGAACACACGTTCAAATTCTAAAGGGACTAAAGGTTTGATTGGATACATTGAAACTCGTGTTGTCTTGGTAACTGTTCTATATCTCCACGACATCTGCTTATTTTCAGGATTCATTAATGCTATGTAATCATTATTTTTCACTTTTTTCTTGCTAATTAAGTTTTCAATTTGGTTATCAATATACCATTCACGTTCAAATTCTGAAGGGTCCAAGGCTCTGATTGGATGCATTGAGACACTTGTCAGTGGTGACCGTTCAATATCTTTCTAAATCACCTAATTTCACGTTTCATTAATGCATATAATCATTACTTATTTTCTTGCTTACTGTTTACATTTTCTAAAAACCTATATAAACCCAATTTACTATTTCATTCATTCACATTTTACTCTCTTCTATATTCTCTCTTATTCAAAGTTTCATTTTCAAAAACCCTTTCCATTTTCTTCAAAGAACCCGTGTGAACAATGGCATCATCATCAAGTCTCAAAAATCTCAGTGCTCCTGAATCTTCATCAACGGAACAATATGAAGAACCCATTAGAACACATCTCACTCCTGTTGACAACCTGGAAGTTCTCCCTGAATTGATCATTGATTTTGAAGGTTTACAAGAAAATGGGTTTAATCTCTATGAAGACGTAACTACACTGGGATGGAACACATATTTTGACCGCCTGTTGGGTCCAACGTTTCCCATTCTTGTCAAAGAGTTCTGGATTCATGCTACATCATCCAACCACCAGGTTACATCATATGTTATGGGAAAGAAGATAGTGATAATAGAAGATTTAATTGGGAAACTCATTGGATACAATGGCGGTGGAGTCAGATGCATCATATGGCTGATAGGTGTTCTGACCTAAAATTTATTTCCAGGGAAATCTTCACTTCTGGACAGCCATCCAGCAAGATTAGAGACATAAAGGATCATCACAGAATCTGGGCTAGAATAATTCTAGGATGTATCAATCACAGGAAGCCTACAAGCTCTCCTGATTACATCAATATTGATCAGCAATTCCTGATTTACTTCATTGCAAAGAAGACCAAGATAAACCTTCCACACTTGCTCTTCAACCATCTCAGAACAAGTGTGAAGGAGACAAGAGAAGACGAAAGAACTAAGATGGATTGGATTCCCCTAGGAAGACTGGTTTCAGATATTCTAACAGAAAATAGGATGATAGAACATCTGACAGAGGCTCAAGAAATAAGTACTCTGGAAGCAACCACTGGGAAACATTTGAATGCCAAGAATATGAAGAAAATGAAGATTATTGAGAACATTAAGAGGGAACCAACTATTGCTTCTCATGAGGACATCACTTCTAGGAGAATCCCTCTGAAGGATTTTCCACTATTTTCTGAGATAGATTCCTCCCCAGAAATCATAGTCAGATACCTTGAAGCTTGCAAGGCTGATGGGACTATTCCAGAAATAAACATTCAAGATCTGCACAAGCCAGCTCCAGAGGTTATGTTAAAGAAATCCAAAGAGAGGAAGGCAGCAGGAGAAGGGTCCTCTCAGAAGACACCTAAAGTTGCGAAAAAGAAAGGTAACACATCTTTTGTTTCTATTGTAGAATCAATAGCTGTTCCAACATAACCATTCCTCCTCAACCAACAGAAAATACTTCACCCCAAACATTTGAGGATTTTGACATAGAATTTCACCCATCTGTAACTCTTGGAAACTTTTTAAATGAACTTCACTCTCCCAATCAAAATCCAAATCCAGAACATCATCAACCAGAACTTGCCAAAGTTCTATCTGACATTGAACTGTTTGATCAAGTCTTTTCCTCACCAATACCAGAAAACCCAAACACTCAACCTCCACTCCCAGAAAATCCAAACACTCAACAACAACCAGAAAATCCAAAATCACACTCTCCTCAACCAGAAAATCCACAACCATACTCTCCTAAACCAGAATATCTGAATCTCAACTCACCTCAACCAGAGAATGGAAACTCTCTTTTTTTCCTCCTTCTTAAAACCCATCTTCTGAAATTCCTGAACCAGAAACTTAACACGCTGCCGCAAACCAATCTAAAGACTCCCCTTCAGATTCTGATACCACTATCCCAATCCCTGGAATAACAGAACCCCTTACAGTTCGCTTACCTCTCACTATTCATGATATTCCAGAAATCCCTTCACCATATGAATACACACCACCAAACACCCCTAACACACCAATTCTAATTTCTGACTCTTCCACTCCTTCACCCATCAACCATCCAACTAACAACCTCAGACTTGTCATTAATCCACAAGTGCTGGACCAACTAGCTTCCACCTCAAACAAAATTGCCATTCCCAAACTTAAACTAACCAAATTAGATGTTGGTAAGAATCTGTTGATTTTTGAAACAAATGCATGAATGATTCTTTGTGGGAAAGATTCAGAAAATGGCTCAACTCTGAAACTCAGAAGCTGAAAGAATTGGGCTATGAAAGGGCTCAACATAACTTCATTGATCAGCTGAAAGCCTTCCAAGATCAGTTCTGAGCCAATGGTACAAGAAATAAATTCTTCCGTTGGATAATGCTCCCTGGAAAGAGCACCATCCTTCAGAAGTCACTGAACCAGATTTTGATAGTCTCTCTCTGACTAATGCTCCAGAAAACATGATTGCGGCATAAGAAGTGGTTCAATCAGAAGAGGATGCAAAATGTTCTGAACAACATGCAACCCCTGAAGATACACCAGCTTCGTCTCTAGTCATGCAAACTCTGGAAGAGTTGAAGAAGGAGAATGCCTTAATCCATGCCATACTGGATAAGCAAGGGGATACAAACAAAGAGATCAAGGTTATTATGGATAAACAAGAAGATACTACAAAAGAAATCAAAGACATTCTGGGAAAGCAAGAAGAATCAAACACTCAGATCAAGAGCTTGTTCGAAGCGTTGTTCACACGTCTTCCCCCTCCTTCTTAGATTTTCTTTAAAAAAATTTATCTGTAATTTTTGTCTTTACCTCCTTGTTTCTGAAACTTGTCATTGCATTTTGTTTTCTATATAATTCATCTTTTTGAATCTGATTATATTGCTTTTTGATACCTGACAAAAAGGGGGAGAAAGTAAGATATTTTCAATAACAGTTTATCGGGACAAAGTCTCATTCTGAATATATTAACCTCTACTTTCTGAAAAGCTTGAACAAGAACACTTTTTGATAAGAACAGAAGGAGATGCATCAAAAGCTATGACGAGAAAGAACTTCTGGGAAGTAATCAACTCAGGGGGAGTCTCTCTTAAGCTTTTTGTTCTATATTTTTCATTGAAAGTCCTAGTTTCTGTCATTAGCAAAAAGGGGGAGATTGTTAGAACATAGTTTGATTCTACAACCCTTAATTAGATTTTTGATGATAACAAACACAAAGAACAAATATGCACTCTAACTTTGTGTTATTTTAGATGCAGAAGTTCTGACCAAAGCAGCATCAGAAGTTAAGTTATAAAAGCTTCCACGCTGAGGTAATCAGAATTCGCACTGAAGAATGATGACCAAAACCTGCACTGAAGTGAAGAATACTCTGATTCTAAACAGAAGGTTCATATACAATCAGATCCTCACAACTCTAAGTCATCAACATTCTGAAGCAATTGCAGCATACAAGATTGTAAGATTCTGAAGCGTCACTATTTAATCAAGACAACATCACATGCAACGACTTCATTCAGACAAGAATCTTCTCAATATGGAAACAATTTAAAGGTCCATTACCATGCTTTATGTTGGACAGGATTCCTATGCCTATATAAACAAGCTAAGAGGTAAAATCGTTTACGATTTTGTACAGGACTGCAACACATCTCTAAACGCTGCAAGCTTACATACTCTTCTCTACGCTCAAAATTATGTAAAATATCACAGTTGTGATAACTGTTTTTGTAAGGAAAAAAAACCATACACATAATTCTTTTATCTTGATTAATCTAGTTTTATTTAAGATTAATCGGGTTATGGTTGTACTCAAGAGGACTTTGGCAGTTTTCAAAGTAGTGATTGTAATCAGTTTTTGATTAGTGGATTAAGTCCTTGTTGGAGAGAGGCGAAATCACCTTGACGGATGGACTGGAGTAGTTTCAGATCAAACGAACCAGGATAAAAATATCGTGTCTTTATGCATTTGATTTTAACTTTTCAATTCAAACCCCCCTTCTTGTTTTTTTTCACTTCTTCACACGCTACTACATAAAACCATCAATTTACTTCTTATGTGATGGGGAAGAAGATAGAAATTTCTGAAGATCTTAATGCAAGGTTGATAGGTCATGGCGGCGAAGGTATTCGTTGCAGCGACATGGCAGAAAAATGCTCTGACCTAACAACAATTTCAAGAGATATTTTTACTTCTGGTCTGCCATCAAACAAAATTAAAGATCTGAAGGACTACTTCAGATTTTGGTCAAAAATTATCTTGGGTTGTGTGATACGGTGGGAGAACTAACTTGAGGTTTTGTGTTTGATTGCAAATGTTGCGGTTAGCAAGAGTCTCCACCGACTTTTCTTTTATCCAAAAGGAAAGGTGAAAAAGTACAGGAAAGACCTTTGAGATGTTTTCTTGAGTTCGAGGGGTAGATTATGAAAAGGGAAGGTGCTAGCACCCTTTTCATCCATGGTTTTCCATGGTCTATTAGTTACTTGCTTAGATCACTTACTTTTGTTTGTTTGAAATTGTGTTTGGTGTGGTTTTGAAAGTATTTTCTAAAAGAGGCCATTCGTTTAGGCAATCTTTGTAATGATTCTCGTCCGTAAGAATGTATACAAAGTTGTTTGTCTTTTGAAAATGTTTTCAATGTTTGTAGATATTTTTGAAATGTGTGTGTTTGTTTTGAAAATAGCAAGGATAGTTGTTTGAAATGGAGCAAGTAACTAGAAGCTATCTACCTACTCAAATGTCTTTCTTATGTATTTTCTATTCCTTTGACATTGTTGTCTTACCATTGATTTGGTAAGAAAACCTATCTTTGGATGTTAACGGGACGGGCGCGAGTCATCGTATAACCATGATTAGCAATGTTTGCGAAGTATCTTAGCATTTTTTTGAGGGACCAAGATCATTTTGTAAGGCAACTTTTGAATAGCGTCGTCAAGGGACTATGATCTTATATTTGTTTTGTTTTGCCAAGATACTTCGCATGCGTAATATGGCCATTTTTGTTTTAAGCAACCAAGTGGTGAAACCCTAAGGATGCTTGTGTGCAAGTGTATCATTTTCATGCTTTGATTTTGTCTTGTATTTAAAGTTTTCTATTTTTCTTTGTTTTGTTCTTGTCATACAAACCCTAATTACTAATCATGGCATATAAAGTGATAAATTGCGTAATGTAAATTTGAATGGGGATTTGCAAAAATATAAACCTAAATAAATTATTACAACCAAATAGAACTCGTACGAATTAAGATAAATACAATACAATATTAATAGAAAATGCAATGCAATGTACATGTAAAAAAGATTTTTGTGTCTTGTTTTTATGTAAAAGGAAATTTAATCTAAACCTAAAAATATAAAGAAAAGGAATTGATTTTTAAAAGGGGTTTAACCCTAATTATTATTTAAAAGAAAATAAAGTTTATATGTATTATTTTATGTATTTTTTGTATTAAAAATGATAAATAATATTGTATGAGAATATAAAATTTTATATATGAAAAAAATAAAGATTTATAAGTATGAGATAAAAAATAAATTTAACTAAATATATTTAACTATATTTACAATTTAATTAAGAAAATAAATGATATCCTATTAAAATAAAATATATTTATATGTGAGAAATAGAATAAAAATAAAATAAAAGTGCAATATTATTAATTCATATTTTTTGGGATTTTTATGCATTAAAGAAAATATTTAAAATATTAAATATGAAAATAAAACAAATAAAATAAAAATATAGAAAGAGTTGGCAGGGGGTGATGTAGCAGATTTGTGGTAAGGTTAGCAAAAACATTGGCCCAGGAAGCTAAGCCCAACCTGCAAAAAATGACAAAAAATGGAAAAGAAAAATGTGAAAAATACAAAAGTAGCGCGCCCAAGTTCGAACCCAGGACATGGGTCTCACCAGCGCGCTACTTTGCCCCTGGGGTGGCTGTACTTCCATTGTCTTATGGAAAACAAAAACAATATAACACAAAACGCGCCCTATGCCCTGTACTTCATCTCCTTCCTCACGCTTGGCTAGACACCCTGTAACTTTCTCATACTTCCATAAAAATAAAAGTTCATAACATGAAAATTATAGTGCTTGAACTCACGATTCCAACCATATAAATTATGTGAACTATTAATCAAAGAACAAAGAGAATTTTAACAGCCCTAAATCTTGACCTAATATTTCCAGAAATTTCAAGTTCTAAATTCTCTGAGCACAAGTAAAATCAATGCAAGATAATGGTATGTACAGCTTCGTTATGATGAGGACTACATTTTTTATTCACAAATCATGGCCTAAGGTTGCCTGTACAAGGAGATAGAGTTTGAAATTTTACCTTCTTCAGTTGGAATCGTGAATGGAACTAGGGTGAGTTTGAGGGAGGCATGATGCTTGTTTGAGCTTCCTTGAACTTCCCTGGATGTGTCCCAACCCTTGCCTTGCTCTGAAAGTAGCTAGAACTACTTGGCCAAGTCAAACTACAAGCTCTGAAGTCAACAATGGCAGATGGTGGAGGAGTGATTACAGAACAGGGATGAAGGCCTGGATTGACTAGGTATCAAGTATGCAATATGTTTGAATGATCCAAACCCAAAACGCACGAGCCAAATGGAAGATGGATGTGCTTGTGCAAAATCTGCACTTTTGGACATATTTTTGGTGTTTTGCTGGTTGGGAATGTTTTAGGTCCTTGGTCCTCATGTATTGTGTTGCATAATGTTTGTATATTAGTATTAAAATGGTTTGATGTCAACTCTCCAACAGATCTGTAAGCCCTAGCCTTTTTGCAACTTTCCTTGCATTTGAAGTAAAGTGAAGTGACTATACTTGCCATGCTTGTACTTTCTCCTTTAGGGTTGGTATTAGTTTGTACAGCTTACTTGAGACCTGTGAGACTTGTATGCACCAAGGGGACAGGTCCAAAGCTCAAAATTGTAAAGTTTGCAAAAGTTGCTCTTTTTCAAAATGGCAATGGAACCTTTTTGCCATAAATGGAATTACAAGTTGGATAAAGGTTCAAAAGAATGAATCAAAGCTTTTTCAACTGAGTAAGAATTTAATTAAGGAGTGTGGAACAAGTTTAGGACCTGTACAGCATGAATTAGCCAACATAGGATTGATTTGCAACTTTGTTCTTTATGAAATGGCTTGGACAAAAAGTGAGAAATTTTGGGGAGTTCTTGGATATTTTAGAAAGCTTGCAATGTGATCTATAATTCATCTTGGAAATGCATTTTCAGATAACTCTTGGAACTAGGTGAAAAATTTCCATGAAGTTGGATCCAAAACCTGCCTAAATTAGGGCAAAATTTCACTAAGTTAACAAGTTCAGGACCATGTATTCACAAATTTATATCTTGAGATCCAAGCATCTTTAGGAAAATGTTTATGAAGAAAAGTTGTAGATTTCATGGAGTTCTACAACTTTCATGCTGGGGACTTTCCTTGAATCAATATGCATCATGGTGAAAAAGTGGCCTAAAGTTGAGAAAAAATAAGAAAAATTTCTATACTTAGAAAATTTCTAAGTTAGGAAAATTTTCAAATTGAAACCCTAATTTTCAAATTTGGTTTTATTGGTGAACAATTTTCACATTTTGACATGTTTTGATGAATTATGACCCTTGGTACTTGATTTTGACCAAAAAGTCAAAGTTTGACTTTTCAGTATACAGTTGACTTTTGATCAGTTGACTACAAATTTCATCTGTCAATCCAATGAATTTGAGATGTTTTGAGCCATGTAATTAAGTCAAGATGATGCCATTGAATCCTTGAAATAATTCTTGAACTCAATTGGTCATTTGCTAGGTTAAAAAATCAGAAATTGCCTTTCCTCAATCAAAACCCTAATTTTGACCATTTTGCCCTTTTAATGATTTGATCAAATTTCTTGAGGAGTTGTGATCAAAACTTGACCAAATGATACATATAAGCTTAAAATTTTGATGGGGATCAAAAATTATGAAGTTTGACTGTAAATTGGCCATGGTTGACTTTTTCCTCAATATAACTGATTTTTAGGTCAACTGTCCAATTGACTGATCAAAAATGTGGTTCAAGGCTTGAAACTTGTCATGAGCAATCTTAGGGATCCACAATGATGTTTGAAAGTCACATGAAGTATTGATAGTCCAAAAATCCTTGTGCAAACTCAAACCCTAATTTTGGGTTATCAGTGCAAGATTAGATGTCTTGAGCTGACCAAACCCTAATCTAGTCTTGAGTCAAAGAGATCTTGTGAGAAAAGTCTTGATAAATGAGAGGGAAAATTTTGGGGTACAACAGGCTGCATCAACCATAGAAAGCCCACAAGCTCTCATGATTATATCAATATTAACCAACATTTTATGTTGTACTTCATTGCAACCAAGGCAAAGATAAATCTTCCTCATCTACTGTTTAATCATGTGAAGACAAGTGTTAAAGAGAATATAGAAGAGGAAAGGACTAAGAGTGATTGGATATTTCTGGGTAGGCTGATATCAGATATTCTGACTGAAAACAAACTAGTAGAATATCTGACTAAAGCTCAGCAAGTCATCACTCTGGAAGCATGTGTCGGAAAACCTCTTAATGCGAAGAATTTGAAGAAAATGAAAATCATTGATAACATCAAGAAGGATCTTCTCAGAAAGTACCAAAAGCTGCTAAAAAGAAAGGTAATCCTTCTTTTATTTTTGTTGTAGAATCAGTGATTTTATCAACATCTGAAACCCCCTCCTCTCCAAAACCCATAGAAGACCATTCACCTCAAACATTTGATGATTTTGATATAAATTTTGACCCTTAACTCACACTAGAAAACATTCTTAACGAACCACATTCTACTACCTCGCATCTTGACTAAAATCAGTTAGAACTTGCTCGAGTTCTTTCTGATATTGATCAATTTGATCCGGTGTTCCAAGACTCCCAACTAGAAAATCCAAATTTTCACGCTCTCCAACCAGAAAATCCAAATATTGACTCTGATACCACTTCACCCATTCCTGGAATAATAGAACCTCTCATGGTTCGACAACCTCTCTAAATCCACGATATTCCAGAAATTCCATCTCCTTACCATTCCACTCCACCAAACACACCTCCCTCACCCATTATCATTTTTTATTCTCCCTCTTCTATTAACCCTCCAGAAGATCACCTACGAACTATAATAGACTTAGAAGCGCTGGATAACCTCGCCTTTATTACTCACAAAATTATTATCCCAAAACGAAAACCAACTATCACCAAGGCAAATGTTGGTAGAAATTTATTGATTTTTGAAATAGAGATAATTTAATGGGTTAACTCTTTGAATCTAGCCTGCTTAGAAAATCTGAATACTGCTGCTTCTAATTCTCACTAGAACCAGTTCGGAAAATAGCTCAACTCTGAATCCCAGAAACTCAAGGAGTTAAGCTATGAAATGGACCAACATAACTTCTGTGATCGGTTGAATGTTTTCAAGGATCAAGTTTTGTGCCACTTGGAAAAGAAACATATTCTTCTGCTGGATAATGCCCCTTGGGAAGATCGCCAGCCTTTAGAAGTTGATGAACCATGCTTTGATAATCTTCCCCTAGTTATAGTTCAAGACAAAGGAAAAGAAATTGAAGAAGCTACGGAGTCAGAATCTTCCGCAGCCTACTCTGAAAAGGTGGCACCTTCTGCTGATATACCTTTTTCATCTCTGGTTATGCAAACTCTAGAGGAGCTGAAGAAAGAAAATGCAGTGATCAAGGAGATATTGGACAAGCAAGAAGACACATGCAAGGAAATCAAAGGAATGTTAGGAAAACAAGAAGATTTAAACACACAGATTAAGAGCTTGTTGGAAGCCCTGTTCACACGACTTCCTCCACCTCAATCTTAGTTTTTGAAAAAAAAAATTTGTACTTTGTTTAATCTTTTTATGTTGTTTTCTTCTGAATGTGTTTTTGTAATCCTTTTTAATACAACTCTACTTTTATTGCTTAAACGTGTTTATATTGCTTTTTGATTCTTTGCAAAAAGGGGGGAGAATGTAAGATATTTCTAATAACAGTGTCAAGATACAGTCTCAAACATTTTGTATATCAAACTTCTCGTTTCTTGCACTGAAAGTAAAAAAGAAACAAAACTCTGGTAAAGACAGAAGTAGATGCATCAAAAGATCCATCAAAAGCTCTGATCAGAATAAACTTCAAGGAAGTATTTTTTCTCTATCTGAGTATTCAACTCAGAGGGAGATCTTAAAATGCTTTATATTCTGTCTGTATTTATTAAAATATCCTAGTTTTTGTCATCTTCAAAAAGGGGGAGATTGTTAGAACATAGTTTGATTCTACAACCCTTGTAAGAGTTTTGTTGATAACAAAATAAAAGAACATTTATCCTCCCTAAAATTATATTCTATTTTGTAGAGAAGTTCTGATGGAAGAAGATCAGAAGATAAGTTACACAACTATTACTATTGTGATTGTAAAAATCTCTCAAAAAGTTATGATGAAAGAAGATCAGAAGATGCGCTAAAAGATGTTTCAACTCTGATTATAAATTGTGTAAAAGTAGATTAATAAGTTTAATTAGAAATACTATTATACACTTTTATTCATAAATTGTTTAGAGATATTCCTTGAGAAAAACCGGGTTGTGGTTACACTCAAGAAGACTTTGGCAGTTGTCAAAGTAGATTTGTAATCAAGATTGATTAGTAGATTATTACCTCGTTGGAGAGAGGCGAAATCACCTTGGCGGGTGGACTGGATTAGTTTGAGTTCAAACAAACCAGGATAAAAATCAATGTGTTCTTTTCATTAATTTTTAAGATCCCAATTCAACCCCCCTTCTTGTGTTTTTTCCATTCTTCAAATATAACCACTTTTGTCACTAGGGGATAAAAGATTTCTTAAAACTCGCATCGGTATACACAGCACCAGGGATGCCAAACTTGTAAGACTTCCATCATTGCCTTATCTCATTAAGGAGAAACCTGATCCACTGGGGAAAAGCAAATAGCTTCCTGGGTATAAGACAGTGATCTCTTGTTGGTAATTCTTATAAGAATCTTTAAGAGATGTGAACCACCCTGGGGGAGATGAATTCCAACCATACTGGGGAAACATATGCACACTATATCGAGGAGATGGGTGCAAACTTCATTGGGAAGAAGAGTGCCAAGTTCATTGGGGAAGTAGATGCAAACTTCATTGGGGATGTAAACAGTGGTACCAAACCTCACCGGGGAAATAAACAGTGGTACCAAACCTCACTAGGGGTATGGATGCAAACATCATTGGGGAGACAATGAATGACCCTTGGGAATAAACAGTTGTATCAAACCCAAAAGATACACTCCTCTAGGGGGAAGATATCTGAAGTGGAACTTCTTAACAAACAAACCATTGTTGAGCAACAATGAAGAATACACTGGGGAAAAGAATTATTTCTGAAGAAACATTATTTCCACCAAGGACCTTGTGGGAGTAACAACCTTAAATGCTCTCTACTTACTTGCCCGTACCCTGCTTGTTTCAAACGAACACGAGAAACCTATAAAATGAAATCACCACAACATGTCCCGGGTAGGAATTGGCAACTTTTGGCCATTACCTCAGACACCTGAAATCTTAAGCAATTTCAACTGTTTATATCATGATTTGCGTAGCCTCAAAATTTTTAGATGCAAACATTTATAAAAAATATTGGACATTTTTGCAACAAAATAGTAAAAGAAAAAGAATGCAACTTTTGGATGAAAGAGAATTTTTATTGATTGATTGGCATATAAATAGGCATTTACATCAAGAAGCAATTCCTAAAAAGAGGTAATTATGTATAAACAATAAAAGGAGGTACATAGATGGAAATGTGAAGATGGATTCCGTTTGGGTTTCGACTCTGCTATGACTCTTATAACCACAAAAGCTCTTTAATATCTTGCTTTCTGAAAAAGCTGATTGGACCAATTCCTTATCCTTTCCAAGTTAACCACTAAGATGAGAATGGTGTGACAGATGCAACGCAGACCACAATCATTCGCGTTAAATCCCTAACTTTTGACTACATCACTCTTTCGGGTTTTCAATCCATCGTGATACCCATTTTTTCCTAAGCTTCCTTTTTCAAGTTTTCAACTTAGAGGGCGTACACAATTCTTTTTCATTCTTTTCACTTCTTCTTTTTTGTCCCTAATTTTTGCCTGACCATTTTTATTCATTTTTTATGGTTCGCCGGGATGCACTTTTTTTCCTGAGCCTTCGACTCAATGAGTCTATTTTATGCGAAGTGTTTTTTAACTACGTATGTGTTAACGGGGTGAGGGAAATCCTCTTCGTCCATTGTTGTAAGGATTATGGATCATTCGGAGAAGACTTTCTTTACAATGTATGGTCCTTTGTAATTCGGAGCCCATTTTCCCCAAGCACTTGTATTAATGGGAGGCAAGATCCTCTTCAGCAGAAGAACACCAACATGGAAATTCCGAGGACGCACTTTCTTGTCAAAAGCTTTCTTCATCCTCCTCTGGTATAACTTCCTATGGAAAATAGCTATCAATCTCTTCTCATCGATGAGATTCAAATGATCAAGTCTATTTTGAACCCACTCAACTTCATCAAGTTGTACATCTGTCATAATCCTTAAAGAATGAATATCCACTTCCACGGGAAGGACTGCTTCCATGCCATATACTAGAGAGAAGAGGGTTTCCCCAGTTGAAGTACACATTGAAGTACGATAACCATGCAGGGCAATAGGAAATATCTCATGCAAATTCATGTAGGTTAACACCATTTTCTTCATAATTTTCTTAATGTTCTTATTTGCTGCCTCAACAACGCCATTCATCTTTGGCCGAAAAGGAAAATAAATGTGAGGCTTTATCTTGAAACTGTTGCACAGATCTTTCATCATCTTATTTTTAAGATTCGATCCATTATCAGTAATGATCTTCTCCAGAATCCCATAACGACAAATAATATTCTACTTGATAAAGCGAGTAACCACTTGCTTGGTAACATTGGTGTACGAATCATCTTTGACCCATGTGGTGAAGTAATAAATGACAACCAGAATAAAGCGATGTACATTGGAAGCAGTCATCTTAATCAGTCCAATCATATCAATTCCCCACATTGCAAAGGGCCAAGGAGAAGTCAAAATATTCAGCAGATTGGGCGGCACATGCATTTTATCAGCATAAATCTGACACTCGTAACAGATTCTGGAGTGATTGTAACAATCATTTTCCATGGTAGACTAATAATAACCTGCTCTAAAGATTTTCTTGGCCCTGGTGTGCCCACTGGAAATCATTTCGAAGGAACATTCACGTATCTCTTCTATGATCGTATTTGCTTAATGTTTATCCACACATCTCAACAAAATAGAATTATAGTTCCTCTTTTTCAAAACCCCGCCGTTGAGGAAAGACTTAGCTCAGTACTTTTATAGAGTCTTTTTATCTGTGATAGATACATCCTCAGGGTATTCTTGCGTTTCAAGATATATTTTGATATCATAAAACCAAGGTTTCTGAACAGCTTTTTCTTCTATCCCATAACATAATGTTGGCTCATCCAACCTCAAGACAGTGATAGAGGGGGCCTCATTTTCCCATATGACTTTAAACATGGATGAAAAAGTATCCAAAGTGTCTACCAAATTATTCTACTCCCTCGGGATGTGCTTGAAAGTAATTTCATCAAAGTACTAGATAAACTTCATAACATGCTCTCGATACAGAATCAAATTAGGGTGACAAGTCTCCCAAACTTTGTTGATCTCACTGATTACTAGATCAGAATCCCCATAGACTTCTAAGATCTAGATTCGCAAATCAATAGCAGCTTCTAGCCTGAAAATACAAGCTTCGTACTCATCCATGTTATTGGTACAATCAAAAAAGATTATGGCAATGAAAGGAGTATGAAAACATTCAGGGGAAGTAATACCAGCACCAACACCATTACCCAATGCATTTGAGGAACCATCAAACACCATCATCCATCACGATCATGGTTTGGGTCCTTCCTCTGGGACATCAATGTTACAATCCCATATGAACATGATGTCTTCATCTAGAAATTCAAACTTCACCAGTTTTTAACCATCTTCCATATGTTGGTGAGCAAGATAATCTGCCAATACACTACCCTTGATAGATTTCTAATTAGTATATTGGATGTCAAGTTCATTTCAAATTATATGCCAACGGGCTACTCTTCCCGTTAAAGTCGAATTTTCAAAAATAAACTAGATTTGATCCATCTTGGATATTAAGAGAGTAGTGTGAGTTAGCATATACTATCTGAGACGCTTTGCTGCCCCCGCGAGTGCACAACAAGTCTTTTCCATAAATAAGTACCTCAATTCGCAATCAATAAATTTCTTGCTCAGGTAGTAAATAGCACGTTCTTTCCTACCCGTCATGTCATGCTGACCGATTACGCAGCCCATGGAATTTTCCAACACTGTCAGATACATTATTGAATGCCTGCCTTCCATAGGAGTTAAAATAATTGGAGGTTCCTGTTGATACTCTTTTATTTTATCAAATGTCGCTTCTCAATTATCATTCCACTTGACTACTTAATCTTTTTTCAATAGCTTGAATATTGGTTCACATGTGGCTGTAATATTAGAGATGAATCTAGCAATGTAGTTCAACCTCCCTAGGAAACCACGAACCTATTATTCTATTCTTGGTTTAGGAATTTCATGAATAACTCTTGATTTAGCACGATCAACCTCAATTCTCCTTTCACATACCATAAAGCCCAATAATTTCCCTGATCTCACCCTGAAGGTGCACTTGTTAGGGTTCATCCTCAGTCAGAATTTCCTCAGTCTTTCGAATAACTTTAGCAAATGGACAAGATGTTCCTCCTTTGCCCAGGATTTAGCAATCATATCATCAACATAGACTTCAATCTCTTTATGTATCATGTCATGAAAGAGAGTGGCCATAGCATGCTGATATGTTACCCCTGCATTCTTCATACCAAAGGGCATCACTTTGTAACAAAAGGTTCTACAAGGTGTAATAAAGTTGTCTTCTTCATGTCTTCTGGTGCCATCTTGATCTGATTATAGCCAGAAAAAACATCCATGAAGGAAAAAACTTTTGACTGAGCAGTATTATCAACCAGAATGTCAATATGCGGCAATGTAAAATCATTTTTAGGGCTTGCTCTGTTCAATTCCCTTATAATCAATACACATTCTGACTTTGCCATCTTTCGTTGGTGCTGGCACAATGTTTGCAACCCATGGTAGATAAGAGATAAATTTCAAGAATCCCGCATTAAATTGTTTCTAAACCTCCTCTTTAATATTCTTAGACATCTCTAGATGAATTTTTTGAAGCTTTTGTTTAACCGGGGGATAATCTTCCTTGAGAGTCAACTTGTGCACAACAATATTAGTGTCCAACCCAGGCATGTCTTCATAGGACCAAGCAATGATATCAACATACTCTCGGAGCATTTCAATTAATCTATGCTTCACACTTTCTTCTAAAACGGCCCCAATCTTAACTTTTTTCTTGACCTCACTGGTACCTAAGTTGATCACTTATGGAGTCTCTTGGTGCGGCTGAAAAGCCCTTTGCTCTTGCCTCAATAATTTGGCCAACTCTATGGGGAATTCACAGTCTTCCTCACCTTCTTCTTCAACTTAATATATTGGATTATCAAAGTCATAGTGAGCAATAGCATAATCGTTATCAATGAAATCTTGGATAGATGGAGGATTGTTTCTGCATGATTGATGATTTAAAAAGAAAACTTAAAACACATTGTCAGTTTTGAAAAATGAAAAATAAGAGGAAAACAAGAAGGGAAATATTTGAATGCAAATGTCCTTTATTCATGATAAGTTTTAGAAAGAAAAACATTGTAGCCCTACAAATATGTTCACTATGTCTTGGGCAGAAAGTAGGAATTATTGCATGATTTAAACAAAATAAAATTACTCTTAACAACGGGTAACTGTGACAATGTCCTCAAAAACCCAATTGGAAGGTTCTTGTCCTGGAACAATTGGAAGGATCCAATTATCCATATCGTAATCATTGTCGCCTTCATCACTCATAACATGAGCTTCGTCATGGCTGATACCACTACTGATAAACTTGATTGGAGTAGGAATACCTTAAACCTTGGGAGGAACAGTAACTTGTGCACTTTATCCTGCCACGAAACTCAGACCACCTTTATCCTTCTTCATAGAAAGATCCAAGACTCTTCCACAGCCTTTAGGGTGCTCTTATTCAACAATCGCTTGAGCTTGCTTATAAGATGACATGGAGACCTGTAGCTTTCTGACCTCTGAATGAGGGGATTTAATAACTTGTACAGTTTCAAAAGCATGAAACGGAGTCTCATTCACTTCTCCTTCTACTTCCACATATCGAAAGGTGCTCACGTGGTTAACCACATAGTCTTCTTCACCGCATATGGTGACAACTTTCTCATTAATCGGGAATTTCAGCTTTTGGTGCAGCGTGGATGTCACGGCACCGGCCCCATGAATCCAAGGGCATTCCGAAAAACAGTAATAGGGAGGATTTATATCCATAATAAAGAATGTTGTTTTGAAAGTTTGAGGACCTATCTTCACTAGAAAGTCAACTTCACCGAATACCAATCTCTTTGATCCGTCAAACGCTTTCACAACTAGATCATTGTGCCTTAGCACAACCCCTTCATAGTCAAACTTCAGCAAGGCGGACTTTGGTAAAACATTCAATGATGAACATGTGTCAACCAGAACACGAGATAAAGTTGTCCTTGTGATCTCCATGGATATGTGCAGAGCTTTGTTTTGCTCCCCCCCCCCCCTTAGGGGGTAAGTCAAAATCAGTAAACCTCATACCATTTCTTGTAAAAATAGTGGCCACAATTCCTTCGAACTGATTCACAGAGATTTCTTGTGGAACAAAATAGGTACATAGTAACTTCATCAGTGCATTACAGTGAGACTCGGAGTTCTGAAGCAAAACCAGAATAGAAATCTTCGTTGGTGCTTGGCTCAGATGATCGATTATCTTATAATCACTCTTCTTTATGTATCACATCAACTCTGTCACATCTTTGGCTATATTAGCATTCAAATTTGAAACAGAAGGATTCTGCACAGATTCTCCACCATTTATCATAATTTGTTTACCTTTGACCTTGGTTGAGGCATCAACATAGCTTTCTGATGGATTAGGAGGAGAGAAAACCCGGCCACTTCTAGTGATTCTACTTTCACCTACAATATCATGTCCCCGAACTTATCTTCTTCAGGTATCTCAGTCACATACTTCTTTCCCTGACAATAATATTCGCCTCCATAATTCTAGGGTACCATCTTATCACTGGTATATGGAACTGGACTAGGAAGAAGGATCATCAATGGTGATTGCTTAGCAGGAACCGATATTGTTACGGGAACAGGAATCTCCTTTGGTGTAAACGAAATGGTGATCACATCCACTTCGTCTTCTTCAGCCCTAGTTTCAACAACCAACCTATCAAACAATAGAGAACCTTCAGTAATCAACCTATGTACTTCACTTTTCAAGAAATCACAACCCTCTGGATGGGTTAAGCATTCTGCATAATCAGTAGCACAACCTGAAAATACACCTTTCTTCAAAATTTGTTCCTTCATGAAAGACAAAGACGTTATTAATAGGTTCACATCTATCACCAAATTCAGACCTTCGTCTTGTATGATGGAATTGACACCAGTGCCCTCATGAAGTGGCAAAGGTTGCTAGAGAATATTTGGTGTCAGCGCTGGCCCAAAGTTGATAGCTTGGGAATCAAGTAAATCATGTACCTTGTGCTTAAAAGCAAATTAATTTTCAATGTTATGGCCCTATGCTCTAGAGTGGAATTCACATTGGGTGGCAACCTTTTAGGATTAATAATTAAAGTGCTCTTCTCAATCAATTTTAGCTCGAGTAGACGAGGTAACAGCTCAGTATAAGACATAAGAAGTGCATCAAATTTTCTCGGAGGTTGTCTCATCTTGTGTTGTTGATTACCCTTACGAGGTGCGTAGGCTTGCCGTTATGGTGTTGCAGTTGGGATAGTTTTAGTGGAAACCTAATGACTTGGCTCCTGATAAGCCCTGTCTTTTCCTTTTTGGGATACATTTCACTAGCTTCACCTTCCTTTTCTTTTGGAATCCACCTAAAGATTTCTTCACATTACCAGTATTGTTACCAAAACAGAAATCTGAATCTTCCCTATCTTAATTCTGACTTCAATCCTTTCACCATAAGTTACCATTTCAACAAAAGTATTAGAAGTACTAAAGTCCTTATAGTATTTCCCCTGTAGAGTATTGGTAAACATGTAAACCATATCTCTTTCCAACATAGGAGGTTGCACTCTGGACGCCATCTCGTGTCACCTTTCCGCATACTCTTTAAACGACTCCTTCTGACCTTGTGACAGATTATGCAGTTGAGTCTGGGTAGATTCCATCTCACTACTATATTAATAATGCATAATGAAAGCATCAGCTAGCTCTCTCCAACTACGAATATGAGAGCTTTCCAACTGCATATACCAATCCAAAGGACCACTAGCCAAGCTGTCTTAGAAAAAGTGCATGAGAAGCTTCTCATCACTATAGTACACCAACATTCTCCTATAGTAAGACTTGCCCTGCGTCCTAGGATACGAGACGCCTTTATATTTGTCAAAATCTGGCACTTTGAATTTTGGAGGAATCTTCACTCTGGGGAATAATTCCAAATCTAACATATCGAGACCCATAGCTCCTTAATTTTCAAAAGCCTGCATACGCTCCTTGAGCATGCGCAGCTTCCTATCAGCTTCATTGGGTTCTTCATGATTAGAAAACCAGACATCATAATTATCTTCTTAAATCGGTTGAACTGGTATCAGAACAGCTCTTCTGATTTTTGGCTGAACAAAAGGTTGTTCATTATTCTGACGAGGAGGAGTGGATGGAGGAACATTTCCCAAACCGTGAATCACAGGGGTACCCTAATTGTTTCCAGTAGGATTACCAAGGTTAACAGTAGGTCCATTCCCAATATTAACACCATTAACACCAGCATTACCATTCTAATTCTGACCACCCGGATTACCAGCAAGGTGATTAGCAGTAACCCTCACAAGATTTGCAGCATCTCCTAAAGGAGGATTCAGAGTTCCATTCCTTTCATCTATAGCTGCAGCAAGTCTCATAATTAAAGCCCTTAGCTCTTCCTATTTTAGAGTCATAGCCTGGATGATCTCCATCAACTGTTCAACACGAGTGTCCATCTTGACTCCCATAGCATCTATGTCAGCCTGTACTTATTCCATCCGTCTCTTTGCATTATTTCTAGTTTTATACCAGTGAGAGTTGAAAGTAGCAATCTCTAGAAAAAACCAGATCAGAAGTAAGAAGAACTGTTGGAGTAACCTGTTATGCATGATATGTTATGAATGCATGAGTGCGTGTAATGCATGCAATGACATGTTTAAATATTTCCAAGATCCTAGATCTTTGATTCAAGTTCTTAAGAGAGAGTGAGACAAGATATTGAACACCAAAAATTCAGATTCTCATTAAACTAGAACAAGAAGGAATACAAATAGTTCAAAGATCAGTACCAAGAGTATTACAATAGCAAATGAGAGATCCTACCAACAAGCTTGATGATGACCTTTTGAAAACAGAAAAATACAAAATCTAAACATCTAACAACGAATAACTCACGGATCCTTGTCCTCCCATTTGAATTTTGAGTTTCATAATTTCTTCAATGGCTCGTTCTAGTTGAATATTTCTCCCCTTGAGATGAGTCTCTACTGCAAGCCTCTGGGTGCTCTCTTCTTCAAACTGGGTGCTCTTATCCAAACCTTTAATCTTGGTCTTGTACCTCTTCTTCAGGTTAACTTTGGATGCTTTAAGGATCTCTCAATCTCGACACTTTTGTTTGTATTTCTTTTTTATCTCCGCAACAATTTTCCGGTGATCTTCAACAGAAACATAATTGTGTTCATACCTTGATCTCTTTTTTGCACTACTTGGCGTCTCTCCCTTAAAACTTTTGAGTTGGTGGGTTAGTTGAGTCTTCTCACGTGTGGCCATAAGACAATTTACCTCCATAGTCTCACGTTCCTCAAGAAATAGTCGATTATAGGCTTAAACTAGCTCATAATCTCCCTTTGCTATAGCATTAGGTTGATTTGGCTCTTTAGGGTACAAAGGATTTTCTATGGCAAAAGGCCAACGACAATCTTTGTTTCTTTCTTTAATCCACTGAATGTAAGGCGCATAAGCTCCATGATCTTTTTTACTAAAATATTATCCTCCTTAAAAGTGAATGTTTTTCCAAGCTTTGATAGCTCTATCAATCCATCCAATACTATCAGGCACATCATAGAACAAGGATTCATGCACATACTCCTTTTTTGGGTAGTCCTCTCAGAGCATATCCCAACTGTCTTCGAGAAAGAGTTGGATTATAGTTAATGCCACCTCTTATATCCATGAGAGGTGCATTAAAGAATTCTTCGCAATGGAAGATCACTTATTTACTCCTGGTCCTAGAAAAATCGTGCCTATACCAGTCAATATCCTTGAAGGTGAGGCACATTGGCCTTGGAGCCCACTTCATAGTATGTTGAGTATTAATGAAAGCTTCACAACGAGGAAAATGACCTCTAAACTAATGATACAGCAATGGATCACAACAATGAACAACTCCACCTCTCATTTGTAGCTTACGGAGTGAATAGAATGATAGACATCTCCCAGGAGAATGGGAACAAGATTTCTTTGCATGAATATGGAAACAACATTCTCGTCAACAGAACTATCTCGTAAATGCAACAAGTTAAGATAGTATTGAAACCATTCCAGTATTTCTTATCAGCCTTGGCATTATCTTCCTTCAACAGAAAATTCAAATGAAAATCATGCACAAATCCTTTTTTTGTAAAGTTAACCTTTATAATAGATTCGCCCAAATAAAGGGCAGTAGCCATCTGGGTATCATCAGGTTTCTTCATAGCAGTATGAAAAAGGTACTTGACACAAAATAGGAATATCCAAGATGGTGGAACATCTTCCAAAGTCGGTGCTAACAGATAGTCAAGGAACATGAAGCATCTCAGTTGTTGTACCCCAAATTTTGACCTAAGATATCGTCTCCTACCTGCATCATTACATTACAGTATTTTGATCCATCGATTTTAAAATTCATAACTTTTTCAGGCCAAGAGCTATTTGTGCTGAACATCAAATCATTTAATCGATTTGTGCTAAAACGATGTTTATTAATTATTTATTATCTTAAATCTAAATAATTGAAATTCGTTTTCGATTATTATGTGGTTTAAAGATGTATAGATAATAAAATAAACATTAGAGAAGAGGCGCATTAATTGTGCGGACAGTATTTATTTATTACTCACTATCTTAAATTTAAATAACTGGAATTTGTTCTTAGTTATTACATAATTTAAAGGTTTATGAATAATATAATAAATATTCGAAAAAAAGTTCATTTGGTCAATAACGATTATTTAATCATTTGTCATTCTAAATTAAATAATTGAAACCCTATTTTAATTATTATAGTTTAGAAAGTTATGGATGAAGAATTAAATAATTGAGGCTATTAATCGATCAATGACACTTATTTATTTATCTGTTTATTATTCTGAATGTAGGTAATTGAAATTCGTTTTCAATTATTATTCGTTTAGAGAAGTGTAAACGATAAATAAATAATTAAAGGGAAAGAAGAATTTAATTGGCAAATAGTGTTTTTTTATTCATTTTTTTTATTGTACAGTTATTATGTAAACATTGTATCTATTACAATAAATTACAATAATAAATTTACAAAAAACTAAAATGAAGTAAAAAAACTAATCTAATATTCCTAATTCTAAAACTTCTGATCCAATGCGTTTTGTCTGCTCACTTAATGTTACCTGCAAAATTAAAAAAAGAGATTAGAATTCGAATAAATGATTAAAAAGCGAAATTATTAAAGTTTCATCATTAAATGCAATGGCCGGAATCAGTTACTCTTTTTTTGCAAATCACGGGATTTCTCCCGGTTCACAAAAAAGAAAGGAATTTTAAACATATGCACAAGTTTATGTTTTCCAAAAAAAATTGCATGTTTAAATTAGCTGCATTATTTTCAAATCCCAAATGCAATTTCAAAAACATACAACATAAGCATACAAAGCCCTGCATGAACTACATATGCAAGCATGCTAACGTAACCAATGCCCACACAGCAAAAAAACAAAACAAGCTTTTGTATTAGAGGAAAACATGCAGTTTAACTACATATGCAAGCAATATAGACATTCCATTTTCATCATTTTCTGGCCATTTGCAGTTTCAGAAAAAGTACAGCTTATCACTTTTTTTATCAAAGCTATACTGAGAGAAAAAGAGAGGGAGAAGTGTGGGTTTTACAGGCTTGGCATAGGCAGAAAAAGGATATACAAGACAAACTAAAATATAGCCAGTAGAGATAATAACATAAAAGAAGAATAGAAACAAATTAGAGGGACAGTATAGTGCAGAATGCCCAGGAGATCCCAAAGCACATTTCAAACTTCCAGCCTGTAGCAAAAAGAAGAGAGGGAAGTTGTTATAACATATAACCAAAGGAAACCAATATGGGAAGAGATATCCAAGCCTTCAAAAAACTTAGAAAAAAGAGTTATCAGAAAAAACATACAAAGCTCAGCAAACCTGCATAATCATCCATATACTGTCAAAAACTATTTCAACCATACACCAAAACTTTGCAAAATGGATTGAGCCATTCAAGCCAACATCATCATTCTATTGTCAAAGAGTTATCGAAACAATATCACGCCCAAAGAGCCAGTTAAAACCACACCATCAACATGGCCTAGAAAGGACTCATACCCTGTTTCCATCAAACCTGTCCAACTAGCACGTAATCACCACATTCATAACCATGTCCAACTATTATTTAAGCCAGAACATCATCAATCCAAAAGCCTGAAACGATCCAAGCTAGAACCAATTTCTAAGGCAACGGGCTAGGCCTCAGTATCAACATCACTGGCCTTTCAAACTATTACTCAAGCCAACATCGTACCAAAAACATTTTCCAGAACAATACACATCGTACAGCATCACGTTCAAGAAGAAGAAGAAAAACAGAATCATCATACAGCATCACGTTCAAAGAAGAAGAAGAAAACAGAAGTACAGTACCAAGGCCAACAAGGAGAAGAAACAATCACAGTGACAACAACCAAGAAGAGGAAAATCGCGTAATACCGGTCACCGTAGCGGGCTCGCTTCCCCTCTCCTCGCCGCCTAGCCTCCGTCGCTCCTAGCCTCCTCCTCCGTCTCCATCTAGGTAACGGTCTCTTCTCCTTTCTTTTTCCTTGGAACATCCTCAAATCAAGCATTAACAACCAAATATAAGAATCAAGATCAAACATAATAGAAATCGTGAAATCAGAACCAACATGCAAAAGAATGAATTAAGTGTTGACAAATCAAACGCGTTCTTACCGAATCCGTAACCGTCCCGTTTCTCGTTCAACTGGAGGGAGGAGGAGCTGGAGTGGGTGGCCATGGCAAGGAGAGACAGCGAGGTTCAAGGGCAAGTGTGAAGAAGAAAATGCAAAGAAGAAGATGCGAAGAAGAGGCGCGCCGTTTCTGCCTCACAACACAAAACCCTAATCTTATGTTAAAACAAATTAACCCTAATGCTTTGTTAACTGATGGGCCTCATCCTTTTTCCTTAAAACCCACAACTGGATTTTTTTGCACCCCCCTCTCGTTTCTGTGTTCTTGCATTGGGCCTTCAGCTCCCTGGCCCATCCACTTTTGTTTGTTTTATTTTTGATATACTTTCTTTTGTTATTTTTTCTATAATTTGTTTTTGTGGAATTATTATTTGTGATAATTAATTGGTAATTATATTTAAAAACAAAGATATGTCTCAATAGGTTTTTTAATTAGTTGACCTCTTAGTTTAATGTTGGATTTAATTTAAAAATTTTAATTTTATTTCACTAAGGTAAATTATTAATCTCTAACTTAATTTGGAACCCCCTTAATTTTTTAAATAAGTATTTTATTTATATACATAAAAAAACATAGAATTTAAGGTTGTAGACATTTTTTTAATTAATTAATTTCTCTCTTACATCATTATCAATCAAAAAATCCTAAAACACATAAAAATAGAAAAAACTAAAAAATATTTTATTAACTCATTTTCTTGTCTTATTAATATTAATATCAAAATATATCAAAAACTTAATAACTCAAAACTAAAAAAACATTACGTCCTCGTTAAATAATTCTTTTGTTTTTTATCCTTATCCAAATGCGTAAAAATTTTAAAATGCTTTCTTCCCGTTAACATTAAACCAAAAATCATAAAAACGCATTATTCGCATCATTTATTCCATCATTTAGATTATCGTTATTTAATCGTTATTCGCATATTTTGGTCCGTGTATTTATTTGTTTATTCGGTTTATGCTTAAATCCAAAGGAAAAACAGTAAATTTGTTGACTTCACGTGCTCAAGTCTAACTGCGCGAATTTTCGCATTTCATTAAAACTTAGGATAATTTTTCCTCAAATATTCACCATTTTTAAAACTCATACCTTTTAAGCAAAAACTTCGACCTTAGGTCGTCGAATCTTCAAAAGAACCGTCTGTATCCCTTTTCGGCCAAAACGATTTATTTTCAATCAAGCGATCAATTTTAAATAAAACAGATATTTCAAAAGGTTCCTATAGAGTACTATAGATACATTGGGTGCTAATACCTTCCCACTGTATAACCAACCCCCGAACCATAAGATCTCTTTTCAAAAACGCTTTGTATTTTTATTATTATTTACATTGCATATTTAGGGTTTTATTTCGCTCTTTTCCCTTTTCCTTTGGAAACAATAAAGCGCGGTGGCGACTCTTGCTTTTTGTGAGACGAATTAATCAATAATTCGATCTCCGATTTACCCCGCTACATTTTTTATCGCTACAGAATTGGCGACTCTGCTGGGGAAAGATTGACCTCTTGCTGGTCCATCCCTAAGTGGGTTAAGCCTAATTTGTTTTATCTGTTTACTATTATTTAATTTGCTTGATTATATGTTTAAATTGGGGTGTTTGGGTTTTTGCAAAGGACGAATCCTATACCCGGATTAAGTAACACTTAAGGAATAGGACGGGCGGTATAGTCATGTTAACTTTGAGGGAGTAATCCCGAAGAAGGAGGCATGAGATCCCCCACTCAATGGAAGGCCCTCTTGAACTTAATATTTGTTTACCGAGTAATCGGGAAGACATTATTATTTTCGACCTAGGAGCCCGAGAAGTTTAGGACCGTAGAACCCTAACCCATCTTGGCCTTTTTAGGTGTAGCGCAGAGACTATAACAGAGTAATTCGGAAGTAGTTGTCACGCGATGCTACGCTCGGACGAGTTTCTCCTGAGAATATTGCTAATTATTGAGTAATCAAGACGTTGGCAATATCCGAAAGAGGGATGTAGACTCTGGGAACTCTTAGAACCTTGTCTTACAGGTGCGATTGAACCACTAGTACATACCTTTGGGTGGGCTTTACCCTCGACTCCATGCTGAACGTTGAACCTTTAAACCCCATGTTTGCAAACTTGTGTGTGACTGTTGCATTATCATTCATTCATGCATTCATCAACATCTTTGTAAAAAACTCGTTTTTCAAGGAACTTTGGAATGATTTTTGCAAACGTCTCAGGGTATTATGGAACTTGGAAGGAGAAATACTCGAAGCTTTAGCTTCAAGGAGCCCGAGATTGAAGAACTGAAGAGTTTGATTCCGAAGATAGAGAGTCCGACAGATTTTCAGAAGAAGTATGGGTCCATCGTACCGCTCATGAAGCGCAAGATGAAGAAAGGCATCCTTAACACGTTGGTTCAGTTCTATGATCCCCTGTACCGATGTTTCACCTTTCCTGATTACCAGCTGATGCCTACTTTAGAGGAGTACTCCTATATTCTTGGTTTGCCGATCACCGACCGTGTTCCTTTTTCTGGATTGGAAGAGGAGCCTAAATCCCATGAGATAGCAACCATCACCCACCTGAAGAAGTCAGAGATAGAGGAGAATATGACTACGAAAGGAGGAATTCGGGGTTTGCCGACGCAGTTTCTGTTGAAGAAAGCTCGTTACTTTGCTGATGCAAAGGATACTGTTGCCTTCGAGGACGTGTTTGCTTTACTCCCATATGGTCTTTTCTTATTCCCTAACGTTGATAAATTTGTGGATGTCAATGCCATCGGAATCTTCCTGATTGGAAATCCGATTCCTACGCTGCTAGGGGACACGTATTACTCCATCCACCTTCGAAACTCTTATCAAGGAGGGATGATTATTTGTTGTGTGTCGTTGCTGTATCAGTGGTACGTCTCACATTTACCTGGGTCCGATGCTTTCTGGGATCTCGAGAGGGAACCGCGTTGGGCGCCAAAGATTATGGCTCTCACTCATTTCGATATTGACTGGTACAATCGAGTTTACCATGACGTGGAGATCATTGACAGCTGTGGTGCTTTTCCCAACGTACCTCTTCTTGGTACGAGGGGTGGAATCAACTACAACCCTGTTCTAGCGCGCCGTCAGTTCGGGTACCCAATGAGAGATAAGCCGAACAGTATCCATGTGAGTGGTTTCTTTCTTCAGGAAGGACAAGATCATCAGGCTGCTAAGAGGGAGATTGAAGGAGCTTGGCGCCATATCCACAAGAAAGGGAGAGATATGCTGGGACATAGAGGTGCCGTCTCTTTGGAACCTTACCTGCAGTGGGTCCGTGCTAGGGCTTGTGCTCTCAAGATGCCGTATAAACTTGAGAAACCTTTATTCCCTGCCATCGCACCATCATCAGTTGTTATCCCTATCGCGGATGTAGGAGAGTATCAAGGAAATCTGGCTAGGATGAAGTCCGAGAGGGATGCTTGGAAGGAAAAGTACCATATGTATGAATATGAGAATCGAGTCCTGACTCGACAGCTGAAAGAAAAGAAGGAGTTGTTGCTTATTCAAGACGGCTGGTTCGTTAACCACGATGAGAAGCTTCGTCAGAAGGATGCCTTGCTGAAGAAGTATGCGAGTGAAAGGAAAAGAAAAAGGGAGGGTTCGGTAAGCGTGGCTCTCATGCCTAATCCGCAGGAAGAAATCATCGATCGACTGATAGCGGAAAAGAAGGATATGGAAGACTTTTACGAAGAAAAGATCAAGAAGCTCCGATTACAGCTGGTGTTTGGTCCGTCATCTGAGGATTCCGAGTGAGCTTCAGCTTTAGTTTATTATTGATGTCATTTTGTAAAACTATGTAAAAGGGCTTCATGCTCCGAAGTTGTAATTTATTGTTTTATTAAGGGCTTCATGCTCCGAAGTTGTAATTTATTGTTTTATTAAGGGCTTCATGCTCCGAAGTTGTAACTTATTGTCTTATTTTGGGCTTCATGCTCCAAGTTGTAATTTACTGCTTTCATGTTTTAAAAATGTAATTTATCACTTTATTATGGTTTTCATGTTGCGAAGTTGTAGTTTATTGCTTTCATTAGTGGATTTGTTATCCCAAGGTTGTAATTTACTATTCCAAATTGTAAGTTGTAATTTATCGCTTTCGATTAACGGATTGAGTTTTTGTTGTTCCAAATTCCTTTACCATTGATGTATGCAAAGTTACTAAAGTTCCTTGAAAAACTTTTAAAATGAGTCATCATTTGCATCGCCATCATGCATCATTTCACATTCCACCTCACATGTTTTCTAGAGTCTCATCCTTGTTCTTTTTCCACCGAAGGTTGTCAAGCTGTCTCACCGATACGACACTCGGGCCAATCGTCAGAGGAAAATGGAAGATTTGGAACAGGAAAATCACGAGCTTCGTGGGGAAGTTGCTACACTTCGTGCCGAGATGGAAAAGTTAACAGCGTTGGTGGAAAGTTTGGTGGCTGTTCAGAATCAGCCATCGACTACGGCTACCGAGATTCAGACTTCAACTCCAGTGGTTTCCGAAATTGTTACAGTTCCTGCCTCCGTAACTCAAATCAACTCTCCGCTTCAACATCAGATGCCGAAAGGTTTTCCGTGGGGAATGCCTTACAACTTTGTGCCAGAGGGGTATCAGCCTACCGTACAACCTCTATTTCAGCCTGCATTGTCTCTTCCTCAACCGGAGACAACTTCCATGCCGCCAGTAATTCCGTCCGTAGCACCTTTTCCGCAACCAGTTATGAAGACCGTTGCTCCTGTGGTCCACTCAGTGCCATACTTGAATGAACCAATTTATCCTGCCGAGTCCGCTGAAAGTTTGGGTCTTTTTGATAGAATGGAAGAATTTCAGGATCAGTTCCAGGAAATGCAGAAGGAGCTTAGAGCATTGAAAGGGAAGGATTTGTTTGGGAAGAGTACGCATGACCTTTGTTTAGTTCCGAATGTCAAGATTCCAGCGAAATTCAAAGTGCCAGACTTTGAGAGATATAAGGGTGATTCGTGTCCTAGAAGTCATTTGACAATGTACGTGAGGAAGATGTCTACGTACTCCGATGATCATGATTTGTTGATTCATTATTTTCAAGACAGTTTGACGGGTGCTGCTCTAAAGTGGTATATGGGTTTAGACAGCATTCGAATCCGCAACTTTAACGATCTTAGTGAAGCCTTTGTCCATCAGTACAAGTACAACGTTGACATGGCGCCGGACAGGGATCAACTCCGGGAGATGTCGCAGAGAGACCGAGAATCTTTTAAGGAGTACGCCCAGAGGTGGCGTGAAATTGCCGCTCAAATCTATCCACCTCTTGAGGAGAAAGAGATGACTAAGATATTTTTGAAGACTTTAGGGTCCTTTTACTATGAGAGAATGATAGCCAGCGCCCCCAGTGACTTCACCGAAATGGTAAGCATGGGCATGCGATTAGAGGAAGGGATTCGCGAAGGGCGTTTGGTTAAAGAAGGGAGTCCGTCTATCAGTGCGAAGAAGTTTGGAAGTGTTTTCCCGAAAAGAAAAGAGCAAGATGTCAGTGCTTTATTTCCAGGTAGGCCTAGGAGAGGTTACTCTCACGTTGCGGCAGTCACTCCGGCTGTCCGCCCAGCTTTGATGGCCCCAGCTCATCAAATCTCGCCAACTACGGCCATTTCAGCAGCAGCCTCGACAACAGGCTTATTCGTTCAACAATCAGAACCGTTCACCCAGAAAACCGCAGTTCGATGCCATTCCTATGACGTATACTGAATTGTTCCCTGCTCTCATCAGAAAGAATCTCATCACAACAAAGCCACCTCCTGTCGCACCGAACAGTGCTTCTCCGTGGTACAAGGCGGATCAATTCTGTGAATATCATCAAGGGTCGCTGGGGCACAACCTTGAGAATTGCTTTGCTCTGAAGGCGGACGTGCAGAGGTTAATTAAGAATGGTGTCCTGTCTTTTAAGGATGTTAATCCAAATGTTAGAGATAATCCTTTGCCTCGACATGGGGCAGCTTCAGTGAATATGGTGGAAGGTTGTCCGGGGAAGTTCCGAGTTTTTCAAGTCGAGCACATAAGAGAATCATTGATCAGGTTACATCAGAGTTTGAGAAGACTTGCCTTTGTTAGGCACCAGCATGATTATGACGTTTGTGAGTTTTGTTCAAGAGAGGATGATTGTCCTATTGTGAAGGAGGACATTCAGAAGTTGCTAGATCAGAGAATTATCACTATTACCTATGACCGAAATCCGGAAGTTGAAGTGAATGTTATCACCCCCACAATTTAATTTGCCAGAATCAGTAGAGATTGCTTACAACAGTTAGACTGCGTCTGTTGATCCTTTGATTATTTACCCGCCTGGCCCTGTGCCTTACAGCTCAGACCAAGCCGTGCCGTACAAGTATAACGCCACAATGATTGAGAATGGGGTAGAAGTCCCCATACCAACCAGACCGTCTTTTGTTAACATTGCCGATGTGAGTAGAGTTACAAGAAGTGGGCGTGTTTTTGCCGCAGTACCGTCGAGGAGACCAGAAGTTCAAGTTAGGAGGCCCATACCGGCGGAGATTCCTATAAGAAATGTTGAACCAAGAGTTGAGATAGGCCGATCCAGTGAACCTATACCTCACCCTGAAGAGGATGAGATCCTAAAGCTTATCAAAAGAAGTGAGTATAAGATTGTGGACCAGCTTTTGCAAACACCTTCCAAGATTTCCTTGCTTGCCTTATTAAGAGATTCTGGTGCACATAGAGAAGCCTTGATGAAGGTCTTGGACCAGGCGTTCGTAGACCATGATGTGATAGTTGATCAGTTTGATGGGATTGTGGGAAATATAACTTTGTGTAACAATCTGGGTTTCAGTGATGAAGAACTCCCGGAGGAGGGGAGAAACCATAATATGGCTTTGCACATTTCAGTAAGTTGTGGAAACGATACCTTATCAAGTGTGTTGGTGGATACGGGCTCGTCGTTGAATGTGATGCCCAAGACCACGCTGTCTCGACTTTCGTATCCAGGTGCTCCTATGAGGCCTAGTGGAGTAATTGTTAAAGCATTTGATGGTTCCAGGAAGACAGTTATTGGTGAAGTGGATCTTCCCATAGTGATTGGTCCCCATACTTTTCAAATCACTTTCCAAGTGATGGATATCCGTGCTGCCTACAGCTGTTTGTTGGGTCGTCCCTGGATCCATGATGCCGGGGCAGTCACCTCCACGCTCCATCAGAGACTAAAGTTTGTAAGACATGGGAAGCTAGTGATGATTGGGGGAGAACAGGCTATGGTAGTGAGCCACTTATCATCGTTTTCTTTTATTGATGCTGACGAGGATGTTGGGACCCAGTTCCAGGGCCTATCTTTTGCTAAGAATACAGTGAAGAAGCAAGGGGCATCCATCTCTTCTTTTGAGGATGCGCGGCGAGTGGTGGAAAGTGGTTCGGCCGAAGGATGGGGCCAGGTGTTGACGTTACCCGAGAACAAGTCTGGGGAAGGTCTGGGTTTTCATCCAATATCTGCAAGGGTCAAGAAGGAGGTGGTTGTTCGTCCAATTCAAGAGGTCTTCCGAAGTGCAGGGTTTGTGCATCCTGAGGTTGATGCTATCATAGATGATGATTCCGAGGAGGATTTGCCCGTGTTTGTGACGCCTGGATTGGTTTGCCAAAACTGGATAGCTGTTGATGTTCCTGTGGTTATGCACATTTCCGAGTAATGTTTTGTTTATTTTCCTTTGAAATATTCGCTCTGCCCAAGGCGAAACGTATTTTGTGTCGGGCTATGAAAAATAACTCCTTTTGCTCTGCCCAAGGCAAAAGAGAAATGTCTGGGCTTTTTGTTTCAAGTATTTCCCTTTTAATGAATAAAAATGTTATTTTGTCCACTGCTGTTTTATTTTTCACTTTTTCTGGGAAATAACAATGAAAATTAATTAATAACATTTTGTTTTATTTGCACAAATCGATTTCTAAAATAAAGCATAATCATGTGTGCAGATTACTTCATGACTTAACCATCGAAAACAATGATCCTATGCCCTCTCCCAACTTTGAATTCCCTGTGTTCAGAGCCGAAGAAGAGGATGGCGAAGAGATTCCTGTTGAGATTTCCCGTTTGCTTGAGCAGGATGAGAAGGTTATTCAACCATTTGAAGAACCTGTAGAGTTGGTAAACTTGGGTGATGAAGAGGATAGAAAGGAAGTCAAAGTCGGAGCTTTGCTTATCCCGGAGGTTAAAGGGAAAATGTTGGAGCTTCTCAAAGAGTATGTTGACGTGTTTGTTTGGTCCTACCAAGATATGCCAGGGTTGGACAATGACATTGTGGAATATCGTTTATCGTTGAGACCCGAGTGTCCACCGATCAAGCAGAAGTTGAGAAGGACTCGTCCTGATATGGCTGACAAGATTAAAGAGGAAGTTCAGAAGCAGATCAATGCAGGTTTCCTTGTTACATCGGTCTATCCTCAATGGTTAGCCAATATAGTGCCTGTTGCTAAGAAGGATGGCAAGGTTCGGATGTGTGTAGACTACAGAGATCTGAATAGAGCTAGTCCGAAGGATGATTTCCCATTACCTCATATTGACGTATTGGTCGACAGTACCGCCAAGTTCAAAGTCTTTTCTTTCATGGATGGTTTTTCTGGCTACAATCAAATCAAGATGGCGCCGGAAGATATGGAGAAGACAGCTTTCATTACACCGTGGGGAACATTTTGTTATCGAGTTATGCCGTTTGGTTTGAGGAATGCTGGTGCAACATACCAAAGGGCCATGACTGCTTTGTTCCATGACATGATGCATAAGGAGATAGAAGTGTATGTGGATGACATGATCGCCAAATCGCAGACTGAGGAGGATGACTTGGAGCATTTGTTGAAGTTATTCCAGCGTTTGAGGAAGTACAAACTCCGTCTGAATCCCAACAAGTGCACTTTTGGCGTTCGTTCTGGAAGACTTCTGGGTTTCATTGTCAGTCAGAAAGGTATTGAAGTAGATCCTGATAAAGTCAAAGCTATTCGGGAAATGCCTGCGCCCAAGACGGAAAAACAAGTAAGAGGATTCCTTGGGAGACTGAACTACATTTCTAGATTTATATCTCATATGACTGCTACCTGTGGGCCAATTTTCAAGCTTCTCCGAAAGAACCAAGGATGTGTGTGGACGGAAGATTGCCAGAGAGCTTTTGATAGCATCAAAGAATATTTGCTTGAACCTCCCATTTTGATTCCTCCGGTGGAAGGAAGACCTTTGATTATGTACTTGACTATATTGGAAGACTCCATGGGATGTGTGCTTGGTCAACAAGATGAGACTGGAAGGAAGGAACATGCTGTATATTATTTGAGTAAGAAATTCACAGACTGTGAGTCTCGATACTCATTGCTTGAGAAAACCTGTTGTGCTTTAGCTTGGGCTGCTCGCCGTCTGCGCCAGTATATGATTAACCACACCACTTGGTTGATCTCCAAAATGGACCCGATCAAGTATATCTTTGAGAAGCCCGCCTTATCCGGAAGGATAGCCCGTTGGCAGATGTTGTTATCTAAATATGACATTGAGTACCACACTCAGAAAGCGATCAAAGGGAGTATTTTAGCCGATCATTTGGCTCACCAACCAATTGACGATTATCAATCCATCAAGTTTGATTTTCCAGATGAAGATGTTATGTACTTGAAAGCTAAAGATTGTGAAGAGCCGTTACCTGAAGAAGGACCTGATCCCGAATCCCATTGGGGTTTAATATTTGACGGAGCTGTGAATTCCTATGGAAATGGAATTGGGGCAATCATCGTCACTCCCCGAGGCACTCATATCCCATTCACGGCGAGACTGAAGTTTGACTGTACGAACAACATGGCGGAATATGAGGCATGTATCATGGGTCTCGAAGAAGCAGTAGATCTACGGATTAAAATTCTTGATATTTACGGAGATTCGGCATTGGTGATTAATCAAATCAAAGGAGAATGGGAGACTCGTCATCCTGGTTTGATTCCTTACAGAGATTACGCTAGAAGGTTGTTAACTTTCTTCAACAAGGTGGAATTACATCACATCCCTAGAGACGAGAATCAAATGGCTGATGCTTTAGCTACTTTGTCTTCAATGTTTCAAGTGAATGATTGAAACGACGTGCCTACAATCCGAGTTATGCGCCTCGACAGACCTGCTCATGTGTTTTCAGTGGAAGAGGTCACCGACGACAAACCGTGGTTCCATGACATTAAACGTGTTCTTCAAACTCAAGAGTACCCGCCTGGGGCATCCAACAAAGATAGGAAGACGTTGAGAAGATTAGCAAGCAGTTTCTTTCTCAATGAAGAAGTTTTGTATAAGAGGAATTATGACATGGTCTTGCTCAGATGTGTAGACAGACGTGAAGCGGACATGCTGATGCAAGAAGTACATGAAGGGTCCTTTGGCACTCATGCCAACGGACATGCAATGGCTAGAAAGATGTTGAGAGTTGGTTACTATTGGATGACAATGGAATCTGATTGCTGCAAGTATGTGAAGAAGTGTCATAAATGCCAGATTTATGCGGACAAGATGCATGTGCCGCCGACCCTCCTTAATGTTATATCTTCACCTTGGCCTTTCTCTATGTGGGGCATTGATATGATTGGAATGATTGAACCCAAAGCTTCAAATGGTCATCGTTTCATCTTGGTAGCGATTGATTATTTTACTAAATGGGTGGAAGCAGCATCTTATGCTAATGTAACCAGACAGGTGGTAGTCAGATTTATCAAGAATCAGATCATTTGTCGGTATGGTATCCCGAGCAAGATCATCACTGATAATGGTTCAAATTTGAATAACAAGATGATGAAGGAGCTTTGTGAAGAGTTCAAGATCGAACATCATAATTCCTCTCCTTACAGACCGAAGATGAATGGGGCTGTTGAAGCTGCGAACAAGAACATCAAGAAGATTGTCCAGAAGATGGTGGTAACTTATAAGGATTGGCATGAAATGCTTCCGTTTGCTTTACACGGGTACCGTACTTCAGTTCGAACTTCAACGGGCGTGACCCCTTTTTCCCTAGTTTACGGTATGGAAGAAGTACTCCCCGTGGAGGTGGAGATTCCGTCTTTGAGAGTGTTGATGGAAGCTAAAATTTCTGAGGCTGAATGGTGTCAAAGTAGATACGATCAGTTGAATTTAATCGAAGAAAAGAGATTGACAGCTTTGTGTCATGGTCAGTTGTACCAGCAAAGGATGAAGAAGGCTTTTGATAAGAAGGTTTGACCGCGCGAGTTCAGAGAAGGTGACCTTGTACTCAAGAAAATATTATCTTTCCAACCTGATTCTAGGGGCAAATGGGCTCCGAATTATGAAGGACCGTATGTTGTTAAGAAAGTTTTCTCTGGAGGTGCCTTGATTCTCACCAATATGGACGGTGAAGATCTTCCGCGTCCCATGAACGCCGATGCAGTCAAGAAGTATTTCGCTTAGGCAAATTTCCGGTCAAATCAGTCTTGGCATCTGAACACGTTCTGGAATTCAAAGTTGTTAGGGAGAATAGTGATCATTGTTTTTGTATGACCTTTTATTTCATGTATTATTTCCCCAAGCTTTTGTAAACCGTTGGAGTCGCATTGTTAGCGAACAACCTCTTATTAATGAAATTTGAGCATTTACCTTTTGTGGGCAAAATTTTAACTTTTATGAGAAAATACTTGAAACAAATTTACTTAAAATGTTCTTATTTTAAAAAAAAATGTGTCATGAATAATGAAAGGAATATTAACAGTTGTTCCGAGGATGGTCAAGCCATGAAATGCAAAACAATACAGTAATTTATCCTCGCATGATGAGCATGTTTCGTTTCAAAATCGTCATGAAGTGTTGGCTGTGTACACGCTTGGTTGTGGTGGTGCTAAGTTTGGTGACTCCCCGGCTTTTCCAGTTGAGCATTGTTTTGGCTATCCCTATTTGGGCGATTTCTGAAGTTTAGTACGTTTTGTCTCATACCGTGATCTATTGGTGTTAGAAGATTGGGTTTGATTTCTTTCTCCTCAGAAGACTTGGACCTTGTAGCGTGATACCCTCCGACGTTGCTTTGCGTTTCCAGTTCCGTTTATCTTCCGTCTTTTCAAGATTGGCCGAGTATCTATTTTGCTGTGACGTCTTGTTTATCCCCATCTTATTCCGCCTGTCTGTTTTGTCAGCATAACATTCATTTACTCATTTACACTCATATCAGCATGCATATCCACATTCGCCGTTGATTTTGGGTCGTACTTTGTTTATTCGAACAACGTACATTTTTTCTTTCCAAGTAGAAGGTTAGTTTAGGCAGAAAATGTGCTTCCTTTCTAAATTCCCCAACTGAGCTAATCCTCACGGATGATTTTGGTTTAGCCTACCTTGCCCATTTCTGAATACGAGGAATTCCCCAATTGAGTTACTTTCTCGTCGGGTGGAGTCTTGTTTGACTGTGTTCTCTCTAGTTTATTCCTAGATGAAGTTGTTGCTTCTTGTATAGGCTATCTCTTTAACTTTCCCCAGTGAGTTTGCGACCTAGACGGTTGGTGCATTTATTTTGCACATTTAAGTATATGATCTCCTCGGGAAGGATTGATTCAGGGTTCTCTTTGGCGAAGATTTTTATTCTCTGCCAATATCATCGCAGTTTCCTTCTGAATTATTTTGGAAAACGACAAGCGGCAGCTCTTCATGAGCAACTTGTGCGTTATAGACACCGTTGGAAAACGACAAGCGGCAGCTCTTCATGAGCAACTTGTATGTTTACTTGCTGAAAACGACAAGCGGCGGCTCTTCATGAGCAACTTGTACATTTACTTGTTGAAAGCGCCGAGCAGCAGTTCTTCATGAGCTACTAGTGCGTCATTTTATCTTTTCGAAAGCGCCGAGCAGCAGTTCTTCATGAGCTACTAGTGCGTTATTTACTTTTTTGAAAGCGCCGAGCAGCAGTTCTTCACGAGCTACTAGTGCGTCATTTTATTTTTCTGAAAGCGACAAGCAGCAAACTCTTCATGAGTTACCAGTACGTTTTTACTTTTCTTTGGAATACAACAAGCGACAGCCTCTTTATTTGAGCAGTTTGTTTGTTATCGGTATTTTCTTTGGACGACAGCAAGCGGCAGCTTCTTTATTTGAGCAGCTTGTATGTTATCGGTATTTTCTCTGGACGACAGCAAGCGGCAGCTTCTTTATTTGAGCAGCTTGTATGTTATCGGTATTTTCTTTGGACAACAACAAATGGCAGTTTTCTTTATTTGAACAACCTTCGTATCTACAGTCTTATTACCTCAGCATTAACGAGTATATCTTTGAAAATCTAGCAAAGAAGTCTGTTACGAATCTATACCTCCAGAAGTCGGTAATCTGTTATCAGCAATTTGATACTCTCTGTCTACCATCGACCTTGAGTTGCGAACTCACTGTTTTGGATTAATGATCTGTTATGGCCTATGCAAGATGCTCTCTTTGTTAGGGTTAGAGGTTGTTTTCCCTCGATTTTATTCCCTGTCGGGAATCTGTCGTTTGAGGTCGATAGCTTTGTTTCCCCAGTGATGTATAATCCATGCCGCTGTGTTTTGTTGGTGTTCGATTCCCCCAACATTGTCTCGTTTCACACCATATCTTTCTATGTGAGTTCGATCGCTGCATTCATATCAAACATGACGACGGCATCTTAGGACAAAATTTGCGTAGTTATGTATTTAAGTACCTTCAATCTCGTCGAAACGAAGATTTCAATCTTCATATCTCCAGATAGAAGAAACTTAAATAGGGGCAGCTGTTGTACCCCAAATTTTGACCTAAGATATCGTCTCCTACCTGCATCATTACATTACAGTATTTTGATCCATCGATTTTAAAATTCATAACTTTTTCAGGCCAAGAGCTATTTATGCTGAACATCAAATCATTTAATCGATTTGTGCTAAAACGATGTTTATTAATTATTTATTATCTTAAATCTAAATAATTGAAATTCGTTTTCGATTATTATGTGGTTTAAAGATGTATAGATAATAAAATAAACATTAGAGAAGAGGCGCATTAATTGTGCGGACAGTATTTATTTATTACTCACTATCTTAAATTTAAATAACTGGAATTTATTCTTAGTTATTACATAATTTAAAGGTTTATGAATAATATAATAAATATTCGAAAAAAAGTTCATTTGGTCAATAACGATTATTTAATCATTTGTCATTCTAAATTAAATAATTGAAACCCTATTTTAATTATTATAGTTTAGAAAGTTATGGATGAAGAATTAAATAATTGAGGCTATTAATCGATCAATGACACTTATTTATTTATCTGTTTATTATTCTGAATGTAGGTAATTGAAATTCGTTTTCAATTATTATTCGTTTAGAGAAGTGTAAACGATAAATAAATAATTAAAGGGAAAGAAGAATTTAATTGGCAAATAGTGTTTTTTTATTCATTTTTTTTATTGTACAGTTATTATGTAAACATTGTATCTATTACAATAAATTACAATAATAAATTTACAAAAAACTAAAATGAAGTAAAAAAACTAATCTAATATTCCTAATTCTAAAACTTCCGATCCAATGCGTTTTGTCTGCTCACTTAATGTTACCTGCAAAATTAAAAAAAGAGATTAGAATTCGAATAAATGATCAAAAAGCGAAATTATTAAAGTTTCATCATTAAATGCAATGGCCGGAACCAGTTACTCTTTTTTTGCAAATCATGGGATTTCTCCCGGTTCACAAAAAAGAAAGGAATTTTAAACATATGCACAAGTTTATGTTTTCCAAAAAAAATTGCATGTTTAAATTAGCTGCATTATTTTCAAATCCCAAATGCAATTTCAAAAACATACAGCATAAGCATACAAAGCCCTGCATGAACTACATATGCAAGCATGCTAACGTAACCAATGCCCACACAGCAAAAAAACAAAACAAGCTTTTGTATTAGAGGAAAACATGCAGTTTAACTACATATGCAAGCAATATAGACATTCCATTTTCATCATTTTCTGGCCATTTGCAGTTTCAGAAAAAGTACAACTTATCACTTTTTTTATCAAAGTTATACTGAGAGAAAAAGAGAGGGAGAAGTGTGGGTTTTACAGGCTTGGCATAGGCAGAAAAAGGATATACAAGACAAACTAAAATATAGCCAGTAGAGATAATAACATAAAAGAAGAATAGAAACAAATTAGAGGGACAGTATAGTGCAGAATGCCCAGGAGATCCCAAAGCACATTTCAAACTTCCAGCCTGTAGCGAAAAGAAGAGAGGGAAGTTGTTATAACATATAACCAAAGGAAACCAATATGGGAAGAGATATCCAAGCCTTCAAAAAACTTAGAAAAAAGAGTTATCAGAAAAAACATACAAAGCTCAGCAAACCTGCATAATCATCCATATACTGTCAAAAACTATTTCAACCATACACCAAAACTTTGCAAAATGGATTGAGCCATTCAAGCCAACATCATCATTCTATTGTCAAAGAGTTATCGAAACAATATCACGCCCAAAGAGCCAGTTAAAACCACACCATCAACATGGCCTAGAAAGGACTCATACCCTGTTTCCATCAAACCTGTCCAACTAGCACGTAATCACCACATTCATAACCATGTCCAACTATTATTCAAGCCAGAACATCATCAATCCAAAAGCCTGAAACGATCCAAGCTAGAACCAATTTCTAAGGCAACAGGCTAGGCCTCAGTATCAACATCACTGGCCTTTCAAACTATTACTCAAGCCAACATCGTACCAAAAACATTTTCCAGAACAATACATATCGTACAGCATCACGTTCAAGAAGAAGAAGAAAAACAGAATCATCATACAGCATCACGTTCAAAGAAGAAGAAGAAAACAGAAGTACAGTACCAAGGCCAACAAGGAGAAGAAACAATCACAGTGACAACAACCAAGAAGAGGAAAATCGCGTAATACCGGTCACCGTAGCGGGCTCGCTTCCCCTCTCCTCGCCGCCTAGCCTCCGTCGCTCCTAGCCTCCTCCTCCGTCTCCATCTAGGTAACGGTCTCTTCTCCTTTCTTTTTCCTTGGAACATCCTCAAATCAAGCATTAACAACCAAATATAAGAATCAAGATCAAACATAATAGAAATCGTGAAATCAGAACCAACATGCAAAAGAATGAATTAAGTGTTGACAAATCAAACGCGTTCTTACTGAATCCGTAACCGTCCCGTTTCTCGTTCAACTGGAGGGAAGAGGAGCTGGAGTGGGTGGCCATGGCAAGGAGAGACAGCGAGGTTCAAGGGCAAGTGTGAAGAAGAAAATGCGAAGAAGAAGATGCGAAGAAGAGGCGCGTCGTTTCTGCCTCACAACACAAAACCCTAATCTTATGTTAAAACAAATTAACCCTAATGCTTTGTTAACTGATGGGCCTCATCCTTTTTCCTTAAAACCCACAACCGGATTTTTTTGCACCCCCCTCTCGTTTCTGAGTTCTTGCATTGGGCCTTCAGCTCCCTGGCCCATCCACTTTTGTTTGTTTTATTTTTGATATACTTTCTTTTGTTATTTTTTCTATAATTTGTTTTTGTGGAATTATTATTTGTGATAATTAATTGGTAATTATATTTAAAAACAAAGATATGTCTCAATAGGTTTTTTAATTAGTTGACCTCTTAGTTTAATGTTGGATTTAATTTAAAAATTTTAATTTTATTTCACTAAGGTAAATTATTAATCTCTAACTTAATTTGGAACCCCCTTAATTTTTTAAATAAGTATCTTATTTATATACATAAAAAAACATAAAATTTAAGGTTGTAGACATTTTTTTAATTAATTAATTTCTCTCTTACATCATTATCAATCAAAAAATCCTAAAACACATAAAAATAGAAAAAACTAAAAAATATTTTATTAACTCATTTTCTTGTCTTATTAATATTAATATCAAAATATATCAAAAACTTAATAACTCAAAACTAAAAAAACATTACGTCCTCGTTAAATAATTCTTTTGTTTTTTATCCTTATCCAAATGCGTAAAAATTTTAAAATGCTTTCTTCCCGTTAACATTAAACCAAAAATCATAAAAACGCATTATTCGCATCATTTATTCCATCACTTAGATTATCGTTATTTAATCGTTATTCGCATATTTTGGTCCGTGTATTTATTTGTTTATTCGGTTTATGCTTAAATCCAAAGGAAAAACAGTAAATTTGTTGACTTCACGTCCTCAAGTCTAACTGCGCAAATTTTCGCATTTCATTAAAACTTAGGATAATTTTTCCTCAAATATTCACCATTTTTAAAACTCATACCTTTTAAGCAAAAACTTCGACCTTAGGTCGTCGAATCTTCAAAAGAACCGTCCGTATCCCTTTTCGGCCAAAACGATTTATTTTCAATCAAGCGATCAATTTTAAATAAAATAGATATTTCAAAAGGTTCCTATAGAGTACTATAGATACATTGCGTGCTAATACCTTCCCAATGTATAACCAACCCCCGAACCATAAGATCTCTTTTCAAAAACGCTTTGTATTTTTATTATTATTTACATTGCATATTTAGGGTTTTATTTCGCTCTTTTCCCTTTTCCTTTGGAAACAATAAAGCGCGGTGGCGACTCTTGCTTTTTGTGAGACGAATTAATCAATAATTCGATCTCCGATTTACCCCGCTACATTTTTTATCGCTACATCAGTGTGCGATCATAAAACTGAAACAGAGCCTGAAGGGTATCGTTCTGGTACTCACTGAGATGCCACTTTAGACACATCGGGATTCTTCCATAATATTTCGTAAAGGTATCAACATTATCGGGATGAGACCTCTTAGCTAGCAGAAGAAGATTATTGAGAACTGGAACATGGAACCTATAAACAATATGATATTTGTGGTTGTCTCTCTTCTCGGTACCTATCTTCAAATACGGCCTAACCAACAAGACTCCAAGACTAGAGATCCTGGAAATAAAAAAACATGTATGTCAAAATGTAGTTAACAAAAGGTTTCATGAATGCAATGGGATCATGGTTACTATAAACTGAACCATTGTTGTGCAGATAACAGAGTAACAATCACATGTAACAGGATCAAAGGTCTGGACAATTTCTGAATACCAAAGAACCAAGTACCAAAGATCAACACATGTACCTATAAGAATAATTCCCACCCTACCTCACGGGTAAATTTTAATCATAATAGGGTTTCTAGTGGAAACCAGAGTCGAGAGTCCTCTATTCTAACACCTCGTCTCTGCACAAAGGGTGTAAGACAAAAATCATTGTCAAGAGAACCTCGTCTGAGTGTGGATCTCATGGGTATAAGAGGTGCAGCTCATAAAGAGACTCATGCTCAGCCCCTCGCTCACTTAGCATTTCTAGGTTTCTCGAACTTGAAACAACACATCCTTATCGAAAAGGTTTTAAAAGGAAAAAGTACAAAGACAAAAAGGTTTGAATTGGTTATTATTTTTTACCTTTAAAAAGGGTTTAATCATGTTAGAGTGTTTTGAAGTTTGAACCAAGAAAAAGAGAGTTTTAGTTTTAAAAATGCAAAAGGGGAATGAAAAAGTCTAAGGGAGACTAATAATTCTAAAGTTGTCATGGAATGGTGGTCCTATAGTTTGGATAACAAAGGGAAACATCTACCTAAGTTAGCATGCATGGTTTACAAACCTAATGTCTACCTTGAATCTAGAACAAAACAAGTGATCTTAAGGGAACATGCAAAATTCAGAAAAAGCAAAAACACAAGTGCAATCAAACAAAGTAGAACCAAAGCCAAAATAAAAATCAAGTGTGACCGAGCAACAAACAATGAATCCAATGGATTTCAAAGTGGGAGTAAGGAACTCTTTCCACAAGATTTGCTCAAGCACCCGCATCGAGTAACAACTCAAAGCGTCAACGTTTTTAGGAAACATAAGCTAACATCATCGAAAAAAAATGAAAAATGAAGGGGGTTGGTTACGAACCATTTTCCACTTTATTTGACTCAATGGACAAGAATAAGCATGAATCAAAGCATCAACGTATAATGCGAGCTAAGAATGACCAACGTACTTGAAATTGTGGGGCTTGATTGAGAGCCCTTACTCCATTTATTGACTCGATAGCAAGCATAAAATAAAAGTTAAATGGTAAGGGGGTGGGAAATTGTGGGGGCCGATTGTGAGCCCTTACTCCACTTTTTCATACAAACATTTCCTTCGTCGAGGTCTTTTATACAAAACAATATGCATAAACATTGCCTCCTTTGAGGACTTTAAACAGATTTTCCCACCTAAAGTAGGGACTCCCAATCATGCATCTCTTTTCCTACTTTCTCATGGCAAGGAAAAGAAATACAATGTGGAATTAAAATAGCATCAGAAAATTACCAACGAACAATAATGTTCGCAGAAAAGCGCAAAGCAAAGAAAACCAGATGGTCTTCGTGCAAACTTCACCAAGAAAAAGAGAAATAATCAGAAAAGATATCCAATATAAGAATCAAGCCATCATCGTGTGAAAATAGATCACATGCGGAAAACATATCGCATCAAGATAATTTCCTGCACAAAACAATTATATACAAGCACAACATAATCCACAAATCGCACATCACATGAATACTCCTTCAGAAGCTTGCACAAACCCACCAAACAAGTTAGCAATAACAAGGAGGAATAGGCATAACTTGGGAATTAAGTCACAACTCAAAAAATGATAGTGAATTGCAATGAAATCAAGTCCAAATAAGCATTGAAACATAGAAGTTAAACAGATCGAGCAATAACATTCTTATCTCATGAACCGAGCAAAAAAGCCGATCTAAAATCGTCAAATCTCAAAGAAAATGCCAAAAAAACGCCAAAGCAAGCAAGCTTACTTGTGCCTTAACCAACAATTAAATCACACATTTATGCATACTTACCGACTCCTGGGCAGCACTACATCCAATCATAAAATTACTCAAAGAATCGCGTCAAAACCGTATAAAATTCAACATCAATGTTCAACAAATGCACAATTATGCTCAAGTATGCATTAAAATCACAATTAAGATAAATTTTCAATGCATTTGTAATATCAGGGCAGAAACATGTACAAGAACCAATATCAATCAAAATCGAGTTTAAAACTTACAATCAGACACATAAAAAATTATTTATCGATTCAAGTAACATTGCTAAGAAATTACAAAGGCATTGCAACAATTAATTCTCATTAAGGCATCGATTTCAAGCATCAAACAACATTATTCAAGGCATCAAATCAATTAATTAGCTCGGAAATGGGAGAGAGTTTCGCACGGTAGGCGGTTACAGAGGGAGAGGTCGGTTCGGCGCAGCAAGGCGGAGGGAAGCCGGTTGCGTAGCCAGAGCTCGGTCAATAGGGATGTTGGCACGGAGGTGGCTTGAGGGGGGGGGGAAGTGGTCTAAATGAGAGATGAGAGAGAGAGAGAGAGAGAGAGAGAGAGATGAGAGGAGAGAGAGAGAGAGAAGAGAGATATGAGAGAGAGAGGAGAGGAGAGAGGAGAGAGAGAGAGAGAGAGGAGAGAGATGAGAGAGGAGAGAGAGAGAGGAGAGGGAGAGAGAGAGGAGAGTAGAGAGAGAAGAGAGAGAGAGAGAGAGAGAGAGAGAGAGAGGTGTTGGCACAGAGGAGGCTAGAGAGAGAGAGAGAAGAGGTTGAGTTCTTGAGGAGAAAAAGTGCCTTCGAGTTTTTTTTGTTCTTGAGCTTTTTGAGAAAGAAACTTGAATTTTGAGAGTGATTTGTGGAAAAATGGAAAAAAGTTATTTTTGATTTTGAATTGAAAGAATATATAGATGAGCTTTTATGCCTTGTTTGAAAAATTTATAAAATAAACAAATACCCTTGTTTTTTGAGTAATGCAGAATTTTTTGCCTTTATTTCGGTGTTACGACTCAAGAAAGATGAACCATAAGATTATGACTTTCGATGCATAATTTTTGACACAGACCTTGAAGCAAAATCATAGATGAAGAAATTTGTGACGCTGGTATATAAGAAAACTGAGACAAAAAACCCATTGTTTGTGGTTGTGCCGCTTTTTCAGCTTATTTTCATGTATGCTTTGGGAAACGAGTCGTAAACCATAACTTTCGGAGCATAATTTGAACCTGATTTTTGAAGAATAGTTGTATCTAACATAATTTGTGACATCATGCCGCAAGAATCGTCTTGAACCGATAAAAATCAAGTTACGAATTTTTGAATTTTCCACAACAGTTGACCAGAAATCCACAATTTTCCACAACAGTTGACCAGAAATCCACTTCAGCATGCAATTTTCATCGTATTTCACAATTTCGAAGATCTTCTTTATAGAATTGGCTTTCGAGTCGAACATATGAAATGGAGAGTATGTCAAGATGAATCCAACACCCAAAGACCCACTAAAGAATAATTTTCTAGTCATAAGTTATGAATTTTTTAAACATAAACTGCGAAATGTTTGTTTTTTAGTCGAAAAATGTCTCAAATCAACAGAGACACTCGATTTTCTATGCAATATAAAGCATGATAGAACACCTGATAGCTTGACATCATGATGACTTGATGACCCACTAATTGAGTAGCTCGAAGAAGAAATATGTGGAATGCACTTGAATCTCGAAAACCCAGAGTTTCTGCTTTGTTGTACTGCCTGATGAAACAATTGTTCTCTGTAGCTTGACGCATATAAATGCCTTGATCCCGTAACCGTGGAATCGGTGATATTTATGCATGAGTATGTTAGAAAAAATAAGCCAATTAGGGTTAGACTGAAGAGGGAGAATTTGTAAGTTATTAGTGCGCCTAAGAGAATTTGTAAGTGAATTAGATGATTTGGAAATTCTCAAATTTTTATGAAGTTAGGATTATTTTTGTGGTTGTAATGAAGGTTATTAAAGCGATAAATGGAAGAAAAATAAATGACACCAGATATGTCCTGGTTCCCCTCACACTTCGAAGGTACTCCAGTCCCCTTGCCAACACAGAAGAGATTTCACTATAGTTAGAATTATTGTACAACCAATTCACACCAATTATGATGCTTACTATCTAACTTATAGGGAGATCAAAGGCTCTTAAAAACCTTAAGATCTAAACAATAAGTGCAAGAAGAGCAATCATCTTCAATGCACACACTTGCTTCCAACAATCTTGGACAGCAAGGGAAATAATAATGAATTCTTGAATTTGTACAATGTTCAACAATCTTGATTAACACTATGGTTATCAAGAACTTTGAAAAGAATCAATATAAAGTTTATGATTAGTTTAAGTGCTCAGTTTATGAAGAAATTATGATGAGTATGAAAGTTGAGTTTCAAAGTTTCATGCTGTTGTACCCCAATTTTCCCCCTATGATTCCTTCATCATACGATGTTGATTCAATCACAACAAGGTCACATTAGGGCTTTTGGTTCTTCTCCCTATCTTTAGCCTTGCTCTTTTGAGGAGTTACCAAACACCTTGACTTGTCTTCTTTTGTGATCATGAATATTTTGCTTTTATTTTATCTCTAATTAATAAAATGCAATGTTGGTTTGTCTTACTTGTTAATAATGTAGGTAAAGGAAATGAGGTTTAGCAAGTTGCTTCATGAGTTCATGAGTTTACTTCCATGCTCTGGTCAATAGCTTGAGAAATTCAAACTTCACTATTGGAGTGATTTTGGAAGAAATGGCATGACAAGGCTTATTTTGGTTTAACATATGTCAAAGTTATCAAAATTGATTCTAAAATACAAAGGGTTAAGGGAAGAAGTTGTCATGATTGGACAAGGTCTTGTTCCTATTGGTCACAAGAGCATATTTGTCTCTAATTTCAAGATATGGAAGTGGTTTTGGTGGCTATGAGTCCTCATCATCATCCTCAACAACTTCTATTCACAAAGGAAGAATATTGGCACAAGAAGTTTGTTCAAACTTGTCAAAGTTCCTCAAAGCATTCTCTTGATCTAGAGGCTAGGGTTTTGAACTTCAAAGGAGCATATCTTGCTCATCTTTTGGTATTTTTGAGTGATTCCAAATACATCTTTCTCTTCAAAGAGTTACCAACAAATCAATTCAAAAGTTCCAAGGAGTTTTCATATGGAAGGAACTTGGTGAAGAAGAAAGATTACAAGTCATCCAGATGAATCCCCAATTTTCCATATGTGACTTCAAATGGTCATAACTTGGTCAATGATTATCACCTTGAGCCCATTGTTTTTCCATGATGATCTTAGGGATGTGTACTTCATGCCTTATTTTATGTGCAAAGTACGAAAATAGATGGAAGTTGCCTTAAGAATGCAAAAGATTATAGGTCATTTCATGATTTTTGGCCAACTTCAACAAGTCATAACTTGCTCAATTTTTGGAGATTTTGAGTGTTTCAAATTTCAAAATGTCATTCAAGAGATCTACGGAATTCCATCTTTTATGTTCAAGATCAAATTCTAAGTGGAACGCCATGTTTGGATACAAAAGATTATAGGTCATTTTTAAAGAAGTATTTGAAATATTTCTAAGTATGGAAAGTCAAATCTTTTTCTTCAAATTTGACTCCATGTAACTTTCAGCTCAAGCATCCATTTGATTCCATTCTTTTTCCATTGCAAAGCTTGTAACCTCATCTTTCCAAAGCATCAAGAATTATGCCCTAAGACCCCTTGAGTTGGAAATGCCATGGATTTGAATTTGGTAGTTTGAGACTGAATTTTTCACAAAGTCAGGATTTTGAAATCTTTGTTTTGGCTTCTAATCACAAGTTTTCCACGCGTTTTTGTTTCTAATCATGATTAGAAACTTTTCAGAAGTGATTAGCATCATGAAATGCACGTTTTGGTTGAGTTTTGATCAAGTTTGAGTCACACTTTCTTCATGATGCAGACCCACACGAATTCCCTCCAAAACGCATCATTCACTCTTCCTTTTGATCCCTTTTGCTTCCCTATAAATAGAGGGTCATCCCCCATCCATTTTCCCAAGCTTAGATAGCCAAAATCACCCTGCCAAACTTGTTTCACAACCCATAATTCAGCAACTTCGAAATCCATTCTCAAGCCTTTTTCAATCTATTTTTCCCTCAATTCACCTTTTTGATCTTCCCTGAAGCTAACCATATAATTACATTCAAGAATCGTGCCCTATATTGTTCCATAGAAGTCCAGTTTCAGAGCTCTGCAACTCAACTTCAATAGGTAGATTCCTTCATCAATTCTTCAAAACTCTAATATCATTGTGTTGCTCTCATTGCCCTGGTTCTAGTCGCAACACTTACATTTCACTGGAAATACGTTTTGACTATGAATTTTCAAATCCCTTTTCAAAACTTTCCTTCCAAATTGCTTGAGCTACAGTTTATATAAATTTGGCACGAGGGTGTGGTTGTTTTCGTCTTAAAGAGACAAAGCGATTGGCATAGGTCTGAGCTTCTGATTTTACAGTTTGAGAGACCTGCAAATCACGTTGGCTGGAGGTTGAAGATGACCTACATGTCATCTTCTAACCAATGATGGCACGCCATTTGTTATTTTCAAAAATCTGATTTATATTTGATTATGTACATTATTCACTAATGACCGTGATATGCACAACGCGCCAGATCCCTTGGATTTGATTACTAACGCGTTTTGACTCTCATCCAATGGTCCACATATTTTACTTTTCTTTTCTTTTTCTGATTTTTATATTTTAATTGTTTTAAATTTCAAAAAATCATTTTTAGTCCAAAAAATCTGAAAAAATTATGAAAAATATTTTTTATTATTCTCTTTCTGATTTTTCTTTTTTCACAATTTAATTTTGTGTTTTGGTATTTTTTATAAATTTTACACTTATTTGATTTGTTTAAAATGTTTAAAAATACTTTTATACATTTTTAAATTATGAAAAAATTATGGAATGCTCCAATGATATTGTGACTAATATTGGTGACCTTATTTTATTTTTGTTTCTTACTTTACTATTTTTTACTATTTTTGTTTATTTTACCCATTTATTTTAATTTTAAAATTAGTTTCTGACTTTTAAAAATCACCAAAAATTTTATAAAAATATTTGGATCCATTTTTGATTTTTCTATGGCCTTATTTTACATTTCTTGATTAATTTGAACATAATTGATATTTTCCTCATTATTTTCCAATTTTTAAACATTTTTAAACCTTTTAATGTATATATTAAATATGATATTATTTTGTGATTATTTTCTGGCTGTCTTGAGTTGATTTTTTGATCATGGCTTTATTAACATCATTGGATCTTAGGTGTTGAATTCAACTCCACCAAAATGAATGAATGATTTTAATAATAGTCTGATTAAATTTTTAATTCAAAAGTGGTTTATTCATCTTTTTGCACTAATCCTCTTCATCTCATCCCCTTCTCATTGCACTAAATGTTGTTGGAGCATGATCTCTATATCATGTCTCAAAATAAATGGTGCATAAATTGCTATTGACCGGCCTCAAAATAGGTGCGACTTCTATATAAGTCCGCTTACGATTGCTTAACATGGCGCTAAATTTTGTCCTGATTCGAATAAATGATCATTTGTGGCCCAAACTTATGATTGCAAGCCCAAGTATTTTAATTTGATCTCTTTGATCCAATAACCTTGAGATTCATTGTGTGGAGGCTTTGGTTCTACCAATCCTCTAATGGATCTACAACACCTTTGGTCAACGCGGATCACTTAAACATTGTTGATCATTAAATGGTACTTACGAGAATTCCAAATGGATGATATACTTGACAAAAAGCAAATGCAACTTGTTGTGTGGAGGCTTTGGTTCTACCAATCCTCTAATGAGTTCCAAATGCAAGTTTCAAGATGGTCATCCAACTAACCACTAATTATTGACTTGTTTATCTTATGCTTTTATTCTTTTTTATGCTTTATATACTATTTATTTTTTAGCATTTTCATTTCATGCCATTTTCATCTCTTCTCATTTGAGCATTTATTTTCTTGTCATTTTTACTTTGCTCACTTGAGTTTTTCTTTTCTTTTCTTAAGATACTTAATAATCAACATAAACCCTAAAAAACTCTTAATGGTACTTGGACTATTTGGTTAGTATCCTTGGCATTATGGAGCAGGGGACTATTTTTTGGACTTATGATTAGAAACCTTGGCCTATCTTGGAGACCTTGTGATCATATCTGATTATTTTGTCTAGAGTTCTTGAGGTTTACCTCAAGACATTAGGTTGCTTGTTTGTTTTTGTGTGCAGGTTTTTGTGATTATATTCTTTGTTTGTAATCTGGAATTCACCCGTATACACCCGTTACTCTGACCAATTTTTGTGAAGACTTAATACACTTGAAGAGGTCTAGTATCTTTGCTGGCTTGGTTTCAATCCAAAGAATGGGAATTCTATCTTGTCTCATAATGTCAAGCTTTGGCTTCTTGTTGGTTAGATGGATCTTATCCTTAGCTTTTACCTTATGCTTTAGGATAGTCTCCTCTTCTCCTCCCATCTTCTTTAATTTCAAAAATCTTCTCCCTCCTTTTTAAACTCTTCTTGTTTTGAAACTTAAACTACTTTCATAATAAACTTGGACTTAGGTCCATGCATTTTCAAAATCTTTTCATAAATAAACCCCAATCAATTTAATAATACTTTGACATTTTTGTGAGAAGACTAAAAGTCAATCAATCTCATTTCAAACCATTTTGCCACTTTGGTTTTTATCTTTAAACTTTTCTCAAAAGGTTAGACTCTTGTCAATCCTTGTAGTGATGTAAACAACTATACTTCTACAATATATAGTGAAGTGAGATATTTTCAACTTGGGTGTTGAGTGAGGCATTGTTGATTTTAAAATTCAAGCCATATCCTCCACTTTGAGATGATGCAAATTCTCCTTTCTCATGATTGTGGGTAGTAAGTATTGTTTTCCACACGGACAATGACGATGATGTCTTATCTCTTAAAATCAACCAACACACCTGTGTTTCAAATTTTTTAAAAGAGGAACTACGTGTACCCTAATCCCCTATTGCACGAAAGGTGGTACGTAGGCACTAAAGGTTCGTAACTGCGGCAGGTGCAAAAATCATAAAAATATATTTCTTTTCTCACCTCCACCATCCATTTTATATACAACACATTTTTTATATAGCCAAAATATACAGATTTTACAAAGAGGTTCCTGCGGAGTACCGTAGATGTTTAGGGTGCTAATACCTTCCCTTTGCATAACCAACCCCCTTACCTTGAATTTTTTCCCCTTTTTTGGGTTATTCGTTCTTTTCCCATTTCTTTGGAAACAATAAAGCGTGGTGGCGATTTTTATTTTTGATTTGTGTAAGTCTAGTCAATCCAATAACTTAGTCTTGAACATTTCTACCGCTACAGAAAAATGGCGACTTCACTGGGGACGGATTAACCTCTTGCTGGTCCATCCCTAAGTGGGTTGAGCCTATCTTTGTTTATTATCTGTATATGTGCTATTCTTGTTGATGTGTTATATTTTGTATATATGTTTGTTTGGATTTTCCTGGTTTTCAGGGTGCTTGGTGATTACTCATAAGTCCTATACTCGGACTTGGGAAAACTTTAAGATAGGATGGGCGGTATAGTCATGTTAACTTTGAGGGAGTAATCCCAAAAAAGGAGGCATGAGATCCTCCACTTAGTGGAGGCCCCTTTGACTGTAGTGTCGTTTACCGAGTAATCGGGAAGACGTACTGCTTTCGACCTGGGAGCCTGCTGAAACTGAGGACCGTAGAATACCAAACCCATCTTGGCCTTTTAGGTGTAGTGCGGAAGCTATGACGGGGTAATTTGGAAATAGTTGTCACGCGATACTACGCTCGGACGAGTCTTTCTTGAGAATATTACTAATTACCGAGTTAATCGGGATGTTGGTAATATCTGAAGGAAGGATGTAGACTCTGGGAACCTCTCGTGACGTTGAACCTATAAACCCTATATGTGTGATCTTGTGTGTGATTGCTGCATCATGCATCGATGCACTCATAAGCATCTTTTGAAGAAAACAATATTTCAAGGGATTTAAAGGTTGACTATTTGTGAATATCTCAGGTACTTTTAACCATGGATTCTAGAAAGAGAAAGACCGGGAAATACAGTTTCAAGGATCCCAAGATAGATGAGTTGATCAGTCTAATTCCAGAGATCGGGTGTTCTGCAGACTTTCGGAAGAAGTATGGATCCATTATTCCTCTCATGAAGCTGAAGACGAAGGAGGGTATTCTCTCGACCTTGGTCCAGTTCTATGATTCGGTGTATCACTATTTTACTTTTCCCGATTATCAGTTGATGCCTACACTAGAGGAGTATTTATATCTATTGGATTTACCTGTTACTGATCGTGTTCCTTTTACTGGTTTGAAGGGTGAGCCAAAACCACATGAGATTGTTGCTTTGATTCATCTGGGGAAGTCTGAGGTGGAAGCCCATATGACTACTAAAGGAGGGATTAGAGGATTACCAGCTCAGTTCTTATTGGAGAAAGCTCGTTACTTTTCCAAAATGAAGAGTACGGTTTCTTTTGAGGCCATCCTTGCTTTACTTGCTTATGGATTATTCTTATTTCCTAATGTGGACAAGTTTGTCGACATTAACGCTATCAGGATTTTCATGATTGGAAACCCGGTTCCTACACTGTTGGGTGATGCTTATTACTATATTCATCTTAGGAGTTCTTATCATGGTGGAATGATTATCTGTTGCACACCTTTATTGTACCGGTGGTTCATCTCTCATATGCCTCAGTCTGATGCTTTTTGGGATGTCAAGAAGGAACCCCGTTGGGCTCCTAAGATCATGGCAATTACTCACTCGGATATTGATTGGTATCATCTAGCTTATCAGGATATAGAGATTATTGACAGTTGTGGTAGTTTTCCCAATGTGCCTCTTCTTAGTACAAAGGGAGGAATTAACTATAACCATGTTCTTGCACGGCGACAGCTTGGTTATCCGATGAGGGATAAACCGAATATTATTCATTTGAGTAGTTTCTTTCTGAAGGAAGGAGAAGACCGTAGGGAAGCTAGGGAGCAGATTGTGAAGGCCTGGAGTCACATTCATAAGAAGAGTAGGAAGGATTTGGGACCTACGGGTGTTGTTTCTTTGGAGCCATGTCTTCAGTGGGTCCGATCGAGAGCCATTCAGTTGAAGATGTTATATAATCGGGAGACACCCATGCTTGATTTGTTTGTGAAGACCAGTCCTCCCTTATTAGATGATCTAGAAGAGTTGCAACTCGCTTTGGTTAGGATGCAACAAGAAAGGGATGCTTGGAAGAACAAGTTCCAGATTTTAGAGAGTTCCTACATAGCAGACCTGAAGGAGAAAGACGATTTGATCGAGATCCTTGAGAGTTGAGCGGTAGAGTCTATGGAGAGGCAAGCAGATTTATTTTCTCCTAAGCCTCAAATAGGTGCTGATTACTCACTTCTTGATCCAGATGATTGGAAAGAGGTTTCCATCAGACATGTGGAAGAAAACCAGAGGTTGAGGGCTCAGATTGTCACACTCAGAGGGAAGTGCCAGCGTACAGATTGATTTCTATCAGTTCTTTTTCTCAGGATTTTTAGATTGTATTTTCATCTTGTACTTGGGATCATTGAAACTTGTAATCCATTTTGAAGTTATTATAATAAAAAATTTCAGTATTTCAAATGCGTTATTATTTTGATGTTTGCAATATATCTATAAACGTTAAATCCCTTGAAATATTTAATGATAAAGTAAAAATAATCATATGCATTGCATATCATGCATCATATTGCACATATTTCTGGCATTTATTATGCATATCCAGGTGCCTTACCCAGATTTTTACTTCATTCAGCAAGCTGACTCATCACTACAACACTCGGGCTAATTTCAAAAAGAAGATGGACAACTTAGAACAGGAGAATCGCGAGTTGTGCGAAGAAGTTTCTGCTTTGAAGGCTGGCTTGGCCAATTTGACTACTCTGATGGAAGCTCTGGTGGTTTCTCAGAATCAGCCACCGAGTGTTCAACCTCAACCAACAAGGGCAAATACTGAAGTTCCGACTGTTCATGTATCCGCTACTCTGGCTGTTGTTCAAAAACGTATGCCTCAAGGTTATCCGTGGGGAATGCCAGAGAATTTTGCACCTGAAGCTTTCAATCTTGGCCCTCAAGATGCTCCAGTGGTTTAGACTGTTGTTACTTCGGCACCTCTTGTGGTGCATGTTGTCCCTGTTGCACCTCCTTTGGTGAATCTGGTTCCGTTTGTTAATGAAGATGCGTGTCGTCCTTTCCCTCCGCTGAGTGAAGACTTGGGTCTTTATGACAAAATGGATGATTTTCAAGAGCAGTTTGATAGAATGCAAAGATAGATGTAGGCTCTTAGGGGAAAAGAGCTATTTGGGCAGAATGTGAATGAGCTGTGTTTGGTCCTGAATGTTAAAGTACCTGCTAAGTTCAAGGTTCCGGAGTTTGAGAAGTACAAGGGCAACACTTGCCCTCGTGCTCACTTGGTGATGTACGTGAGGAGAATGTCTACCCACACCGATGATCAGCGTCTGTTGATTCACTTTTTCCAAGATAATCTGATCGGCGCAGCGTTAAAGTGGTACATGAGTTTAGACAGCGCCAACATCCATACTTTTAATGATTTGGGAGAAGCATTCATCAAACAATACAAATACAATGTGGACATGGCGCTCGACCGTGACCAGCTTAGGGCCATGGTTCAGAAAGACAGGAAATCATTCAAAGAGTATGCGTAGAGATGGCGCGAAGTGGCTACCCAAGTGATTCCTCCCATGGAGGAGAAGGAAATGACTAAAAATTTTCTGAAGACGTTGGGCGCTTTCTACTACGAACGAATGGTAGCAAGTTCCCCAAGTGATTTCACAGAGATGGTAGGAATGGGTGTCTGCGTAGAGGAGGCAGTAAGAGAAGGCCGTTTGACGAAGGGTGAAGGATCCGGAGGTGTGAAGAAGCCATCTTATGGGTTTACTAAGAAGAAAGATGGGGATAAAAATGTTGTTATATAAGAGAGAAGGGTAAACGCTCCTAGAAGGAATTATTAGCGTCACCAGCAAGTCGCCTCAGTTACTCCTGTATTGAGTGTCGCTCCGACTACCGTTGCTTATCAAAGACCGTCCCAGTAGGGGAATCAAGGGAATAATCAGAGAAGGGAGAACTATGACCTTATTCCCATGAGCTATGTAGAGCTACTACCGACATTGACTCAGAATAAGTTGGTCCAAACACGACCACCTCCCGCCGTACCATCTCCATTGCCTTGGTATTACAAAGCAGACCAGACGTGTGCCTTTCATCAGGGAGCACCAGGGTATAGTATTGAGAATTGTTATCCTTTAAGGAATGAAGTGCAAAGGTTGGTGAAGTCTGGAATTCTATCTTTCAAAGACATGGGACCTAATGTGAAAGATAATCCTTTACCCAAGCACGAGGGGTGAATGCTGTGAATATGGTGGCCGACTGTCCAGGCGACTTCCGGATGTTTGACATTAATCTGGTTAGAGGAGATTTGGTGAAGATGCACGCAGACCTCTGTGAATTCAGCTAATATACGCAAGACCATGCCGGTTGTGCTGTTTGCAGTACAGACATACAGGGTTACGAGAAGATAAAGGTTGGTTTACAGGAGATGATGGATGAGGGTTTAATCCATATAATCAGGCCTAGGGCAGAATATGAAGAGGAAATGAATATGGTTTCTGGATGTCCTGGTGAATTCAGAATTTTGATGTGGAGTATTTGAATGAGGATCTCGTGAAGTTGCATGCTACCTTCTGCCGTACTGCTGGTCAGGTGGAACACCAATATGGATCTTGCATAGTTTGCTGTCGAGACCCCTGAGGATGTTCTATTGTGAGGGAGGGTGTTCAACTATTGTTAGACAATGGAACTATCAAGATCACATGTCAGATAGATGATTATCATGAGATTGATATGGTTGAAGTTTGTTTAATGGAAGAAGAGTCAGAGGAAGATTATGCCTCCGCGGATGAGTATTTCTCTTCAGATGAAGATTTGTTTGCCAGAAATGACTTTTTGATGCCTGATTGTGTTGAGGAAGGGGTAAACGTCATTGTACCTTGTTTTGGTGCACCCGCTCATCTTGAAGTGGAGTACCATAGCAAACCAGTTGTTACCCCATTGGTAATTAGTCTGCCAGGTCCTATTCCCTATAAATCAGATAAGGCTGTGCCTTACAAATACAATGCTACAATCTTAGAAGATGGGGTGGAAGTTCCCATCCAGCCAATGCCTGTTGTTTGAAATATAGCTGAAAATAGCAGGGTGATCCGTAGCGGTCGTGTGTTTGCGTCGGTTGTACAAAGAGATTTTGTTGCTGGAAAGAAAATTGCTGAGAATGATGAGCCTAACAAGGCTATAGGAGAGACTAGAGGGGCCACATTAGAGAAAGAAGTGGATGATATTTTTAAGATAATTAAGATGAGCGACTACAGAATTGTAGATAAGCTACTGTAGACTCCTTCAAAGATATCTATCATGGCTTTATTGATGAACTCCTCTGCTCATATAGAATCACTTATGAGAGTACTAGACCAAGCTTTTGTGGAGAGTGACATGTCGTTAGATCAATTCAGCAGCATAATTGGAAACATTATGTCATGTAACAACTTGAGTTTCTGCGATGATGAGTTACCAGATGAAGGGAGGAATCACAACCTGGCCCTCCATATATCTATGAACTGAAAGAATGACTCGCTATCCAATGTGCTAATTGATGATGGATCCGCATTGAATGTTATACCGAGGAGTACTCTCATGAAGTTAAAGTATCAAGGAGCACCTATGCGCCCGAGTGGCATCATTGTGAAGGCTTTTGATGGGTTGAGGAAATCTGTCATCGGTGAAGTGGACTTTCCCATCCATATAGGACCACATTTGTTCTTGATAACCTTCCAGGTCATGGACATTATTTCCGCATATAGATGTTTGCTAGGATGGCCATGGATACACGAAGCAGGGGCTGTCATTTCAACTCTGCATCAAAAGATAAAATTTGTGCGTGAAGGGAAGGTAGTGATCATAAATGGGGAGCAGGCGGCGTTGATATCCCTAGTTCCAAGCCTTATCCATTGACAACATAAGGAGGAATGAGAATTATGTGGTTTCCCTGAAGGACGCGCAGCAGGTTATGCGCAATGGTCATAATGCAGTTTGGGGACGACTTGTGGATCCACCCGTGAACAAAAATAGAGCTGGTTTGGGTTTCTCTTCGAGGAATGGCAAAGGCGAAAGTTTGAAGTCAAAGTCTACTATGAGCAGATATCATGATGTTTTCTGCAGTGGAGGTTACCTCCATCCAACTGATTCTGGAATTAATTTTGTTGAAGAGGGTGAAGCAAAGCAGGATGTACCAAATTATGTAACGCATGGAGTCCGCGTTCAGAACTAGGTCACCATTGATGTTCCTTCTTGCATACATGTTTCAAAGTAATTTGTTTTGTTAATCTGTTTCTTTCTTTTGAAAAGCTTTCACTCTGCCCAAGGTGGAAGTATTAATGTTGTATGGCTTATCTGTTTGCTATGACTTTTAAGATCATTAATAAAAGTTGTCTTTGCTTCCAAAAATATGTCTTTATTTTCTGCTTTTTCTTGAGAAATGGTAATATAAAAAAACCCTTTTAAAATAAATAATAACTGAAAATTAATCTGCATGATCACTTGTTATATGTGTCAGTTTCTAAAAGCAATCATAAATCATATGTGCAGATTAATTTAAAAACCCGTTGAATACAATGACCCTGCACCCTCTCCCAACTTTAAGTGTCCTGTGTTTGGGGCTGAAGAAGAAGGTTATGATGAGATTCCGGAAGAGGTCTCACGGTTGTTTGAGCACGAGGAAAATACCATTCAGCCATATAAGGAGCCTTTGGAAGTGATTAATTTGGGTTCAGAAGAAAATCTGAAGGAAGTCAAGATTGGAGCATCGTTGCATCCTGATGTAAAGAGTGGGTTGATTGAGCTAATGAAAGAGTATGTGGATATTTTTGCTTGGTCTTATCAAGATATGCCTGGTCTAGATACAGACATTGTCAAGCATCCTTTGGCGTTGAAGCCAGAGTGTCCGCCAGTTAAACAAAAGTTGAGAAGTTCCGACCCAGATATGGCAGTAAAGATCAAAGAGGAAGTCCTAAAGCAGATTAATGCTGGTTTTCTTGTGACGTAAGTGTACCCTCAATGGATTACGAATATTGTCCCAATACCGAAAAAAGACGGAAAAGTCCGCATGTGCGTAGATTACAGAGATCTAAATAAAGCTAGTCCAAATGATGATTTTCCATTACCTCACATCGACGTGTTAGTGGACAGCACAGCAAAATTCAAAGTATTCTCGTTCATGGACGGGTTTTCTGGGTATAATCAAATAAGAATGGCTCCAGAGGACATGGAAAAAACAACGTTTATCACACCCTGGGGAACATTCTGTTACAGAGTGATGCCCTTCGGGTTGAAGAACGCTGGTGCAACGTACCAGAGGGCTATGACAACCCTATTCCATGATCTGATGCACAAAGAAATCGAAGTATATGTTGATGATATGATTACCAATTCCTAAACTGAAGAAGGGCATATAGAATATTTGTTGAAGTTGTTTCAGCGTTTGAGGAAATATCGTCTCCGCTTGAATCCAAATAAATGCACCTTCGGTGTTAGATCGGGGAAATTGTTGGGTTTTATTGTTAGCCAGAAAGGAATTGAAGTTGAACCTGATAAAGTCAAAGCAATTCAAGAAATGCCAGCACCAAGAACTGAAAAGCAAGTCAGGGGTTTCCTCTGGCGTTTGAATTATATTTCCAGATTTATTTCCCACATGACGACAACATGTGAACCAATCTTTAAGTTGTTAAATAAAGATCAAGGTTGTGTGTGGACACATGACTGCCAAAGGGCATTTGAGAGTATTAAGGAATATCTTCTTGAACCTCCTATCTTGCTCCCTCCCGTAGAAGCAAGACCGTTGATTATGTATCTAACAGTGTTATATAAATTCATGGGTTGTATTCTGGGACAACAGGATGAACCATGGAAGAAGCAGTTCGCCATTTATTATCTAAGCAAAAAGTTCACTGATTGTGAGTCGCGATATTTCACGCTAGAAAAGACATGTTGTGCTTTGGACTGGGCGGCAAAGCATTTGCGGCAGTATATGTTGAATCATACCACTTGGTTGATCTCCAAAATGGATCCAATCAAGTATATTTTTGAAAAGCCTGCTCTTGCTGGGAGAATTGCCAGTTGGCAGATGTTGTTATCTGAATATGATATCGAGTACCCCACTCAAAAGGCTATTAAAATTAGTGTGTTGGCAGATTACCTTGCTCACCAGCTGATGGAAGATCATCAGTCTGTAGAATATGAATTCCCCGATGAGGGTGTGATGTTCCTAAAAGTGAAAGATTGTGATGAACCATTTCCTGAGGAGGGCTCTGACCCTGAATCTCGTTGGAGTATGGTATTTGATGGAGCCGTGAATGCTTATGGTAAAGGAATTGGTGTTGTGATTGTCACTCCTCATAGATCGCACAATCTTTTTACCATGAGGTTAACATTTGATTGCACTAATAATATGGCGGAATATGAGGCTTACATCATGGGTCTTGAGGAAGCTATTGATCTCAGAATCAAGATTCTAGATGTGTATGGTGATTCTTCTTTGGTGATAAATCAGATTAAAGGAGAATGGGACACTCGTCACCCTGGCTTGATCCCTTACAAAGATTATCCTAGAGAGGAAAATCAAATGGCGGATGCTCTGGCAACTCTGGCTTCCATGTACCAAGTGAATACTTGGAATGATATACCCCGAATTACAGTTTGACAACTAGATAGGACCGCTCATGTGTTTACGACAGAAGATGTAGCAGATGAAAAACCTTGGTATTATGATATCAAGCATTCTCTTCAGACTCAAGAATACCCGATTGGTGCGTCGAGGAAAGATAGAAAGACACTGAGAAGATTGGCAGGCAGTTTCTTCCTCAATGAAAATGTGTTATACAGGAGAAATTATGACATGGTCTTGCTCAGATGCGTGGATAAACATGAAGCAGACATGTTGATGCATGAGATTCATGAAGGTTCATTTGGAACTCATGCTAACAGACATTTGATGGCTAAAAAGATGCTAAGGGCAGGTTATTATTGGTTGACAATGGAATCTGACTGTTACAAATTTGCAAAGAAGTGTCATAAATGCTAGGTTTATGCGGACAAAGTTCATGTGCCTCCGACACTTCTCAATGTGATTTCCTCCCCATGGCCTTTCTCTATGTGGGGTATTGACATGATCGGGATGATAGAACCCAAAGCTTCAAATGGGTACCTTTTTATCTTGGTAGCAGTTGACTACTTTACCAAATGGGTAGAGGCTGCTTCATATGCCAATGTTACCAAATAGATGGTGGTGCGTTTCATCAAAAAAAATCTTATATGCCGGTATGGTGTGCCGAGCAGAATCATCATTGACAATGGCTCGAATTTAAACAACAAGATGATGACAGAACTGTGCGAAGAATTCAAGATTGTCTATCATAATTCATCTCCATACATGCCAAAGATGAATGGGGCTGTTGGAGCTGCTAATAAGAATATCAAGAGAATTATCCAGAAAATGGTTGTCACTTATAAGGATTGGCATGAAATGCTCCCTTTTGCTATGCATGGATATCGAACATCTGTCCGCACTTCAACTGGAGAAACCCCATTATCCTTGGTGTATGGAATGGAAGCGGTACTCCCTGTCGAAGTAGAGATTCCCTCGTTACTTGTGATAATGGAAACCAAATTGACAGAGGCTGAATGGGTCCAGAACAGGTTTGACCAATTGAATTTGATTGAAGAGAAGAAAATGATAGCTTTATGTCATGGGCAGTTATATCAGAAAAGAATGAAGAAAGCATTTGATAAAAAGTTCAAACCTCGTGAATTCAGAGAAGGCGACCTCATGCTCAGGAAGATCATGTCTTTCAACCTTGATTCTAGGGGCAAGTGGACTCCCAATTTTGAAGGCACGTATGTGTTGCACCCCAAAATTTTCCCTCCTAGTTTCTTATATTTGGCTTAGGCTTAGAATTGCATTCATATCTTTTCATTAGGTCATTAACATACATTTTCATTCAAAAAAATAGGCATTTGAGGTTCAAGGTTCAGTAATCATACAAGCAGGGTTCATATGGGTGTAGGTGCTTACTTCATATAAGCTTGGTTCTATCGAAGACTTCTTGGTCTCGAATTGGGATTTGATCATATGGTCACTATGAACTTCTTATTCAACTTCATGCAAGGGTTATATTCAACAAGGCCTCCTTGGTCATGGAGTAGGGTTTATTTCCCTATTCTTGGGTTTGTCGGATGAATTTGGTAGGGCTAATAGTCAAAGGTTCTTCATCAATGACTAGCTAGGGTTTTCTTTCGACCTTTCTTTATAAATCGAAAAGGGGAACTTATTACTTAAGTCACGAGCTATGTGATCGGAAACTTCACACAGAAGACAAATGTGGATATACTGGTGCCCATCTTACCGTTTGATCTTTGTTTATCATTGATTCAAATAAATTCTTTCAATTAGCTATGATGCTTGAGGATCAAGATGTTACATTGCTTAGGCCATACAAGTTATCTCTTTGGTTCTCACACAAGGATTTAAGGTGAACGTGGTGTATTGGGTCATAGTTGCATCCAAGGTTTTGACAATATTTTACTTGAGTTCCTTTGATTGACTAAGAGTATCCGATCTCATGATGTGTTATATTAAAGGATGCAATTTGAAGCAAAATTTGAAAGGTTAAAATAAGCTTTTGGAAGGAAAGAAAGATTCAAGTCATACTTCATCTCCAAGATACCAAGTATCACAAAACTCATCCGAGAAATATTGAAGAATCCAAATGAAACACAATAATATAAAATCAAGGTTGAAGATTGAAAATTGGAGAAAATATTAGATGCTTGAAGATTCATTCAAATTAAAGCATAATGGAGGGAAATTCAAACTTTATCATCTTTTAAAGAAGTCATATTCCCCTATATAAACCAAAGTTATACTCCAAATCCAATTTCAATTGTCATTTCAATACTTTTAAGATCAGAATCTAAAGTTTCATATGGAAGGTTCGGGTTATGGATTAAGTACATGAAGGCATCCAAGCATGTATTCACTCAAGTTGATTTAAAGAAGCTTATATTCGTTCATTTGAAAATATTTAAGCAAGAGAGTTCATTCAAATTGATAGAATGCAAGACATTGAGATTTCACAAATATAAGGTCAAAGAAGGACTTGGGATACCAAACCCAAAAAGAAAGGAAAGCATTTCATTCATGGGAAACTCAAAATCAAATGGAAAGAAAATAGTTTGAATACTTGATAATTTGTCATTTGATTCGAGATTACCCAAAGTTACATGTTATTCCAAGAACATATTCCATTACCTTGGTTTGAAGTGAATTACAAGTTCAAACTCATTTACAATTCACACTATAATATTCAAGTTCATCCAAACTAAACATTCATTATAAAATCATTACAATCCCATTGCACCAATAACCCACAAAGAAAAACTGTTACAAAATGCAATTGAACAAAATTCCTTAGTCCTAAAGGTGCTAAAATTCCATGAGTAAACTTCCAAGTCCATGCCATGCCAAAGCTCTCCATCTTCATGTATTCTACAATCTTCATGCCCCAAGTGAACCAAATTTTTGCATTCTTCAAACAAATCGCCTGTACAAAAATCAGATGCAAACGGTAAAACCAGTTGGGATAATGCCTAAAACCAAATCAGTTCAAAATGCTACTGGTTACAGCCTGAATCAATTATTCAAAAAAAATGCAGCCCTACATTAAGATATCAGAAAATGAACATTGCAGAAAAAGGGGTTAGTAAGCTTCACTGAGGCCTATCAATTTAAAGTGAGATCAAGATTGGCAGCAGATTTTTTTAGCAAATACAAAGGAAAATACTCATTCACAGTAGCTACAGACCCTGACTACAGATTTGATGTAGCAATACAGCTAGGAAGATTAGAAGTTGCAAAGGGAATTTCAGTAAAGGTGCAGAGTGAATCTAAATGGAAGCAGTTGGGAGAATTAGCCATGTCTAGTGGCAAGTTACAAATGGCTGAGGAATGTTTGAATCATGCAATGGATTTGAGTGGGTTGTTACTGCTATATTCTCCTTTTGGAGATGTAGAAGGAAGAACAATGTTGCATTCCTTTGCTTATTTATTTTGGGTAAACTTGAAGACTGCCTTCAACTATTGGTAGAAAGCAAACCAAATTGCAACACATGCCCAATGAGAGCAGAATGTCGACACTTTGCTAGTGCATTTGCAAATGCAATACTTGCCTTTCCTGGACCAGAGCAGAAGAGTATAGTAATTACAGCTGGAAATGGTGTGCCCAATGAAAACCCACTTGTATTCATGAGTCAAAACAGTTCCCTAATGGACAAAGTAAAGAATACCAACTTCAAACCAACCTGCCAGCTCACATAACAGAATTCTAAAGCCCACAAACAAACTCTAACAGTGATAACAGAAACTGCTAACAAAAGAAAACATAATTCCTAACTGATTCAATAACTACTTCTTCCTATAACCAATTACAAAGAAGATTTACTAACTTCCTAACCGCTTAACTAACGCCTAATCAACTCTCAGCAATCTATATAACCGAATTTCAGTTTTCAGATTGAGGGGGATTCAGATTCATTATTTTCAACTCTACATAATAGATTTAACTATAGAAACATAACAATTCATATTGATTATGCAATTCTGCAGAGGAATCTCCATAAACCTCTTCCTTCTTCCCTCCCCTTCATCCTCATCACAACCTCTTCACTTTGTATCATCAATCTTCGTAAGATCCTTTCTCAGATCCATTCATCTTTATCTCCATCTTTATTCATCATTTGGACAATCACCATCAAAAATTCTTCTGCACTACTTCTTCATCCTCATTGCAACTCCTTCACTCTGGATCATCAATCTTCAAGAACCACAACCAAGAAACTCCAAAACTCTCTCTTCCTCTTTCGGCATCGTTCATCAATCACGAATCAATCTTTAATCCATAAAACTTCAATGATCCTCAATGTCACCTTCATCCATTCTTCATTACTCAACAACATTGCAACATCATCATCAACGAGCCTTCAATTCTCTTCAACGCTGCAATAAATCCACAACACCTTCTCCATATCACGATGACATCTCAACAACAACACTTCATTGAAACTGCAACACTCATACACGCAGAAAGTCAGAAGAAGGAAGAAAAATATCCTCACAGAACGCATCACAAAGAAGAACGTAGAAGAAGTGTGAATCAAGAAGAACAATCGAGAACAAAGTCGTACCTGAATAGAAGAAGCACTAGACGTTTTCTCTGGTAGGTAAACATCTGTTCTGATTCTATACTACCTGAGTTGGTGTTCGAAATAGAGACGCGTTTCTTAAATTGAAATCAGAATAGTGAAATTGACGGAGCATCACCGAGGTGAGAACAAATTAAGATCGGAGATGGGACTGGAGCTATGTCGAAGGAGAAGTCTAGGCGGAGAGATTGTTGTCACGGCGATGATGGAATTATGAGGGTGGAGAAGACGACGGGAATGAGACCGAGAAACAAAATGAAACAAAATTGAGCACCTCTACTGTTGACAAGATAAAGTGGCGGAGAGACAATTAAAAGGAAGAGAGCTCTGCGCCGTTGTGTTTCAAAGAGGAAGATTATCAAATTCTCGAAGAAGATTGAACAACCATGTGATTCTAACCCCTAATTCCTCTTTTCATTCCTAACTTTTTGTATTACTATTTTGGATTTTATTTGGATAATGATAAAGATGAAAATCCGAGGATATGCTGAAAGTTGGTGAGGTTCTGTTGGATCCAAGGGCCGAACCATACATTCATTGCCAAGGCCCATCACCATTTTTTTCCTCTGGAATTTGAAGTTGGTTTAACAAAAAATGGCTTATTGGGCTATCTCCTATGGGCCTAGCACCCTTACTACACTACACACCTAATCCAGATTTTAACACCCCTCTGTTCTAGATTTAATCGTTTTTTTCTCCTTATTATATTCTTCTCATAACTTTGATGATAAAAGAGACACAAAAATAGTAGAAATTATTATTGATATTAGAAATTCTCTTTAGATGTTTAATTAGAGTTTTCTATTATTTTCATGTTCGAAGATCATTATCATTATCTTTTTTTAGCTAGGATTTTGTGATATTATATTGATGTAATCTTTTCGCAATTGGGAATATTTGGAGATTATTCTTTGATCACTCGCACGGAGCAGCTTTTGGCAGAGTTTTCTTACCGCTTGTGCAGTTTCGAAGAAGCAACGGACTTTCTCTGTTCGGTATCATTGTGACTTCATTTTATTCCTAATTCTCGTACTTTATCGTTTTCTAGAAATCATGAGAAGAAGGGTTTTACCGCAAACCATATGCATACTAACATTAGGTAGAAATTTCCCCTTTTCACCCAAATCTTAGGACCACCATTGTATGATAACTTTAGGTTTAGAAATAGGCTAGTCTCCCTGTGACGTTTCTCCCCTTTTTGCATATGCATTTAAAACAAAACTTCTTATTTTTCCTCACAAACTTCAAAAAACTAAAAAATTGCTGACGAGAATCATGCCTTTGTTGAACATGGGAGATGATAAGCGGGTCTCTTCTCGATCTTATCATTTTTCCATTTTAAGACTTGGCATGGTTCAAGTCTCAAAGACTTATTTCACGAATAAGTAGAGAAATGGCTAAAATCACTCTCTTGGGATTAACTAGAGATTATCTACAAGCAAAAACAACAACAAATACAAACTCCTTTTGCCTCCGGGCCTGTCTTTCAAACCTCATTTTCAAAAGAACAAATTAGTTCACTTTTGTGCTGACGCGTAAATCTCCGAAGGTCAAGTTGCGGCAGAAGGCGAAATTAATATCGTTCATTTAAAACACAAAACAATTCAAACCTTTTTGTGCACCCAGGCACATTTTCTCCAAAACTTTTTTAGAAAGATCATGTTAGTTCATTTCTGTGCTGACGCGTAAGTCTCTAAAGGTCGAGTTATGGCAGAAGGCGAAATTAATACTGTTCATTAAAAAATACAAACCAACAAAAACATATAAGCCGAACTACGGCTGCTCTGATTCCTTAAAAGGGATACGTAGGCATCGGGGTAGGGCCCGAACGAGCAGAAATTTTATTTTCCCTACAGTTTTTTCCCTTTCTTTTGCATACATTCTCCCTTTAGCAGTAATAAACAGTAAGCATAGATCAAACACACCCATAAGATAGACAACAAGAGTGGATATCATAGAGTACTGCGGGCGTGTGGGGTGCTAACACCTTCCCCTCGCGTAACAGACTCCCTTACCCTTATCTCTCGGTCGCAAGATCGTGACTTCTCCCTTCCTAGGTTTTCTCGATGTTTACCTTTCTCTTCATATGGGATAAAAGACGTTCGATGGCGACTTCATTGTTTGATGATTTTCAGCCGGTTATTTCAGCTGGCGACTTCACTGGGGAAAGGTCGACCAAATGTTGGTCCATCCCGGAGTCGCTCCTAGCTCTTGTTTTCTTTTCTTTGGGGTGTTTATTTTTATGTTTTCAGTTTACTCATTTGTACATGTTTACCTGAGCATAAGTTTGTATTGCATTTTATTGCTTTCCCTATTTGTTATCTATTATGCTGGATCTGCTTCTTGTTTGGGTGGGGATGTTACTAGTGAGGTAAAAGGCCCAGTACCCAGGCCAGAGTGCACTAGGACACTAGGAATAGAGTGGGGGCATGACGGCTATAGGACGTAGTCCGATTAGTGCAGGCATGTCATATACCACGCTTGGATGAGGTTCAATTGGAGGTACTTTCATCATGCACGTCTGTGTTGATATGATTTTACTTTCAAGCGAGCCCGTGATTTTCGAGTTACCATCGTCTTACCCTGACCTAGTCTTCACCCGTGAGTGGGGAGGGATTTTTTTTTACCACAAGTACAGATGGTGACAATGCTCAGACAGTGACTATTGGTTCTAATGGCTATGTTCTGGATTTCTGTTATGACTTTATGCAGATGCTATACTCTGTTAATGACCGTATGGTTCTCAGATTTATTTTCTGAGTTCCTGACTTGTTTACTTGGAGATTTATTCGAGCTATTGATCTTGGCATTCCCAGCATATTCAGAAATGCTCAACAGTATCTGATGTTCCAAAAGCCTTGACCCTGTACAATGGGAGATCTACATGGTGCTTGGTTCTTATATGTGCAGAAGGTACTCAGAATGGGGAATCCATATTCAGACCCGGTATTTTCTTTTCAGAACTAGAAATCTTGACTTCTCACACTCCGTTATCTGAAAAAGCCATGGAATAACTTCGTGGGGAGTTCAATGAGATGGGGTTGTTTATCATGGACATACAAGTAATGGCATGTAGTCAGAAATCCTCATGGAGAAAAATAGTCAGTTGAAGACTCGGTTGAGTCGAGTATGGAATTTATGAAGGCAGTGTCAGCAAAGAAAATTGATCATGCATACGTTGTTGCAACACGAGCTGTCATTCATCCCCAGCCTATGGGACTTTATTTTCAAATCATGAGATACTTTTGTGGGTCTCACCCACAGCCTCGTGTTCTCGGATTTTCTTGCTAGCAGCTAGTTTCTTGTCCCCAAGTGAACCCATGGGGTAAAACTTTCCAGCAGAGACATAAAAAGCTTGAGAAGCAGGTTGATACAATCCCAAATGCCTTGTATCCAGTTACTTCCTCGTGTGTTGGAAGCTCAGTTGATTAAGCTTCTTGCTTTGGGTCATCCTCCAACAAATTTCTCTTCTGATCTCGATACAAATGCTAGATACGTCTCCCATTCTGGGGCACTTAGTTAGGATATTGAATACTGCAAGGGGTTGAAGTATGAAGTTTGGTACTTGTTTGGATCCTTTTCCAAGGTTTAGACCATGTTTGGAGAACCATTTCAGACTCTTTTCCTCAGCTGGATGCTTCTTATGTGCTTCTATGATGTAGAAGTATAAGATATCGAGTTCTTGGATATCTGCTGTTGTGTAGAAGAAAATACCTCAAAGGTCGAATGCTATATTCAGAGTTTACTTTCTTCTGTGTAGTAGAAGATTCTTTGTTACATTTTCTGATTTTTGCTTCTGTTTAGTAGAAGACGGAGACTCTTTTGTGAAGTAGGAGGTTCCCCGTAATTCGGTTGCGAAAACTTCTCTCTTGTGAAGTAGGAGATGAAGTTTACTCTCTTCTGTGTAATAGAAGACGTCGCTTATTTTGTGTAGCAGGAGACATTCCGGAATTCAGTGGCTGGATTTCTCTTCTGTGTAATAGAAGATGGTTGGCATTTCTCCTCTATGGTAGAAGATACGTTGTGATGCAATTTATGCGAGTTCGCTTGATAAATCCCTCATCACATCTGGTGAAGGAATTCGATGTGATTACTATAATGGGGCACTAGGCCATTCCATTGAAGACTGCAGGCCATTCAAAGAAAATGTGCAATACCTACTTGATGCAAAGGCTATTAATTTCAGGCCAGCCAGTCAGGCTCGAAGTCTCCATCGACCCAGTAAATTTCAAGACTTACAGCGCATCGTCTGAAGCAACAAGTCCATACGGAGACTAGTCTCCTCAACATGGTATTTTCAAATTACATTTGCATTCTCATTTGTAATCTTTTTTGTTTTGGTTCAGTACTTTCTCTTACGCAAAACTTGCTTATTTTTTAATATTAATCACAATGCATTGAATTTGTTTGTCATGAACTAATCCATTCGTATTCACTCATTGATGTTTTTCTTTGACTTTTTGATACTTAATTTTGGTTAAATAAAGCAAAAACCTCTGGAGGGAGGATGATGAGTAATATACCAAAAATTTCAAACGGTGTGCTTTTGAATAAAACCCTGCTGACGATTTACAGGCCTTGTTTCAATTTCTAAACACCGGAGATATAAGGGAGATAGACCTTCATCAACCCCTTTGAACCTTCAAGTAGGAGTTTCTTTTATTTTCAGAAAAACCCTCACATTTAACCCAGGGCAGGGTAGATTTCAGTTAATCTGATTGGGCGTTCAAAACTCATTAAGAGTGCGCATCAAAGGATACAACAAAGGTTATCCTTCAGAAGGTTGAGAAAGAACAAAATCACAATGGCTAACTCTCATCTATCAGCAGCGTGCATCAATGAGGATGATATCCCAATAGATATCTCTCGCACATCAAGAGGTCAAAAGATGACGATACCATAATGGTTATTCCTCGTCAACCAAACATCAAGGCAGTTACACCTTTTCAGCAAGTCAAAAAACGACTCAAAATCACATGACTGGTTCAAACCAAAAGAAATAATAAAAGAAAGAGACAAAAATCCCCGCTAAGCCGAAACTTGAAAAGACAAGTCGCTTAGGCAAAAGTCGGGGCATCCCGCTGGACTTCAAAGTCAAAATCAAAAGGAATTTGTCCAGGCAAAAGTTAAGGAATACAAAAAGAAAGCAAAAAGCCCGAAAAGAGAAAAAGAGGATTACCAAATAAAGATCCTCCATAAAGAATAAGGTCGTGCGATCGAACACCAAAAATGAAGGAGGTGAGCGACTGCCATATCCTCCTCGACCATGGTAAACTCCTGATGAGGAATGAGTGCTCGTATTGGTTTAACTGAATTTAGGACTGAAGAACATCACGGAGAATGGGCGGGCACAAAATATTTTCGAGCCTTAAATCCTTTTTTTTTTCTAAAACCGTGAACCAGGCCACGTTACAACCCTTAAAAGTCCTAACTAAAGCATGGGTTAATTCGAAAGCATACTGTAATAAGAAATACGGTAATCTGACTCCTAAGAGGCTTGCAAAAAAAATATTTTTTTTTGGTATCACTCCATCTTTTGTACAAATTTTTTTGATGTTTCAACATATTTTTGATACAAATTTTTAAACTTCAAGACAAACATGAGCTTTGAATTAGAATTACCATTCTTAGAATAAACATTCTTTGCATATGAACAAGTGCTTAACCATCAGGCCAGTTTGCATAATGAGTATCAGATGAAAATTTGATTATCATAAGGGACAAGTTGCTTCAGGATACCGTTTAAAGGTAAATAATTTGTGAGAATGGTCTTAACCTGGGGAAAATCTTTTGTTGACTCTGTTGAGTAAAGGAATACCAGTTTAAGAAATGATATGACGTAGATTGCAAAATTTGGTTGCCCAGAGTCTCTGTCAAGCAACGGCGCATTACTTTCAGTTGGTCGTAAGGGACATTTTGCTTCAAGAATGAAACAGTTCAAGCCGAGTAGTATGGTTGTGAAGTAGCCTACTTTCAAGACATAGTCCAACCACTCTAAGGTTATGTTGTCTTCGAAAAACCTCAAGTTTCTCATCCCTCCGCGAGCATGAGGCAAAGAAAAGATTTGTCGAGATTCTGTTGAGCAGGGGCAAGCGTGTCGAATACTCCATCGATTAGGTATTCAGACAATCTGAGGCATTCAAGTCGGGATTATATCCCCCAAAGTGCAGTCAAGTTGGGGCAGTTATACTAAGATTTGATAAATCTCTCTAAGAATTTGTTGATCAGGGGAGAATCTTTTCAGAATTTATAGATACACGAGAATTCAATCAAGCATTGTTGAAACTACTTCCAACTTTGGTCAGCCAGGGGCAGTATTCTGAAGTTCATAACACTGGGGCAGTTTATCTTGGTGGTACATATCTCAAAAAGTCTGCAAAATACTTACAGACTGGGGCAAGAATTTATATAAGGGCTTTCCCTCTTCTTCAGTAATTGATCAGATCAAGTCCATATGCAGGCTAAATGACCTATATATTTGAAAATCATGCAAAAAATCAGGGTTGTCATCTTCAACTCATCAGAGACTCAAGTCCATTTACTGATATCCTTTGTCCTAAGTCAAGGTTATTACCCCTAGTTGAAGTTTGGATTGTTATCCTCAGTAGGATACGAGAAGTAACACAAAGATTATTTGGGTTTGTTTACTCGTACAAGACGCGATGGAAATATTGCTTCCTAAGGGGATGCCTCCTCCCAGTAAAAGACCTGTTGCTACTTGACAAAGACCTATCTACCAAGGGGTTTCTCTTCTGAGACATTTTCTCCCAAGTGAAGCATCCCCATTTCTCTGCAGGAGGAGAATGTTCTTTCTCCCTAGAAATGTAGAAGCTATCTAAAGTCTAGATTATCCCTTTTCAGTGGACTGCAATTTATTTTTGCAGCATCTCCTATAAAGTCCACTTTTTAGTAGCATTCCTTCTCGGAGTTGACATATTATCACAATTCTTACCTAGTGGTTGATAGTTCAACTTTTTCTATTCTTCAGTGAGGTTTTCCATTCCAAACAGGGGCAGGTCGCCCCAACTTCTGTTTTTGCAAGAATTTTTGGTATTGTATGACAAGATGCATACCAACAAAGGAATCAAGAATGATAACGTGAGGATTTTTTGTATAATGAGATCCAATTTCCCCAGTGGAACTATTTTCTTTCCCTAATGGAGCAAGTGTCCTATCTCTTTGGTGAGGTGTATAGGAGAATTCCAGTCATAACTCTTTCGTTACCAATGGTAGAATTTTTTGTTGAGATATCCCCAGTGGAGTTTCTATCCTGGGATGTTCGTTTCTTCCCCAAGTGAGGATCTTTTACCTCCCAGCAACGTTATCCCTAGTGTGGTCTGAGTAGAATTTTTTTTATTTAAAAATTTCTATACTCCCCAACAGAAGTTATCTTCGTCAAAGAATTTCTATGCAAGAAGTTTCCATTCCCAGCAAAGCCTTTCTCTTTACCAAAAGAGGATACAGAATTTGTTCCCCGTAAAGTTGGGAGTTTGATCAGAATTCAAGATTTTCACTGAACTACAATTTATTTTTTGTAGTGTTCTCCCCAAGAAGTTACTTCCCCAGTGATATCAATCGTTCGAGGTTGATGGTTTCGAATCTCAATTTCCCATTGAAGTTCATATTGCATTTTCTCTACCAGAAGATCAGATGTACAAGAATAATCATTCGAAAGTTCATTGTCTTCTAAACATCCGATTATTTGATATGTTTTCCAGTGCATTATTAAACATGTATCACTACATTGCATCATTACATTGCATCTACTAAAACGCGTAGCATTTCCATTGTATGGAGCATTACGCTATAAAATTCAAACATGCATGAGTATAAGCCAATTGTGTCCACCTGTGGTAACCAGATTATTATGCGCTCAGATTTGATTTATTTCTACAACGAGCCTAGGGTAATTCTGTTATGTTTCCCCGTCAGGTTTTGTTTTGATTCACCACCAGCCGGGTCTTTGGTATTTCTCCATTTCCCCAGTAAGTTTGTGGTTTGCACTTGCCTTGGCAAGCCTTTGGTTATTTTACCCATGTTTGCTTTGTCGTTAGAGTGTGAGTAAGAGCCAGTGTATAACCTTTCTTGCTTCTCAAGTGTTTGAGTATCCATACTTGGTGTGTGGTAATTCAGAACTTTTGAAGAATTACACCCCGCCTTTGGCCTGAGGGATTTTGTAGTTCTTACGTATTTACAACCTATTGAAAGCCCAACGTGTTTTGACAATCTTCGTTAGAGTCTGCTTTGATCAGTCTCTTTCTCTTGTAGAGTTCACCTTCGATCGCTGCTCTTTAAAGGTCCTGCTTAGTCGGTTCCTTGTTTTGGTCTATCCACGTTAGTCGGGTCCTCATTTCGTTAGCTTAGCTAACCTTTTATGTTAAGAGTCCTTCAGTGTCTCTTCAAAGTCCAGTTGTCTGGCGTCCTTATTTAGGCGAATGCGTCCTTTTTGTTGGGGCTTTCTTCGGTTAGTTTCGTTCCTGTGTTCACTATCAACTCTAAACAATTGTTTCTTGATGCTCAATTTCGCTCTTGTGTGTCTAACTTTGACTAGGCATACATATCTTTATCATTTGTTTAAAACCCCGCTTCGGCTGGTATCCTTTGTTAAAACCCCGCTTCGGCTGGTATCCTTTAAAACCCCGCTTCGGCTGGTACCCCCTATTAAAACCCCGCTTCGGCTGGTACCCTTTGTTAAAGCTCTGCTCCGGCAGGTATCCTTTAAAACCCCGCTTCAGCTGGTACCCTTTGTTAAAACCCCGCTCCGGCAGGTATCCTTTCAAAACCCCGCTTCGGCTGGTATGTTTTGTTAAAACCCCACTTCGGCTGGTATCATTTGTTAAAACCCCGCTTCGGCTGGTATCCTTTGTTAAAACCCCGCTTCGGCTGGTATCTTTTGTTAAAATCCCACTTCGGCTGGTATCCTTTGTTAAAATCTCGCTTCGGCTGGTATCTTTTGTTAAAATCCCGCTTCGGCTAGTATATTTTGTTAAAACCCAGCTTCGGCTGGTATCCTTTGTTAAAACCCCGCTTCGGCTGGTATCCTTCGTTAAAACCCTGCTTCGGCTGGTATCCTTTGTTAAAACCCCGCTTCGGCTGGTATCCTTCGTTAAAACCCCGCTTCGGCTGGTATCCTTTGTTAAAACCTCACTTCGGATGGTATCCTTTGTTAAAATCCCGCTTCGGCTGGTATCCTTCGTTAAAATCCCACTTCGGATGGTATCCTTTGTTAAATTCCACCTTCGGCTTGCATCCTTAAAATCCACCTTTGGTCATGGAGTAGGGTTTATTTCCCTATACTTGGGTTTGTCGGATGAATTTGGCAGGGCTAATAGTCAAAGGTTCTTCATCAATGACTAGCTAGGGTTTTCTTTCGACCTTTCTTTGTAAATCGAAAGGTGGAACTTATTACTTAAGTCACGAGCTATGTGATCGGAAACTTCATACAGAACACAAATGTGGATATACTGGTGCCCATCTTACCGTTTGATCTTTGTTTATCATTGATTCAAATAAATTCTTTCAATTAGCTATGATGCTTGAGGATCAAGATGTTACATTGCTTAGGCCATACAAGTTATCTCTTTGGTTCTCACACAAGGCTTTGAGGTGAACGTGGTGTATTGGGTCATAGTTGCATCCAAGGTTTTGACAATATTTTACTTGAGTTCCTTTGATTGACTAAGAGTATCTGATCTCATGATGTGTTATATTAAAGGATGCAATTTGAAGCAAAATTTGAAAGGTTAAAAGAAGCTTTTGGAGGGAAAGAAATATTCAAGTCATACTTCATCTCCAAGATACCAAGTATCACAAAACTCATCCGAGAAATATTGAAGAATCCAAATGAAATACAATAATATAAAATCAAGGTTCAAGATTGAAAATTGGAGAAAATATTAGATGCTTGAAGATTCATTCAAATTAAAGCATAATGGAGGGATATTCAAACTTTATCATCTTTTAAGGAAGTCATATTCCCCTATATGAATCAAATTTATACTCCAAATCCAATTTCAATTGTTATTTCAATACTTTTAAGATCAAAATCTAAAGTTTCATATGGAAGGTTCGGGTTATGGATTAAGTACATGAAGGCATCCAAGCATGTATTCACTCAAGTTGATTTAAAGAAGCTTAGATTCGTTCATTTGAAAATATTTAAGAAAGAGAGTTCAATCAAATTGATAGAATGCAAGACATTGAGATTTCACAAACATAAGGTCAACGAAGGACTTGGGATACCAAACCCAAAAAGAAAGGAAAGCATTTCATTCATGGGAAACTCAAAATCAAATGGAAAGAAAATAGTTTGAATACTTGATAATTTGTCATTTGATTCGAGATTACCCAAAGTTACATGTTATTCCAAGAACATATTCCATTACCTTGGTTTGAAGTGAATTACAAGTTCAAAGTCATTTACAATTCACACTATAATATTCAAGTTCATCCAAACTAAACATTCATTATAAAATCATTACAATCCCATTGCACCAATAACCCACAAAGAAAAACTGTTACAAAATGCACTTGAATAAAATTCCTTAGTCCTAAAGGCGCTAAAATTCCATGAGTAAACTTCCAAGTCCATGCCATGCCAAAGCTCTCCATCTTCATGTATTTCTAAATCTTCATTCCCCAAGTGAACCAACTTGTTGCATTCTTCAAATAAATCTCCTGCGCAAAAATCAGATGCAAACGGTAAAACCAGTTAGGATAATGCCTAAAACCAAATCAGTTCAAAATGCTACTGGTTACAGCCTGAATCAATTATTCAAAAAAAATGCAGCCCTGCATTAAGATATAAGAAAATGAACATTGCAGAAAAAGGGGTTAGTAAGTTTCACTGTGGCCTATCAATTTGAAGTGAGATCAAGATTGGCAGCAGAGTTTTTTAGCAAATACAAAGGCAAATACTCATTCACAGTAGCTACAGACCCTGACTACAGATTTGATCTAGCAATAAAGCTAGGAAGATTAGAAGTTGCAAAGGGCATTTCAGTAAAGGTGAAGAGTGAATCTAAATGGAAGCAATTGGGAGAATTAGCCATGTCTAGTGGCAAGTTACAAATGGCTGAGGAATGTTTGAATCATGCAATGGATTTGAGTGGGTTGTTACTGCTATATTCTCCTTTTGGAGATGTAGAAGGAAGAATAATGTTGCATTCCTTTGCTTATTTATGTTAGGTAAACTTGAAGACTGCCTTCAACTATTGGTAGAAAGCAAACCAAATTACAACGCATGCCCAATGAGAGAAGAATGCTGACACTTTGCTAGTGCATTTGCAAGTGCAAGACTTTCCTTTCCTGGACCAGAGCAGAAAAGTATAGTAATTACAGCTGGAAATGGTGTGCCCAATGAAAACCCACCTGTAGTCATGAGTCAAAACAGTTCCCTAATGGACAAAGTGAAGAATACCAACTTCAAACCAACCTGCCAGCTCACATAACAGAATTCTAAAGCCCACAAACAAACTCTAACAGTGATAACAGAAACTTCTAACAAAAGAAAACAGAATTCCTAACTGATTCAATAACTACTTCTTCCTATAACCAATTACAAAGAAGATTTACTAACTTCCTAACCGCTTAACTAACGCCTAATCAACTCTCAGCAATCTATATAACCGAATTTCAGTTTTCAGATTGAGGGGGATTCAGATTCATTATTTTCAACTCTACATAATAGATTTAACTATAGAAACATAACAATTCATATTGATTATGCAATTCTGCAGAGGAATCTCCATAAACCTCTTCCTTCTTCCCTCCCCTTCATCCTCATCACAACCTCTTCACTTTGTATCATCAATCTTTGTAAGATCCTTTCTCAGATCCATTCATCTTTATCTCCATCTTTATTCATCATTTGGACAATCACCATCAAAAATTCTTCCGCACTACTTCTTCATCCTCATTGCAACTCCTTCACTCTGGATCATCAATCTTCAAGAACCACAACCAAGAAACTCCAAAACTCTCTCTTCCTCTTTCGGCATCGTTCATCAATCACGAATCAATCTTCAATCCATAAAACTTCAATGATCCTCAATGTCACCTTCATCCATTCTTCATTACTCAACAACATTGCAACATCATCATCAACGAGCCTTCAATTCTCTTCAACGCTGCAATAAATCCACAACACCTTCTCCATATCACGATGACATCTCAACAACAACACTTCATTGAAACTGCAACACTCATACACGCAGAAAGTCAGAAGAAGGAAGAAAAATATCCTCACAGAATGCATCACAAAGAAGAACGTAGAAGAAGTGTGAATCAAGAAGAACAATCGAGAACAAAGTCGTACCTGAATAGAAGAAGCACTAGACGTTTTCTCTGGTAGGTAAACATTTGTTATGATTCTATACTACCTGAGTTGGTGTTCGAAATAGAGATGCATTTCTTGAATTGAAATCAGAATAGTGAAATTGATGGAGCATCACCGAGGTGAGAACAAATTAAGATCGGAGATGGGACTGGAGCTATGTCGAAGGAGAAGTCTAGGAGGAGAGATTGTTGTCACGGAGGTGATGGAAGTATGAGGGTGGAGAAGACGACGGTAATGAGACTGAGAAACAAAATGAAACAAAATTGAGCACCTCTACTGTTGATAAGATAAAGTGGCGGAGAGACAATTAAAAGGAAGAGAGCTCTGGGCCGTTGTGTTTCAAAGAGGAAGATAATCAAATTCTTGAAGAAGATTGAACAACCATGTGAATCTAAACCCTAATTCCTCTTTTCATTCCTAACCTTTTGTATTACTATTTTGGATTTTATTTGGATAATGATAAAGATGAAAATGCGAGGATATGCTGAAAGTTGGTGGGTTCTGTTGGATCCAAGGGCCGAACCATACATTCATTGCCAAGGCCCATCACCATTTTTTTTCTTTGGAAACTGAAGCTAGTTTAACAAAAAAATGGCTTATTGGGCTATCTCGTATGGGCTTAGCACCCTTGCTACACTACATACCTAATCCAGATTTTAACACCCCTCTGTTCTAGATTTAATCGTTTTTTCTCCTTATTATATTCTTCTCATAACTTTGATGATAAAAGAGACACAAAAATAGTAGAAATTCTTATTGATATTAGAAATTCTCTTTAGATGTTTAATTAGAGTTTTCTATTATTTTCATGTTCGATGATCATTTTCATTATCTTTTTTTAGTTAGGATTTTGTGATATTATATTGATGTAATCTTTTCACAATTGGGAATATTTGGAGATTAATCTTTGATCACTCGCACGGAGCAGCTTTTGGCAATGTTTTCTTACCGTTTGTGCAGTTTCGAAGAAGCAACGGACTTTCTTCTTTCGGTATCATTGTGACTTCATTTATTCCTCATTCTCGTACTTTATCGTTTTCTAGAAATCATGAGAAGAAGGGTTTTACCGCAAACCATATGCATACTAACATTAGGTAGAAATTTCCCCTTTTCACCCAAATATTAGGACCACCATTGTATGATATCTTTAGGTTTAGAAATAGGCTAGTCTCCCTGTGACGTTTCTCCCCTTTTTGCATATGCATTTAAAATAAAACTTCTTATTTTTCCTCACAAACTTCAAAAAAACTAAAAAATTGTTGACGAGAATCATGCCTTTGTTGAACGTGGGAGATGATAAGCGGGTCTCTTCTCGATTTTATCGTTTTTCCATTTTAAGACTTGGCGTGGTTCAAGTCTCAAAGACTTATTTCACGAATAAGTAGAGAAATGGCTAAAATCACTCTCTTAGAATTAACTAGCGATTATCTACAAGCAAAAACAACAACAAATACAAACTCCTTTTGCCTCCGGGCTTGTCTTTCAAACCTCCTTTTCAAAAGAATAAATTAGTTCACTTCTGTGCTGACGCGTAAATCTCCGGAGGTCGAGTTGCGGCAGAAGGCGAAATTAATACCGTTCATTTAAAACACAAAACAATTTAAACCTTTTTGTGCGCCCAGGCACATTTTCTCCAAACCTTTTTAAGAAAGAGCATGTTAGTTCACTTATGTGCTGACGCGTAAGTCTCCAAAGGTCGAGTTGTGGCAGAAGGCGAAATTAATATTGTTGATTAAAAAATATAAACCAACAAAAACATATAAGCCAAACTACGGCTGCTCTGATTCCTTAAAAGGGATACGTAGGCATCGGGGTAGGTCCCGAACGAGCACAAATTTTATTTTCCCTACATTTTTTCCCTTTCTTTTGCATGAATTCTCCCTTTAGCAGTAATAAACAGTAAGCATAGATTAAGAACACCCATAAGATAGACAACAAGAGTGGATACCGTAGAGTACTACGGGCGTGTGGGGTGCTAATACCTTCCCCTCACGTAACAGAATCCCTTACCCTTATCTCTCGGTCGCAAGATCGTGACTTCTCCCTTCACAGGTTTTCTCAATGTTTACCTTTCCCTTCATATGCGATAAAAGACGTTCGATGACGACTTCATTGTTTGATGATTTTCAGCCGGTTGTTTCAGTATGTTTTTAAGAAATCCTTCTCTGGTGGTGCATTAATTCTTGAAACTATGGATGGCGAGGAGTTCCCACGTCCCATGAATGCTGACGCAGTCAAGAAATACTTCACCTAAAGAAATAAAAGAACAACATACTAAGTTGAAAACCCAAAAGGGCGGCTTAGGCAAAAAGGAGCGTCTCGGTAGGCCGAAAACACGAAAGGACGGTCTAGGCAAAAATTAGAGACATAAACAGAATAAATTTCCCGCTAAGTTGAAAACCCACAAGGGCAGCTTAGGAAAAAGTTAGGGATTTTCTTGGCAAGTAACTACGTCAGACAAGACTTGATCGATGATGCAACAATCTTTTCGGATCCTCACCATACTTCAACAAAAGCCGCAACTCAGGATTTCAAGAGTTGTTAGGGAGGATATTGGTCATTGTATCTCAATGTATCTTTTCCATTATGTATTACCATTTCCCAAACTTTGTAATCATCTGTGGAGTCTCACCATTTGCAGACTATCATTCTATTAATGAAATTCGAGCTTTTGCCCAATTCTTTGTGTTCTTATTTTATTTAGCTTGCAAAGACTCCATTTATTACTGATAATAACTTTTAAAGAAAAAATATTAAAAATAAAAATTGACTTTTCAAAAAAAAGAGATCTTTACAATTCAATTTACTTTGGGATTTGTGATGAAACAATGACAACAAAAATGGTGATCCCAATAATGAACAAACTCCGGTTGTTTTAAGAAGATTTACTTCCTTCATGATGGTTTTCTCAGGTCATTTTGTTGGTATGTGCGCAATCTTTGTGTGTTTCTCCGATAGTTAAAGACGATACCAGTGGGTGCAAGGTACAGTATTGGGTTTGTGATCCCATTATCCCCAGTCAGGTCTTGGTTCACTTTTGATTTTGGGTTTACGTGGTCAGAAGCCTCTGTCCCATATTCCCCAGCGAAGTCTTCCCTCATATGATGAAAGGTTTTATTCCCTTGGTGTCCTGAGATATCGCTCTTTCTACAGTATTGACATTATTATTGGTATTTAGTTCCCATGCAACTAGACCAGGGCAATATCTCTTCTGAGAAGTGTTGAAATGATTATCAACCTTTGGGTTTTCACCCACCAAGTGATGGGTGTTATTTAAAATCCCCGTGGGTTTGACCTCTTTCTATAATGTTGACTTCTTGATTCCCAGGGAGGCTATCCCAGGGCATCTTTTGTTGGATTAATTTTTCATGATGTAAAGTTTCAATCCGCATTTTTTCTCAAGGGGGTAGGCTTGAATCCCTCAGTGAGGTTTGGTTGTTTCCGCGTCAGTCTGCTTTATTTGAGGTTGGTCTTGCAATCTCTAGTTGGCATGTTGCTTTTGCAAAACTGGTTTTTCTGATGAAGCCGGAAGAAGGATGTTCTATCCCGGTATCTGTTTAATTTGGCTACCTTCAGATTATGTTTCTCCTCAGTGAAGTTAAGGCGGGAAATAGGTTTGGTTTCCGCAGTTGGTTTTTACCTTTCTTGGAATGATCTTTCTGGTTGAAGTTTATCCCGGTGTTGTTAGTACCTGAGGCGGTTTTGTTTGTTTGTTTGTACTGATTGTGTATCCTTTTTACCAGCATATGCATGATAGCACTCATACATTCATACATACATCATGCATGGCTAAAATTCATCGTTCATTGACATTGTGTTCTGACCTTCCTGCAGCGCTCTTTGCTTAGTTGATTTGGTTTTTCCTCTTGAGTTTTATTTCTCAAAGGATGTATCTTCATTGACCGTCTTTATCTAGTTTATTTCTGATTCAGATCTGTGGTTGCATGACAATATTATTTACTTTGGATTTCTGAAAACTTTGAGTTTTGGTTTGTGCATTTATTTTGCATGGGAAGACTTTATCTCCTCAGCAGGAATATCGTGGCATTTCCCCGGGAAGTCATATTTCTATCCCCAGAAAGTCATTTCTCTTTGCAATTCTCCATGACAATAAGTAACAAGTCTCTTTATTTGAGACAACTTATGTTTGATCTTTTCCAGGAAGATTTCCTTGGTTAAAGAAGAAGTTGAGACTTGTTCTAGGTGAAACACCGGAATTTTGGGGATAACATGATATATTTTCTCTTTCTACCTTCAGTGAATGTTGGTAGGACATCGGCATTGAACGTTGGTGTTTATTATCTTTTTGCTATCTTCATTGAACATTGATAGTTCATCGTCAGTGAACGGCGGTGATATGATATATTTTCTCTTTCTACCTTCAGTGAACGTTGGTAGGATATCGGCAGTGAACGTCAGTGTTTGATATCTTTTTGCTATCTTTAGTGAATGTTGATAGTTCATTGTCAGTGAACGACGGTGATATGATATATTTTCTCTTTCTACCTTCAGTGAACGTTGGTAGGAAATCGACATTGAACGTCGGTGTTTATTATCTTTTTGCTATCTTCAGTGAACATTGATAGTTCATCGTCAGTGAACGGCGGTGATATGATATATTTTCTCTTTCTACCTTCAGCGAACGTTGGTAGGACATCGGCAGTGAACATCGGTGTTTATTATCTTTTTTCTATATTCAGTGAACGTTGATATTTCATCGTCAGTGAACGGCGGTGATATGATATATTTTCTCTTTCTACCTTCAGTGAATGTTGGTAGGACATCGGCAGTCAACGTCGGTGTTTGTTATCTTTTTGCTATCTTCAGTGAATGTTGATAGTTCATCATCAGTGAACGGCGGTGATATGATATATTCTCTCTTTCTACCTTCAGTGAATGTTGGTAGGACATCGGCAGTGAATGTCGGTGTTTATTATCTTTTTGCTATTTTTAGTGAACATTGATAGTTCATCGTCAGTGAACGGCGGTGATATAATATATTTTCTCTTTCTACCTTCAGTGAACGTTGGTAGGACATCGGCAGTGAACGTCGGTGTTTGATATCTTTTTGCTATCTTCAGTGAAAGTTGATAGTTCATCGTTAGTGAACGGCGGTGATATGATATATTTTCTCTTTCTATCTTAAGTGAACGTTGGTAGGACATCAGCAGTGAACGTCGGTGTTTATTATCTTTTTTCTATCTTCAGTGAATGTTGATAGTTCATCGTCAGTGAACGGCGATGATATGATATGCATTCTCTTTCTACCTTCAGTGAACTTTGGTAGGACATCGGCAGTGAACGTCGATGCTTGTTATCTTCCTCTCTGATTCAGTTCTTTTGGTTCACCAGTGATTTATTTTCCTGGTGGGTTGCTCCTTTGTTTCTTCATTTTTGTTGCATCCCCAGTGATACTTTGCGTCTCTTTGGTACTGTTCATATGCATTCATATGCATAAGCATTTGCATGGCATCTTAGGGCCAAAAATACGGTTTGTTTTATATTTAAGTGTCTTCGATCACGTCGACACGAAGATTTTTAACTTTAGTATCTCCGGATAGAAGAAACTTAAATAAGGGCAGCTGTTATACCCCAATTTTTGCCCCTAAGATTCCTTCATCATACCATGTTGATTCAGTCACAACAAGATCACATTAGGGATTTTGGTTCTTCTCCCTATCTTTAGCCTTGCTCTTTTGAGGAGTTACCAAGCACCTTGACTTGTTTTCTTTTGTGATCATGAATATTTTGCTTTTATTTTCTCTCTAATTAATAAAATGCAATGTTGGTTTGTCTTACTTGTTAATAATGTAGGTAAAGGAAATGAGGTTTAGCAAGTTGCTTCATGGGTTCATGAGTTTATTTCCATGCCCTAATCAATAGCTTGAGAAATTCAAACTTCACTATTAGAGTGATTTTGGAAGAAATGGCATGACAAGGCTTATTTTGGTTCAACATATCTCAAAGTTATCAAAATTGATTCAAAAATACAAAGGGTTAAGGGAAGAAGTTGTCTTGATTGGACAAGGTCTTGTTCCTATTGGTCACAAGAGCATATTTCTCTCTAATTTCAAGATATGGAAGTGGTTTTAGTGGCTATGAGTTCTCATCATCATCCTCAACAACTTCTATTCACAAAGGAAGAATATTGGCACAAGAAGTTTGTTCAACCTTCTCAAAGTTCCTCAAAGCATTCTCTTGATCTAGAGGCTAGGGTTTTGAACTTCAAAGGAGCATATCTTGTTCATCTTTTGGTATTTTTGAGTGATTCTAAAGACATCTTTCTCTTCAAAGAGTTACCAACAAATCACTTCAAAAGTTCCAAGGATTTTTCATGTGGAAGGAACTTGGTGAAGAAGAAAGATTACAAGCCATCCAGATGAATCCCCAATTTTCCATATGTGACTTCAAATGGCCATAACTTGGTAAATTTTTATCACCTTGAGCCCATTATTTTTCCATGATGATCTTAAGGATGTGTACTTCATGCCTTCTTTTCTGTGCAAAGTAAGAAAATGGATGGAAGTTTCCTTAAGAATGCAAAAGATTATAGGTCATTTCATGATTTTTTGGCCAACTTAAACAAGTCATAACTTGCTCAATTTTTGGAGATTTTGAATGGTTCAAATTGCAAAATGTCATTCAAGAGATCTACTTCATTCCATCTTTTTTGGTCAATAGCAAATTCTAAGTGGAAGGCCATGTTTAGATATAAAATATTATAGGTCATTTTTAAAGAAGAATTTGAAGTATTTCTAAGTATGGAAAGTCAACTCTTTTTCTTCAACTTTGACTCCATGTAACTTTCAGCTCAAGCATCCATTTGATTCCATTCTTTTTCCATTGCAAAGCTTGTAACCTCGTCTTTCTAAAGCATCAAGAATTATGCCCTAAGACCCCTTGAGTTGGAAATGCCATGGATTTGAATTTGGCAGTTTGAGACTAAATTTTTCACAAAGTCAGGATTTTGAAATCTTTGTTTTGGCTTCTAATCACAAGTTTTCCACGTGTTTTTGTTTCTAATCATGATTAGCAACTTTCCAGAAGTGATTGGCATCATGAAACCCACGTTTTGGCTGAGTTTTGATCAAGTTTGAGTCACACTTTCTTCATGATGCAGACCCACACGAATTCCCTCCAAAATGCATCATTCACTCTTCCTTTTGATCCCTTTTGCTTCCTTATAAATAGAGGGTCATCCCCCATTCATTTTCCCAAGCTTAGATAGCCAGAATCACCCTGCCAAACTTGTTTCACAACCCAGAATTCAACAACTTCAAAATCCATTCTCAAGCCTTTTTCAATCCATTTTTTCCCTCAATTCACCTTCCTTGATCTTTCCTGAAGCTAACCATATAATTACATTCAAGAATCGTGCCCTATATTGTTCCATAGAAGTCCAGTTTTAGAGCTCTGCAACTCAACTTCAATAGGTAGATTCCTTCAAAACTATGATATCATTGTGTTGCTCTCATTGCCCTGGTTCTAATTGCAACACTTACATTTCACTGGAAATACATTTTGACCATGAATTTTCAAATCTCGTTTCAAAACTTTCCTTCCAAATTGCTTGAGCTACAGTTTATATAAATTTGGCGCGAGGGTGTGGTTGTTTTCGTCTTAAAGAGACGAAGCGATTGGCATAGGTCTGAGCTTCTGATTTTACAGTTTGAGAAATCTGCAAATCACGTTGGCTGGAGGTTGAAGATGACCTACGTGTCATCTTCCAACCAATGATGGCATGCCACTTGTTATTTTCAAAAATATGATTTATATTTGATTCTGTACATTATTCACTAATGACCATGATATGCACAGCGTGCCAGATCCCTTGGATTTGATTAATAACGCGTTTTGGCTCTCATCCAATGGTCCACATATTTTACTTTTATTTTCTTTTTCTGATTTTTATATTTTAATTGTTTTAAATTTCAAAAAATCATAGAAAATTCATTTTTAGTCCAAAAAATATGAAAAAATTATGAAAAATATTTTGGTTATTCTCTTTCTGATTTTTATTTTTTCACAATTTAATTTTGTGTTTTGGTATTTTTTATAAATTGTACACTTATTTGAATTGTTTAAAATGTTTAAAAATACTTTTATACATTTTTAAATTCTTGAAAAAAATTATGGAATGCTCTAATGATATTGTGATAAATATTGGTGATCTTATTTTATTTTTGTTTCTGACTTTACTATTTTTTACTATTTTTGTTTATTTTACCCATTTATTTTAATATTAGAAATAGTTTCTGACTTTTAAAAATTACCAAAATTTTTATAAAAATATTTGGATCCATTTCTGAATTTTCTATGGCCTTATTTTTCATTTCTTGATTAATTTGAACATAATTGAAACTATCCTCATTATTTTCCATTTTTTAAACATTTTTAAATTTTTTAATGTATATATTAAATATGATATTATTTTGTGATTATTTTCTGGCTGTCTTGAGTTGATTTTTTGATCATGGATTTATTAACATCATTGAATCTAAGGTGTTGAGTTCAACTCCACCAAAATGGATGAATGATTTTAATAATAGTCTGATTAAATTTTTAGTTCAAAAGTCGTTTATTCATCTTTTTTCCCTAATCATCTTCATCTCATCCCCTTATCATTGCACTAAATATTGTTGGAGCATGATCTCTATATCATGTCTCAAAACAAATGGTGCATAGATTGCTATTGACCGGCCTCAAAATAGGTGCAACTTCTATATAAGTCCACTTACGATTGCTTAACATAGCGCTAAATTTTGTCTCAATTCGAATAAATGATCATTTGTGGCCCAGACTTATGATTGCAAGCCCAAGTATGTTAATTTGATCTCTTTGATCCAATAACCTTGAGATTCATTGTGTGGAGGCTTTGGTTCTACCAATCCTCTAATGGATCTACAACACCTTTGGTCAATGCGGATCACTTAAACATCGTTGATCATTAAATGGTACTTACGAGAATTTCAAATGGATGATATAATTGACAAAAAGCAAATGCAACTTGTTGTGTGGAGGCTTTGGTTCTACCAATCCTCTAATGAGTTCCAAATGCAAGTTTCAAGATGGTCATCCAACTAACCACTAATTATTGACTTGTTTATCTTATGCTTTTATTCTTTTTAATGCTTTATGTACTATTTATTTTTTAGAATTTTAATTTCATGCCATTTTCATCTTTGCTCCTTTGAGCATTTATTTTCTTGTCATTTTTACTTTGCTCGCTTGAGCTTTTCTTTTCTTTTCTTAAGATACTTAATAATCAACATAAACCTTAAAAAACTCTTAATGGTACTTAGATTATTTGGTTACTATCCTTGGCATTATGGAGCAGGAGACTATTTCTTGGACTTAGGTATCTTGCTCTGATATGTAACATCAGGTTGGAAACACTTGAGTTATTATTATGTTTCTTTTTGTTGACATACTTTATGAGTTATTTTGATTGTCTAAGTGATTTTAAATTATAACTTGTGAAAGGTTATGATGATGATATTTTGAAGGATATAATCAAGTTATTTTAAAATTAAGATTCCACTGCGATGTTTTGATTTATGTGTTGATGTTCAAAAAAGAGAATGATTTTGAATTTTGAAAACGCGTGTTCTAAAGAAGGATGATTTATTAAGATGTTTTGTATGACGTGTGACACTCTTATTAGTAATTTATGTTGAATTAATATCAAATTATTCGTGAATTATTTTTTAGGATTTAGAAAAGTGTTAAATACCCCACACTAATTTAATCGGTCTCTTTTACTTCTCTCTTGAACCAAACAAGTAGAGTTTGGAGTCTCTTGAATGACGTAATTTGAAAAAAATTAAAATTCTAAACAACTTGTATTTAAATTATTTTGTTTAAATAAAGTATTAAAATTATTCATTGTTAAATTCTTTGTGTCATTTTTCTAAATTTTAAAAGTATTGAATCAAATTTAAAAGTTTAAATATATGAACCAACTTACATTTTTTTTATACTTTGAAGGTCATTTTAAAATTTTGGAAAATGTTTGAAAATTTAAAATGATAATAATAACTCAGTTGACATTCACATTTTATGAAGTATGAAAAAAAAATTTAATTCTTTGATTTTTTGTATCATTTTAAAATCATTAAATTTAACTTGGATAAAAGACTTCATAGCTTTCTATCATTTTATAAATTTTATTTTTTATTTTTTATTATTAAATTAAGAGTGTGATTGGATTAGGTAATTGGAAATTTTTAAAGAATTTATATTTTAAACAACTCAGATGATGAAATTGAAATCAATTCATTTTTAAAATTTTTTGTTTGGATAGAGTATCAAGATAAATGACTGATAGATTTTTGAGGTCATTTTAATAAATTTTAAAGTATTAGGTCTAAATTTTAAATTTTTAAAAACAATGACTAATTTGCAATTTTTAAAATTTAAAAGGATTAATTTGTAAAATTAAAAAATTATTAAAAAATAATTTATAATTTCTTATAATTCTCTTTGAAAAATTATTTGAATTTATCTCCGTCTGAAAAATTATTTAAGATGGTCAAATGACATATATGACCCAATAATTTATTCTATGATATATTTTAAATAAAAAAACAACAATCTACATTCTGAAACTTACCTAAATAGATTGCACATGTACGTATAATACAAAGATACACAATCTCACTTGTTGATTTGAATTATATAGTAACTCCTCTTTACAATTAGTAATACTCATTTCTTTTTATTTTTCTTGTTTTTATTGCTTATATGTTTATTTTCTAGTTACTTTACATTTTGAATTCCTAATAGTATAAGTTACTCAAACACTCAATATCAACTAAATAACTCTAACCGTATTTTTAAATTAGATCATTTCAAATATTAAGGTAATTAATTTTTTTTAAGTATTTCAAATGTTTTGATTGAATTTCTTTTATTTTTTTTTTGTGGATAAAGTATTATAATTATTCATTATAAAAAATTTTAGGTCATTTTTATAAATTTTTAGATTTTTGGGCCAAGCAAAAATTCGAAAATAAATACCAATTTAAAACGGTCAATATGTATTAAAAAAATTAAGGATTAATTTTTGAAATTTCTAAGGGTCAAATTAAAATGATTAAAAAGTATGGCGGCTCATTTAAAAGGTTAATAATAATCAATTTATTCTATAGAGTGAAAGAAAATTTACAAATCTTTTATTATAAGTATCATTTAAAATTTTTTAAATTTAATTTAGATGATTTTTTTTATTATTACTATTTTAACAATTCTTTAAATGTTTATCTAAATAAAGAATTTTACAAAAGTCATTTTAAATTCTTTAAAATAAAATTACTTTTCATCATTAAAATCGCTGATCCACACACAACTCAGATTTAAGTTGAGCCCTAGATCGATTATCAAATTCATTTATTGTAGAGATGCCAATAAATTGACACATCCAATAAAACATTAGTTTGAGATAGTTTGTGTCAAATTTTTGTAACTTATAATTCTATAACGTAAGCGTGTTCGCGGTGCGATTTGGGTAATTTTTAAGTAAAAAATTATCCGAACTGCAAAAGAAAAAGGCATGCGGTTCAGTTGGCTTTTAAAAATAAATTTGAACCAAACTAAACCAAACTAATATGGTTTAGATTGATTCGGTTGGTTTGGTTTTTTACAAAAAAAATTATTAAACCATACATACACATATAGAGGAAAATATAATTTTGTGTTTAATTGTTCATACATTACCATAAAAAAAATTTTAATTGTCAAAATAAGTTTGTAATTTAATACATAGAATTGTGTATTATAATTTTATTTAAATCTAAAGAATGATATAGACAAGATTGCATTCTTAAATAAATATTATACAAAGAATATGGTAAAATATATTTTGTGAAAATAGTATTTATAAGTGAATGATATTTTTTTTTTTATGATTTGTAAATTAAAATAAATATCATACAAAGTATGATAAAATATACACATAATACATGTTGGTTTCTCTAAAGAATTAAAGAAATATATATTGGTTAGTAACATTTTATAACATAATGCGGTTTTGTTTGGTTTGGTTCAGTTTGCAAAATACATACCGCAAACCAAACCGAACTGTGCGATTCCATTAGAAAATGACCTAAACACATTCGAATCAAATGCGTTTTTTACGGTTTCGGTTTGGTTTGGTTTGGTTTTGCGATTTTCTATTGGACCGGTTTAGTTTTGAACACCCCTACTATAACGTAATATGGTTAATCCTCCAAGGAAAAAAATTCCAATTAAAATAATAAACAATGTTATTGAAGTAACTGAGAAAATCAATGAAATCGTCATCGAGTATTTATTTATCCCATGGGAAGGGAAAGGAAAATCATCAAAGAAAAATCTGAGAAGGGATAAATCACGATCTTACAACCGACAAATCAGGTAAGGGAGATGATTATGCAAGGGGAGTGTATTAGCACCCCTCACGGCTGTGCTACTCCATGGGATTCACTCTTATTGTTTTAAGAAAATGGTGTGTTCAAATCTAAAGCTTATGAGCTAAGGAAAAATGCATGCATGCAGAGTGTATGTACAAAGAAAAAAGTTTTATTAGTCTTGCCATCCTCGGTTGCGAATCTTTGTGCCTACGTACCACCTTTCGTGCCGTAGTGGATCAGGGCACTCGTAGTTATCCTAGAAAATGATGGTTGGTTTGCATTTTTTAAGCGGATAGTATTACATTCACACTCCAGCAGTTGACATAGTGCCACCCGAACTTTGGGGAATTACGTGTCGTTTTCAAGGAGAGGAAATAATACATCCTTTTAGAGAAAAGGTTTTCAAAGAAAAACCCGAAGGCATCCCGAAGGCAAAAAAGTTTGAATTGGTTGGTATTTTGGTGGAATGATAGCAAATGGATCCTACTGGAGGGACACTCACTATTTCTCCTCTTATTTGAAAAAAGGTTTGAGATTTGAACCGTAATAAAGTCCGAAAGTGAAAGAAGAGCAACATTCGGCCTGGATCGATTCGCTCTACCCCACAAGACTCAACTGCATACGATTCACATCTTCCATTATTAAGTGTTTTGATTTTTCTTAAGAAAAGAAGTTTTTGTTTTAATGATCTAAAAGGGGAATGAAAAGTCTAAGGGAGACTAACAATCCTAATGTTATCATGCAATGGTGGTCCTAAAGTTTGGATACAAAAGGGAAACATCTACCTGAGTTAGCCTGCATGGTTTACAAACCTAATGTCTACATTGAATCGGAAAAAAAACAAGTGATCCTAAGGGAAAATGTAAAGGTGAACCTAAAAACAAGCAAAAGTGCAAGAAAATAAACACAAACAAAGATTCTAACAAGCATCGACTCAAGACATCAAACATGAACTATCTGTACATGAAAACAAAGGTCGATGAGTTGAAAGATCCTTCTTCCATTAGAATAGCTCAATCACAAAATCTAGTAACAACTCGAAGCATCAACGTACAACGTGAGCTAAGAATGACCAGGGTACTAGAAAGTGTGTGGGCCGATTTCGAGTCCTATTGTTCCACTTTTTATTGACTCTATTGCAAGCACAAAGTAAAAGGGGGGGGGGGATTCCTTCTTTAAGGACTTTACCAAAATTTCCTTCTTTGAGGACTTTAAACAAACACACAAAGTTTCCCTTTTTAATGTCTTTTGCAAACACAAGAAGTTGCCCCTTTTGAGGTCTTTTGCACACACAAAAAGTAAACAAACAAGTTCGCAATGCCTACGGGGGTAGGTCTTCAGCTCATGCATCTCTATTCCTACTTCTCATGGAAAGGAAATTGAAAGACAATGCAGAATCAAAAACACAATCAGAAAAGGTATCAAACAAACAAAATGTTTGTAGCAAAGCGTAATCAATGCAAGAAACCCAGAGATCGTCGCACAAGCTTCACCAATCTAAGAAAAGAGTCTGAAATCAAATGATTAGAATAAGAGTCGAAGCATCATCGATGTGAAAATAAATCACAATCGACATCCGAGTATCTAACAAATGATCCTCCATAAGATATAAGTCTCGATAAAACAAAAGTATATCATAAGTCTCATGTACCGAGACACCTTCCGTAGCTTGCACAAGTTCACAAAATGAGTTAGTAATAACAAGAAATAATAATTAAAGTTAAGAATTCACATTACAACTCAAACTGAAATTAAATCATGAAGAAACAACTTCTGAACAAGTATCGGAACCATAAAATAGAACTCCGGGTAGCACAGTATTGGTACATGAAGTGCACAAAAAGTTGAATTAAAACCGACCAAAATCGACACCAATATCAAGAATCCATAAAAGAAAAGTCAATTATACATTAAGCATAAATTAAATTACATTCCATGTGTATTTTCAAAATCCGGACAGCATTGCATCAGCCCATGAAGCGCTTGAAATGTCGATTAAAATCGATAAAACTTGACATCAATAGCAAACAATCATGAAGTGAGAGCTAAACATGCATGAACCAGTGATTAAATTCAACATTTACATGTATTTACTAATTTTGGGAAGCAACTTTACATGTATCTATGTCCACTAAAAATCGATAGGAAAATAACGTTTAACGCGCAAAATCATCTTACATCGATACTTGTAACATTGCTCAAAATTCATAAATAAATTGTAAACGTTAAATTACTACCGATACCGGTTCTTGCACATCGAAACAAAAATTATTAACGTGTCGATATCAATTAATCAACTCAAACATAATCATTAAATCATGAAATTCAACAATTATGAACAATTATCAAATCGGAATCAAGCTTCGACGCACAAGTTTCAACAATTAAAGCAATTATCGCGTCGATACTCATGAAATTCAAACAATTACATAATTAACCATTTGATTCTATAATTTTCCATAATAAAAATTCAAGAATCAATTAAACTCAACATCTCAATTAAATTCAACTCATGCTAAGTTTAAATAAGAACTTAATTCAAGAATCACTTAAATCAAGCAAACTCAAGAAATTACCAAAATCGACGCGAATATGAGGATTGGACGCGAGATCGGAGGGAAAAGTCCACACGGACGGGATCGAAAGAGAAGGAGGGAGTTTCCACTTGAGAGAGAGAGAGAGATAGGGCTTGAGAGAGAAATTTGAGTTCTTGATCTTTGAGTTATTTTTGTGACAAATAAGCAAACGTTCTTTTCAATTTAAATTGAATCAATATATAGTGAAGCCCTTAAGACTTGTTTGGAAAAGGGAATTGAAATAATCAATTTTTGAGTAAAATTCCCTTGTTTTTGGGTTGTGCGGATTTTCCATCTTATTTTTGTGTACAGTTTGAGAAACATCCACAAGCTCATAACTTTCAGTGCATAATCTAAACTCAAGTCTTGAACCAAATCGTAGATGACGAATTTGTGATGTCATGCCGAAAAAATCGTCATGATACGAAAAAAAATAAAGTTATAAATTTCGCAATGGAGAGAAATTGGAGATAGAAAACTCTCTATTTCGGGTTACGCAACTTTTGCGTCATATTTCGGTGTTCAACTTTAAAAACAAGCTATAAACCGAAGTCTTCTGATCATGATCCAAACTCGCGCCCCGGAGAAAACTTGTGGATAACAAAAAATTTGATATCATGCTGAAAGAATAGTCCATAAATGTTAAAAGTTGAGAAAGTTATGATTTTTAGAATATTGCGCGACAGTTGACCGGAAATCCGCTTCAGCCTGCAATTTTCAACATACTTCGCAATTTCAGAGATCTTCTTCATAGAATTAGCTTCCGACCCAAACATATGAAATGAAGAGGATGTCAAGACGGTTTCAATTCCTAAAGACCCACTGAAAAATAAATCTTCGGACGGAAGTTATGAATTTTTGAACACAAACTTCGAAATACCAATTTTTTGTCCAAACTGTCTTAAATTGACTGAAACACTCAGTTTTATTTGCAATTCGAGGCATGATGAAACACCTGAGATATTTTCATGATGATGACTTAATGTATTGTTGATTGAGTAGCTCAAAAAAATATACGAAGTGTACTTGAATCTCGAAAACCCTGAGTTTCTGCTTTGTTGTACTGCCTGATGGAACTATTGATTTTGTGTAGCTTGACGCAGATAAATGGTTTGATCCCATAACCATGGAATAAATGATATGTATGCATGAATATGTTAGGAAAAATAAGCCAATTAGGGTTAAACTGAAGAGGGAGAATTTTGGGGGGCAACAACTATCACGATTTAATCATCTTAAACCTGAGGGTGAGATTGGTGCTTGCTTTTCAAACAATCAAGGTAAAAGAGGATTGAATACTCAATAGAACCATAAAATTCGTACTCTAAAAAACAAGAGAAAATCAGGCATTGTTTTTTCTGCGTTTTCTATATTTTGGCTTTTTTGGTAAGATTATTTGTACATTAGGCCAGGGTTAGCCATACGAGGGACCAGGTAAACTTGGGAAATACATGTCAAGATTAGACACATATACGAGTATCAAGTATATGTCAGGTCAGGATTAGACACATACAAGAAAGAAAGAGACCGACCGAAGAGGATTTCTAATAGAGTTATCAAATATACATGTCTGGTAAGAATATTAGACACATATAAGACAGAGACCGACCAAAGCAGACTCTAACAAGGAAGGACGCACCTATCCAACCAAATTTATCAAACATACATGTCCAGTAAAATTAGACACATATAAGAAAGATATCAGGTATATGTCAGGTAACATTAGCATATACAAACAAGGGAGAGACTGACCGAAGAAGGCTCTAACAAGGATATCAAGAATACATGTCCGATAAGAATATTGGACATTGTTGTACCTCAAAATTTTCCCTCTCTTTTCTTCAAGACATTCTCCTAGGGTTCTCAAATGCTCAAGGTTACTCATGAATTTATCGGACAAATTCTCCTCCTAAGCAAGGGGTCCACAACTAGGGTTTCATCTTTCACAAGTAAGTTTGGGTTTCTAAGGTCTCAAATGGAATTCAAGGTCTCTTATATGTCTTCAATAATTCTCATACCAAGTTTCATGCCTTGCATCACAAGTTTGCTCAGTCAATGACTCGGGTGACTGAAAATCAACTATATTGGATAAAAAGTCAAATGTGGTCAACATACAGTCAAACTTCAAGATTTTTAGTCAATATCAACATTTTGAAGTCATATTAATCATTTGATCAAGTTTTTATCATGACCCCTTAAGAAAATCCCTCAAATCATCAAAAGTCAAAAGTTGCCATATTAAGGTATCTTTAGGAGAAGTCAACTGAACTTTGACCAAGCATAACTTTCACATGCTTCATCAGTTTTTCCTTAACCAAATCTCATTACGAATTAAATTAAATTCTATATAACTTTGTCTCTCTAAGCTCAAGTCTAAAAAATGCTTCATTTGAGAGATATGAGCCAATACATTATAGATCATTTCAAAAGTCAACAAAAAGTAACTTTTTGTCAAGGCAACTTACACCAAGATAAGTTCTTCAAGTGAAAAAATGGTCAACATAGATATTGTATAGGATACCTTTAGATTTCCAAAAAGTCTAAGATCACCTTAAAAATATGAAAATTGAGATAGTTATGACTAGTTCAATTTGAGAAATTTTGAGCAAATGCATGAAGTTCAAATTGGGCAAACTTGATATTTTGGGCTATTGGGCCATTATTTCAGAGTCCAAATGTGCTCTATACTCCTTATAAACCTCAAATATTGTTCATGCACCCCTTGATATATTTTTATTTAAATCATTTTGATTTATTCATTAATATTTCAAAAATAAATAAGATAAAATATAGGCCTTTCTTACACAAAGACCAAGCCCATATCTTTGACCTAATTTGTCCTATATATTCCCATTCATTCTCATACAAATGGACACGAAACCCTTGCCTCAAAAACTTGTCAAAAATCTCAAATTTTTTCAAAGAACCCTAAAGAACTTCAAACCCTTACCGTAGCCCTTTCACTACAAATAAGCCATGTCATTCAATTTCAAGAACTCAGTAGGGTAAGGCTGGATCGATCTCTATGATCAAAAGAGTGTGAAATCATGCACACATGCCATATCGATTTTGAAATTACATAAATTCCATATATTTGTTTTCCTGGCGTTTCATTGTATACTAACCTATTTAACATGTTCATAAGGTTCAATAATGCAAGAATGACCCATTAGGAGAGTCCCATGTTGGCCAAATCACAACACGCCATAACTACACGGATCCATGCATTTTTCACCATAACTCAAAACCCCTTTCTATTTAGGCCAATATAATCATCTCATTGAAATCACAACCATCGATTTAGGAGGGTAGGGTTCCCACAGATTATTAATATTGTCTGTTTTGCAGGTCTGGAGGAAAGGGGAAACCAGAGAAGACGACTGAAGCTAGGGCTCTGGCGCCTCTCAAGTTCAAGCAAGTTCTTTATATTATATATTTATCGTTTGATATAAATGAACGAGAGTATTACCGCCCCAGCGGTTGAAGCGCGCGTTGTCATACCCCAGATTTTCCCTACCCATACGTTATATTTAGGTTTATTTTAAGTAAGTCGTATTATATGATTTTTATTTCTATGGAGGAGTAAAACATGGAGGACTGAGTGTTGATTTAAAATGGACTATCAATATCTGATGGCCCATTAGGTTTAAAAATGAGTCTTTTTCAAGTATTAAAATAAGGGGGTCCTTAAAATAAATTATTTCTTTTTGTTAATTAACATTTGGCCCATTTCCTTTTCTTTTTGAGAGGCTTGTTTTGTTTATTTTTGATTTGGATTATTTTTGAAGAGAAAGACTGAACTTGCTGGCCCAAAGCTATAGATCCATAAAAATGTTTTGGACGGTTTACTAAAACGATGTATTTTATTTTGAAGCATATTGGCCCATTAAGAGTTTTGGTTTATAGGCCTATGACGTTTTTGAAACCTCAGTCAACTTCTTCCCTTTTTTTTGTTGACTGGGTCAACCCTCCTTTTATAATTCTTTTCATCATTATTGTTAATACCAATAGCATTACTATTATTAACATTATCTTTTTTATTTTAAAAAATTATGTTTTGTTTTAATTAGAAAAAAAGGGTTAAATAGATTAGTAACATACGTTCCAGGCCCTGAATTTAATACTTGGCCCAATGAATCAAAGATAAACCAGAGAGGATGTTTGGCTCTCGACCTTATATGAATTGGGTCAAGAACTGAGAAAACATAGGGTTTCCACCCTACAAAAGGGAGGATCCTTTGTATCTGCAACCCAAATTTGATCCATCAACCAACGATCAGTTACCACCAGATGCAACTATAAACCAATCATTCTCCAATGAATCATCTCTTCAACAGCCTATTCCTGATGTGTCAAAGTTAGTGCCCGTGGTGTACTACAAGCAGGTCAAAGTTGAGAGTCTCAAGCTATAGTCAGAGAAGAAAGAGACAAGTATATAACTTACCTTTGCTTTGCAAGAGATGAAGAAAATTCTTCACGAATCCAGAACGAAAGACAAATTGTTGGAAGAACATGATTTGCTTAAAAAACTAAAGAGACCAAGAGTTGAAAGTTCCTGCACTACTCAAGCAGAAGTTGTAGGAAAAGCTCAGGCAGATATAGAGAAGAGTCAGCAGTAGATCGAAAGACTCTAGTTGTCCAAAGATAAGCTACAAGGGAGTCACAGAGAAGAAGTTAAGGCTTTGAATAAACAACTCTAACAGGAGGAAGCCAAGGCTAAGGAAATCTGTAGACAGCGAGAGGTTTTCGAACTGCAAGTCCAAAGTCAACAGGTGCAGAAAGACAAGTTGACTGACAAAGTTGAAGAGCTCAAGATTCAACTCAAAGAGAAAGATCTTCAACAATTTGTAATAGAGGCCCGGCTAAAAGGAAGAAGTATCCAGTTGGATCAAACTGAAGTAGAATTGGCAAGGCTCAAAGCGCAACTCGATGATAGGGGCGAGATTCCAATGGAATTTTGACGACAGTTCTTAGTTTTTGACTTTTGTGTCTTTTTTTAAGATCACCGCCAGATTTGTTGGAAGGAATCCTTATGGTTTTATCTCTATGAACTAGTTTTGAGAAACTCTCTTTGTATGGATGGTTATTTCATGATTAGGAGCAGTTTCTATCTTTAATGTGATTTATTTCAATCTTGTTGCTTGATATTCTTGACGATGAAATCAGGTTTTCCTGGAAATGGTAAAACATGGCATGCATAACCATGCATTCATAACATATCATATCATAATTGGTACTCAGAGTTGGGAATTCTTATTCAGACTTGATATTCTTTTCATAACGGAGAATCTTGACTTCTCACCACTGCGTGATCAGAACCAAGATATGGAATAACTTCATGGGGAATTGGATGAGATGAAGGATCATATGGGGCTGTTTATGGTGGACATGCAGGTTCTAGTCCATGGCCAGGAACTTCTGAAGGAGGAGAACCTCTAGTTGAAGACTCAGTTGAGTTTGGTTATGGAAGTTCTGAAAATAGTATGGAGAAAGAAAGATAATCCTATACCCGCTGCTACAACAAGAGTTGTTGTTCCTACCCATACTTTGGGGACCCCTTCAAGTCAGGGAGTAATTCATGTATCTCCTCCCTAGCCATCTGTTCCGGGATCTTCCCGTCCGCAGCCAATTCCTGTTCCCCTGGGGAATCAAAAGTGCAAGGCTTATCAACAAAGACAGAAGCAGCCTAAGAAGCATATTGATTCCAATACAATGTTGTATGCTCAATTACTTCATCGTCTTCTTGGGCTCCAATTGGTTGAGCTCTGTATTTTGGGTCCTTCTGCAAATCTTCCACTTAATTATGATGATAATTCTAGATGTGTGTTCCACTCAGGGGCACCTGGTCATTTGTGTTTACTCCAGATGGTCAAGATGTGCGAGTTGATTTTACTCCAACTATTGTAGGTGAAAAGACTAATCATGTTTTCCATCCAGGATCTACTTCAAATTAGGGGTACTCTCTACAATCTTAGGTTCAAGAGAATCCATGCTACCAATATCCATATGGCTCTCAACCAAATAAGAAAGGAAAGCCACCAGAGAAGACTTGGTGTCCAAATCAGTCAGATAAGCAGAGGTACGGGAGGCTAAGAAGAGTACATGACCCAGTTCCTCTGCCTCTCAGGAAATTTCTCTTTCACTTAATCCAAAATTCTTTAGTGGAACTCAAGAAGATGGATCATGTTATCCCTCCTTATCATGTGGGATATAACCCCCACGCCTATTGTGAATACCATTCTGGGGAACCTGACCATACTATTGAAGGGTAAGGTTCATTAAAAGGAAAAGTTCAAGATCTCATCGATGCAAAGGTCATCAGTTTCACACCTGATGGTCTAATTTGGGTTCTCCTTTGAACCGGTGATGTCAAGACTGCAGAAATTCATCAAAATCAGTAAGTCCGGGCGGAGTCAAGTCTCCTATACAATGACAATTATCGTGTTCTTTACTCCATTTTCATGTGTAATTTTACTTGTTTGTTTAAACATTGTTTGCATGTACGAACTTGGTTGTTTTTGAATATTAATTTTAATGTAGTGAGTATGTTCATCTTGAAGTATCTATTCATTTACCCTCGTCCATTCGATTCTACTCATGAAAATATATTTCTTGCATTATGATACCAATTGTGCTAGTCTTTCGCCTAGGCAAAGATTGGAGGGAGGATGACGATAATTGATATGCAAAAATATCTGGTCTATATGCTTTTGAATAGAACCCTGTTAAGAATGTACACGCACTATTTCAATTCCTAAACACTAGAGATATAAGGGAGTAAAACCCTCGTTAACCCCTTTGAGCCTTGAAGTAGGAGTTTCTTTTCTAGTTTGAAAAAACCCTCATTTTTAACCCAAGGACAGGGTACTATTCGGTTAATCTGATCGAGCATTCAAATCTCATAAGGAGTGCACATCTAATGATCAACCACAATGGTTATCCTTCACCCATCAGGAGAACAAAGATAATGATACCACAATGGTTATTCCTCATCAACCTAACAGCAAGGTAGTCACCACTTCTCAACAAGTCAAATGACTCAGGGTCATGCTACTTATTCGAAAAAGAAAGAAATGATTGAAAAAAAGAAAAGAAAGAAAGCCCATTAAGTCAAAAATAAAAATCTTGAAAGTAAATGAATTAGGAAAAATTTAGGGCATCCCGCTGGACTTTAAAATCAAAATTAAAAAGAATTTGTCCATGTAAAAGTCAGGGAAGCGGAAAAGAATGAAAAAGCGCAAAAAACACAAAAAGAGAAAATGATTGCCAAATAAAATCCTCAATGAAGAACAAAGTCGTGTGATCAGACACCAAAAAACCAAAGGTGAGTGACTGTCGTGTCCAAAAAAAATCTCTCAATGATTCCTTAACCATCGCACTTCTCTTGAGAGATGAGTACTCGTATCGAGTTAACTGAATATAGGACTGGAGAACATCATGAAGAATGGGTGGGTACCAAATAATTTTGAGCCTTAAATATTTTTTTCTAAAAGCTGTGAACCAGACCACGTTACAATCCTTAAAAGTCCTAATTGAAACATGGTTCATTTTGAAATCATACTATAATTAGATAGCGTTAACTGAATCCTAAGCAGTATGCTTAAACATCTGTGTTGGTATCATATGCTTGCATTATCTTAAAAAAAGATTTTCAAATGTTGCTCTCTAGCTAGTGATTCGTTCACAACATAATGGTGACATCATCTCATTCAAAGTTTTTTAAAACTTCAAGACTTACATAGGTTTTGCATTAGAATTGTCATTCTCAGAACAAATTTGATTCTGTTTGCAAACAATTGCTTGACAACAAGTAAGTTTCCATGATGGAAATCAGTGAAGGGCATGATCACGTCAAAGTAAAAGGACTTGAACTTCGTGTAGTTTAAATCCAATCATTGAAAGAATGATCATATCAAAGGGCATGTTGCCTAAGAAACTCTTTTTAGCATAAGAAAGTTTGCTTTCATAGTTTGATCACACAAGAGAGGGTATAGATTAAAGTCTCTGTTGAGCAAAACATGTGTTGAGTTTATTTAATCTGGGGCAATTACAGTAAGATTCAACAATCTTCTCCAAAAGATCCGAAGAAGCTGAGACAGATTATCCCAAAGATTATGTGGAGCAGGGGCATGCCATTTTCAGATAATCATAAAGGCTATTTCCCAAACTTTGTTCACCCTTAAGAAGGGTAGAGAGTTCGAAGATTCAGCCGATCCAGGGCATTCAAATAGGGATTCGATCCCTCAGAGTTCATTTAGTCTGGGGAAGTTATGTCGAAAATCGACAAATCTCTTCAAGAATCTGTTGATCAGAGGAGAATCATTTCATAATTTGAAGATATTGGGGCAAGTCGTCTCAAGCCATTATGATAGAAGGACCCTCTCAATGTAGTTCCCTTCATATTCCATACCTAGTGCATAAGCTGTGAGTTGAAGGAATTGTAGTCCACTTATGAAATCATGGTACGAGCAGAAAGCATAAAGTTGTTTGAGGTTGTTACCCATACAAAGTGCTTGATGGGAATAACGTGTCCTCAAATAGAAGTGTTTTTCCCAGTGTAGTCTACACTGTTGATCAACATAAGTTTGTTTTCTAAGAAGTGTTAGTTCAAAGTTATGCACCCTAGAGGAGTATATCTTATTAGGTTTGGTACTGTTGTTTATCTCCCCAATGAAGTCTACACTTACTTCCCCAGTATAGTCCACACCTTTGCTACACCAAAGCTTATTCATTAATAAGATTCACTTCAGATATGTTTTCGCCAGAGGAGTATATCTATTGTGTTTGGTATAACTGCTTATCCCCAAGGGTGATCCGCCATCTCCCCAGTGTGGTTCGCCATCTCCCCAATGAGGTTTATCTCTTTATCCTTAGTGAATTCTAGTAACACTATTTTTCTCCCCGATGAGGTTTGTACCGTTTTTTGTATCCCCAATGAAGTTTGCATTTACTTCCCCAGTAAGGTTAGCACCCGTCTTCCCCGTGAAGTTTGCATATATCTCCCATGTGCGATTTGTGGTTTTCTCCTCAGTGAAGTCTGCATCTTTTGAAGATTCTTGTAAGAACTCTTTAACAACAAGAGATTTTTGTCTTATCCCCACGAAGTCATTTGCTTTTACCCAGTGAAGCGATTTTCTCCTAGTAAGATTATATGGCGATAAATATCTTACAAGCATGGTGTCCCCAATGTTGTGCATACCGATGCGAGTATTAAGAACTCTTTTATACGCTAGTGATAGAATATGTTATGTTATCTCCAGGAGTTTAAGCTTCGAGAGTTTTCTGGTATGAGATTCATTTCTTCCCAAGTAAGGACTTTTACCCCATCAAAGTATGTATGGGTTTGTGTTTTCTCCATTGGAGTTTTCACTGGATGCTTATGCCCAGTGATATGGTTCAAGAAGTCATCTTCTTCTCCCCAGTAAAGTTATGATTGGTTAAAGGCCTTCCGAGGTTCACTTCCTCAATATAGCTTGCACTTGTGAGAGTTATCTTAAGAATTCTCATTTTCCCTAGTGATGTACGATGATGTATCATCCCTGGTAGAGTTTAGACCTCGAGGTTTTTTCTTTTTCAAAGGCTTCTTTTCTCCCCAAGTGAAGATTTATACCACAACAAAGTTCGTTGTAGAGTTTCTTTTGGTTGAAGAATTCTATTTATCCCTGGTAGAAGTTTGCTTTCATCAAAAAGATCTACGCAAGAATGTCTTTATTCCCCCTGTAGAGTGTTCCTTATTTTTGGCATGAAGATAATGGGTTTTTTCCCCAAGAAGTTAAGAGTTGGTTGAAGTCATAATGATTTCTTTTGGAGAGACTGCAACTTATTTTTTCAGTATCCTCTCCAAAGTATACTTTTCAGTGGCATCCATCCTCAGAGTTCGTGTGTTGGAATTGCAATCTCGCATCACATATTATCCCCAGTGGTTGTCAATTCAAATTTTTTTATCCCTCACTGAAGACTAGTTTCCCAAAGGGAACTTCTCAAATATTCCTGGTTTCTTCGGTAATTTATTTTTTGATATCGCTATTCCCCAATGAATTATCTAAACATGTATCATTACATTGCATCTACCAAAATGTGTAGCAATCCCATTGAAATGGAGCATTACGCTAAAAAAAGAATATATTCAAACATGCATTGAAACATAAGCCAACTTTCTTGCTTCAATTGGACCTCATGTGTACCCTTCGAATGGGCCTTTGGTTGCCTCCTCCGAATGGAATTTTGAGTGTCTTTCAAATAGTCCATATGTATGCCTTGTTCCCTCTTCGAATGGACCACCAATGTGTGTTCTTCTAATGACTCAAGTCTCATCATTGAGGCCCCTTCGATTGAGCCCCTACTCAGCTAGCCCCAATGAAAACTCTTTCTAGGGTAATCAAAGCTTCCTTCAGTATGAATGCTTGTGCAGGGAGCTTGAGTATGGCAATATGTGGGATTTTGGGATAGCCGACATCTTTGCATATTTCTCTTTCATTTTGGCCAACAATATGTGTATCATTCATTTTGAATCAATGTGTGTGCTCTTTTGAAGGGACCACTTGTGTGCATCACTTGCAATTCCTTCGAATGGGCCAACAAAGTAAAAACTATGCGCGTCGAAACAAACTTTCCAAGGGAGATACTTCCTAGATGAAGCAGGAATCAAGCTTGCATGCAGGTAGTCATCAAGACAAACCTGCAAAGTCCCTTGCTCAATCGAAGCAGACATACAGGTAACTATTGTATTGTGAATCAAGAAAGCATGTAAAGCCTATGATGCAATCGAAGTATGTATGCAGGAGGCCATTTCCTTGTGCCTCCCGGCATGAAGGAAGTTTTTTCCTTGTGAATTGAAAGCAAGCGTAGAGAAGGCACTTGTCTTTTGAATCGAAGGAAAGCTACATGAGGCCTTTTCTAACACCTTCTGAATCGAAAGAAGCCAGTAGGAAGCCACTAACTTCTGAATCGAAGGAGCACCAACAAGAGGCCCTTCCCTTTTGAATCGAAGGAGGTTGTTTCAAAGGAAACAAATGCCCAGTCGAAACTTGTATACAACAAACAAGCAAAAGGCCAAGACTTCAATCGAAGCTTGGAAATTTGAAGCAAGCGTGAAAGAGGTTAGGTGCTCAATTGAAGAAAATTTTGTGCAGCCTTGACTTAGTGGAGATTTTGTTAGAAAAATCTTTGTGATATGGGAGGGCAAGTTTTGGGGTACAACAACTGCCCCTGTTCAATCTTCTTAAACCTGAAGATTTATCTGCCTTTCGTGATCTGAAGGTGGAAGATGATTGAACACTAGAGTGCCCAGAAATTTGCACTCGCATGAAGTGACACTGTTGGTTGATGATGTTAGGAATGGGCTTACAGAATCCATTTAGAGAAGATCACAAAGAGTCGTCAGAGATGGGCTTAAAGATGACATTCAAAGTAGATGCTGATTTCACACATGGTTCCTATGGGGGTTCCTGTTCCTGCTTTCTGAGGAGGACTCCACTGAGGAATGTGGATTTATGTTGTTCTCCCACTTGAGGAAACTCTGTGGGGAATATAGTCTATGAACTTCAGTTGTCCAAGGCTCTGCTAAAGAGTTATCTCTGGAGAGATGAAAGTTTGTTGTTTTCTGGTTGAAATCCAGGCTTCACAGTAACTTTTTGGGGATAAGGGAATTAACCGTTACCTGAAAATGTATTAGAAAGATCCTGGGTATGGCTGTTTCAGGATGACTTCTTGTTGGAATGCCTCTGGAGGGTTATACGGAGTAATCTTTAAAGATTTATACCTCAACAGATAATGAAGGAATCTTGGACGATTGCTACCTCAATAGATAATGAAGGAATCTTTGACGATTGCTACCTCAATAGATAATGAAGGAATCTTGGACGATTGCTACCTCAATAGATAGTGAAGGAATCTTTGATGATTGTTACCTCAACAGATAATGGAGGAGTCTTTGACGATTGCTACCTCAACAGATAATGAAAGGAATCTTTGACGATTGTTACCTCAATTGATAATGAAGGAATCTTTGACGATTGCTACCTTAACAGATAATGAAGGAATCTTTGATGATTGCTACCTCAATGGATAATGAAGGAATCTTTGATGATTTCTCCCTCAATGGATAATGAAGGAATCCTTAACGATTGCTACCTCAACAGATAATGAAGGAATCTTTGACGATTGCTACCTCAATAGATAATGAAGGAAACTTTGACGATTGCTACCTCAATAGATAATGAATGAATCTTTAATGATTTCTACCTCAATAGATAATGAAGGAATCTTTGACGATTGCTACCTCAATAGATAATGAAGGAATCTTTGAAGATTTCTACCTCAACAGAGTACTAGAAATTCATCTGGTCATGTAGATAGTTGTCCTGGCTTGTTACAGGTATTAATCCACAGTCGGTCATCCCCAGATAGTTCTCCTGGCTTGTTACAGGTATTACTCTAGAACTTGTTTTTGTTGTTCATTGAGATAGTTTCCCCGTCTAGTTTCGGGAATTAATCTTTGACCTGCTGTATAAGTTTACGGTGTCTGTCTGTTTGTCAATTTAACCTGAAAAGGTAAAATCGATTTCATGCAATGTCATGGTGTATGAATTGCATGATGCTCTCAAAATAAATGAGATTGTGATATATGCATTTGTGTTGCATATGCTATGATGTTTGTAAAATGATGTACAAATGAAATGTATGAATGTTTCAGTCATTCCATTATTGTATTGTTGAATTAGGGAAAATAAATCCCTAACTGTTGTTGGGGGTGAAGAATGTAGGTCTTCAAATTTTGAAGTTAAAACACTGGGAGATGAACTTCTGTTTAGAAAAATAAACTCTGTTGGGGAAGGTAAACTCCGTGAACTGAATTGTTGCTAGAAGATAGTATGGAATAAGTATCAGGATGACATCCGTCTCTGGATCGTAATTGCACCGTTTCTAGAGGATTCTGCTTTAGAATGTTTCCGCTGGGAATTATTGTTTTGTTGTTTTGAGAAGAAATTTGTTGGGGAAGGGAAACTCTGTAATACGCTTGGGGATTTTTATGGAATCCTGTTGGGGAAACCAGAAAGTTTGATGACTTCACTGGGGAATTTTCTAGATGTCGGAGCAGTAGTTGGAGATTCTTGCTCTACCGAGGGTTTGAGAACACCTGACATCATTAGGATGCACTCTAAGAATATGGCAGTGACCTTGTAGTAGAATGCCCCTGTCTCGGTACCTGTTGGAGAAAATATACGTAAGGGATTTTGTAGATGGTTTGACTGTTATCCCAACTCTTGGAGTCCTTAGTGAATGCAGATCAGGGTGATAACCTTCTACTGATAGACAAGTGACGAGATGACGGGACATAGTCGTATGCTTTAATCTCTAACTTTTGCCTAGATTGTCCTATCAGATTTTCAGTCCATCGGGATACCCTTTTTCCCTAAGTCTCCTTTTCAAGTTTTTGACTTGCCGGGTGTACAATTTTTGTATATATCCTTAATTTTTCCCGAACCCTTTTGGTTTGTCAGGATGCCCTTATTTTTTCCTAGGCTAGTCAACCTAGTGGGTGTTTGTTCATGCGTAGTATTTTCAGACTATGTCCGCGTTCACCGGGTACGGAGAATGGTCATTGTCCATAGTAGTAAGTGTTGTCACATTGCCAGAATGCGTTTGTTTGATCGCATATAATTCGCTGCTGGAATTCATGTACAATTCCCCAAGTGATTCAGATGGAGATCTGCCCCTGGCTATTTGGCACTTTTAAGAGATTCCTTGAACCTTGACTTGACTTCCCCAGATCAGATGGACACCATGCTATGCCCCTTGATTATGAAAGGCCTATCACTGGAATGTCTTTCCATCTGAGGTGATTCTGTCTATTGAGAGGATTTATGTTCATCGAATATCCGTTGTGTGAATTTATCTGTTGTTGAACAAATAGTCTTATGCAAACAATGGTATTTTAAAAATGAAAATCTTATGTCTGTTTTGAAGTTTGAAAATTCATTTTTTAGTAAAACAAACAAATTTTGTAAGAGTGTGATATCAGCTCAGGATTTATAGCGAACCCTACAGGAGTCAGGATACCTTTTGTAACAGTGTGCTTTCGAACTAACCCATGCTTCAGTTAGGACTTTTGAGGGTTATAACATAGCTTGGTTCACAGTTTAAGAAAAAAAAGGTTAAAGGCTCAAATTTTATTTGTACCCAACCCGTTCTTCGTGATGTTCTTCAATCCTATGCTCAGTTAATTATGCGTTTAGATCCCAACTGAGTCTGGAATCTTTGCTCTGATACTTAGTGATGGTTTATAAATTGAACTTTTGTTTGAGAAGGCAGTCATTTTTATAACCTTTTCTTTTTTTGCTGAGGATTTGTAGGACCTCTTTTTTTGATTTTGATATCCCTACTTCTGCCTGAACTGTTTCTTTGGTGTTTACAGTCAGCGGGATGCCCCAGTTTTTCTTAAGTCTCCTTCATAGGTTTTTTAACTTAACGGGCTTTTATTTTGAGAGGTAATGACTGCCTGTCTTGACGATTATGTGGAACCATCTCCATTTTCGGAGGGAACCTTCCACACTATTTGTCGTGTATGAAGGTAAAGCTTGCGACTGAATGCATATCTGAATTAACTAAGAAAAATACCCTTCCTCGGGTTATGATTAAGGGTTTTAATTTATGTGAAAATAAAAACTCCTACTTATTAGGCTCAAAGGGGTTGACTAGGGATTATCTTCCTTATAACTCTATTGTTTAGGATTTGAAACAACACATGTACATCGTCAGCGGGGTCTATTCAAAAGTATACTGTAGAGATTGTGGTATTGTTTTCGTCATCCTCCCTCTAAAGGCTTAGAGATTTTAATCGAGAGTTGAATATCACAAAAAGGAAGTAAAAACACATTTTGAATATAATGAGTACGGATGAAATAGTTCAAGAAAAAACATATGCGATGCATTAATGGGAAAACCAAAGTTTGACATAACAGTAATTGTTTGAACAAGCAAAGGAAATTACAATTGAAAAATCACAAACGAAATAGACACTCTCAATGATTTGGCCTAGGATCAGTGATCACATGGCGGATCTCTGGAGGGTCGAATTCAATCTCCTTGTTGTCGATCAAATCTTGAATCTTGTTCTTCAAAGTCCAACAGCTGTCAATGTCGTGCCCAAGACTATCAGAATGGTAAGTACATTTTACACTAGGGTTGTACTTAGGAGAAGAGGTATCAGGTTTTTGAGGAGGATCCTTTAGTGTAATCAGCTCCAGTTTTAGCAATTGTTATAATGCTTGAGACAAAGGCATATTAATATTAGTGTACTGCCTCTCCTGATACTTTATCCTACGCCTATTTCACTGTTGATGTTGAACAGGTGTAGGATTAGACATTAACACCACTCCCACAGACTGATGGTGGTTATTTTTACTATGGCGCTTTTGGCCATAGACAACATTAATTTCTTTTTTGCCACCAAATGTCGTCTTCTCAACAATAGAAGATGCAGCCATCGAAATCTTCCCACTCTTGATATCGCTTTCAATCCTTTCCCCAGTCAGAACCATCTCCATAAAACCAGATGAAGATCTCCCAATCAGTAAATTAAAGAACGGGCCTGTCAGAGTGCCCATGAACATGTCTACCATTTCCCGATCAGTCAAAGGAGGTTGCACCCTGCCAGCCAAATCCCTCCATTTCTGCGTATATTCCTTGAACCCTTCTCTTGAACCCATGGACATATTTTGCAACTGCACTCGAGTTGGTGCCAGTTCAGCATTGTATTGGTACTACTTGTAGAAAGCAGCACCCAAGTCTTCCCAGGTATGGATGTCAGTTCCTTCTAGCTGATAGAACCACTCCAGTTGAGTGCCAGCTAAACTTTCTTGGAAGAAATGGACCCACAACTTCCGGTCAGCAGTGTGCGGCTGGATATTCCTGACATATGATCTCAAGTGAAGTTTAGGACAAGAACCCCTATCATATTTGGCAAACGTGAGAACCTTGAATTTTGGTGGGATGATCACGCCATAAACTAGCCCTAATTCTTCAAAGTCCAAGCCAGGTACCTACTGAATCTCCATAGCATTGAGACGATCCTCCAGCTGTTTGTATTTATCATCAGCGGGGGGATATTGTTCCTCAGAATAATCAGCTTCATCTTCATCAATCCTCGGGTTTTTATCTTCTTCATGATTATCCCCCTAATTTGATGGCGTTGAAAGATCTACAGCTCTCTTGGCTGGTCCTCTAAGTCTTCTTCCCACATTCAAGACACCATTCAGTTTCTTTTCCTTATTCTTCTTCTCTTTGATGCTAAGAGCTTTCAGTTGTTCCTGCCCCTTAGTCAGAGCTAGGAAAATTTGTTGAAACTGAGTGTTTTGAGCTTGGAGATCCTTCACTGTTTGTTCGAGAGCCATTTATTTTGTTGTAATAAATAGTGAAGGGATAAGAAGCATGTCCGAAGAATACCCGTTATGCAATGACATGTATGATATGTAAATGTTTTCAAGGATCTCGCATGTTTAAACGAGAAAATGTCAGAAGTTGAATTTTGCAGCTTTGATTGAAGAACTTCGTATCATTGAAAGTCCTTCCACGAGAGTCAAGCTCACCATGTCGAGTGGGTCATCTCCCCTGACTCGGGTTGTTGTGTTATGGTCTTTTAACGGCATTAACTAGAGGAAAATAAATCCCATTGCCCCTTGTTAGCGTTTGGTTCATCATAACCTACATCACATACCCTTGAGATCCTTGAAATGGTTAACGAGATGCTATGGGATGATGTTATGATGTGTATGATATGCATTAAGCAAAAAGTGTAAGGTGGCGTAAGCAAGTAAACCCTACAAGAAATCCAGACTATTGGATAATTAATGTAAACAAATCATGTAAGGAAATCATGTTGTTAGATAATAAAACCATGCAAGTAGTTCAAGTTGAAAGCAAACAAGTCACACAAGTAGCCTTAGGTTTAGGCTTGCATGGGGTTTGTTGGTATGTACCCTCTTGAAGTTTAGTTGGCTCAACCTGTCTTAGTAATAGTAATCGGGTTCTAAGGGATCTCAATATCATTGATTTTTCCCACAAGTTTCGTTCTGATCGACAACTGACTTGCCACAAAACAAAACTCAGGAGTCAAATCTCAATGAGTGTAGTATCGAGTATCACCCGACTTAGGACTACACCAAAGACAACTGTCTCACTACTTTCTAATGGTCAAGTTGTTCAATTAAAGGTTCTAAGGTCAGTTGATTCTTCATGACACCATGCGTTGACTTCGTATTCTCCTTGACTACTCAAGGGCTACCGGTACCTACCAAAGTGTCACATTAACGTAGTTATCACTTTAACTGTGTTGGTATACCCCACACATTTTCCACGATCTATTTCTACTTACCTAAAAAGTGCCCCAGATCTGGGTGTATTATCTATAGTAACCCAAACAAAGCCCTCAAAAGTAAAGCAAACAAAGCAAGCAATTAAAAAAAATTTAAAATGAACTAACTCTAAGGTAACCCCAATTTTTTTTTAAGTCCCCAGCAGAGTCGCCAGTTTTGTGATACGGTGGCAGAACTGACTATTAATAGTGGTTTTGAGTTTATGTTCACAAATGTTGCAGTAAGAAAGAGTCGCCGCCGACTTTTCTTTTATCCAAATTAAGGAAAGGGTGAAAAGAACAGAAAAAGACCTTTTCGAGAGTTTTCTGACTAAGGGGGTAGATTATGGAAAGGAAAGGTGTTGGCACCCTTTCCATCCGCAGTTATCTACGGTCTCTTAGATGTTAGCTCATGTTTTGAAAATTGCTTGTGCTTTGTATGTTGAAAAACATTTTGAAATGCCTTAGTGCAGCGATTTGCTTTGTGATAACTCTTGTATCAGTCCTCAAGAGTGTTGACAAAGCAAATGTTTTTTTGGTGTTTTTTGAAAGGTGTAAGTGTAAAAAGAGTTTGTTTTGAGCAAGCATTTAACAGTTATCTACTTGGAATCGAAAAGGTCTGTTCTTTTCCTCATATCTTTTAGACAGTTCTATCCTACTATTAGTGAGTAGGTAGCCCTAGTCGTTAGATGTAAGAGGGACATTCAAAGAGACTTTACGGTCACGAAGGCAACTTTGCAAGGAATTTTAGTAATTGTCCTAAAGTTCTAAGATCAATTTTAACCGAGGCAACATCGAGAGGGTCATCGAGGGACTTGTGATCTTTCAAACTAGAGGACATCCACTAAAACTTCTCACATTTCGAGAATTGTGACCGTATTCCAAAGGCAACCAAAGTGGGGTAACCTAGAGGTGCATATGTGCATGGTGTGTTATGTTCAGTTATTTTTGTCTTTTTTGTTAGGTTTGCTAGTGTTTTGTTATTAGTCTTTCCATACAAGTCTAATTACTAACAGTTAATATGTACAAAAATTTAAAGTGCAGAAATGTAAAGTGCGGGAATGTAAATCCTACAATATTACATGGCTTTGTGAGAAGTACATTATAGAAATGCGAAAAGTAAAGTCCTAGTTACTATTACAAACTGCGAAGCAGTTACAATAAGATGAAAAATGCAAAAGTAAATAAATGCGTGCGAATTGAGAATAATGTATAAAAATCCTAAGGTAAGAGGAAATCTTTTTGTTTTGTTTTTTTTTATAAAAGAAAATAAAACTTAAGTCTATTTAATTTTAATTTCAAGAAAAGGTTAAAATAATTAATTAATTTGTTTACAAAATTAGTTTAATTAAAAAATATTATTTTTTGTGATTTTGGTTTTAATGTTAATAAAACATGAGGCAAGAAAATAAAAGAAATAAGTAAAAAACAAAAAAAAAAAGACAATGATGTAAAGGACTTTATTTTGATCCAGAGGAAGGACTCCTTCGATTCACCCTCCTTTGGCCTTCTTTCGATTAGGCTTAAGAGTTTACATGAACAAGCTTCAATTTGCACCTTTTCCTACCTCTTTTGATTGAGCTAGGGAGTGGGCACGAGCAACCTTCAACTGCAAACTCCTTAGCTTATTTTGATTTAGAATATGAAGTAACATGGACCTGCGGAACAACATGAGTGAATATCCTTCATTCACACTCTTTTTCTCTTTCGTTTGAATCTGTACATGTTAGTTCCAACAAAAAAAAGCAAACAAACCAAAAGGGCAGAAATGAAGAACAGAACTTAAGAGGCTATCTATATTATGCTGAAACGAAAAGTAAGTAAAGGCTATTTACATGCCATGCTGAAATGAAAGATGCAAGGTCAAGGGGACTTACCTTTCTTGAAACTTGAACTTGTAGGGGGGACTAGAGTTGTTGGATGCTCTTGGATTCGAAAGGAAAGAGGCAGTTTTGGTATGATCTTGTGAGGTAGTGTGTGCGTATGTATGTGGTCTCCTCCTTTTTTCTTCCTCCTTTGAGCTTGCTAGTGTGCTCCTTATATAGAGAGGGGAAGGAGGGGATGAGGTAAAAAGGTAGTAAACAACCATAAACTTGTTCTTTAAGGCCATGAATGAGAATTTGAACTTTGGCAAAAGACATGGGATTCTTGTCTCTTTTTGAACTTGAATGAATGTGGAAATCTTTGACTTTTGAATACCTTCAGTCCCCTCCCTTTGATTGGACCTCTTGTGTACCCTTAGAATGGGCCTTCGGTTTCCTCCTTTGAATGGAATTTTTGAGTGTCTTTCAAATAGTCCATATGTATGCCTTATGCCCTCTTCGAATGGACCACCAATGTGTGTCCTTCGAATGGCTCAAGTCTCATCATTGGGGCCCCTTCGATTAAGCCTCTACTCAGCTAGCCCAAACGAAAACTCTTTCTAGGCTAATCGAAGCTTCCTTCAGTATGAATGCTTGTGCAGGGAGCTTGAGAATGGCAATATGTGGGATTTTGGACCAGCCAGCATCTTTGCATATTTCTTTTTCGTTTTGGCCAGCAATATGTGTATCCTTCGTTTTGAACCAATGTGTGTGCTCTTTTGAAGGGACAATTTGGGTGCATCACTTACAATTCCTTCAAATGGGCCAACAAAGTAAAAACTATGTGCGTCAAAACAAACTTTCCAAGGGAGATACTGCCCAGACAAAGCAGGAATCAAGCTTGCATGCAGGTAGTCATCAAGACAAACCTGCAGAGGCCCTTGCTCAATCGAAGCAGGCATGCAGGTAACCATTGCATTGTGAATCAAGCAAGAATGTAAAGCCTATGATGCAATCGAAGGATGTATACAGGAGGCCGTTGCCTTGTGCCTGTTGGCATGAAGGAAGTTCCTGCCTTGTGAATTGAAGGCAAGCATAGAGAAGGCACTTGTCTTCTGAATCGAAGGAAAGTTGCAGGAGGCCATTGCCAACACCTTATGAATCGAAAGAAGCCAAAAGGAACCCACTAACTTCTAAACTGAAGGAGCACCAATAGGAGGCCCTTCCCTTTTGAATCGAAGGAGGCTGTTTCAAAGGAAACAAAAGCCCAATCGAAGCTTGTATACAGCAAACAAGCAAAAGGCCAAGGCTTCAATCGAAGCTTGGAAATTTGAAGCAATATTGAAGGAGGTTAGGTGCTCAATCGAAGCAAATTTTATGCAGCCTTGACTTAGTGGAAATTTTGTGATAAAAATCTTTGAGATATGGGAGGGAAAATTTTGGGGTACAACAGTAGACACTAAAGGTTCGCAATTGCGGATGGTGCAAAAATTATAAATAATACTTCTTTTCTCATCCCCATAATTTATTTTTTTATACAACATTTATAGCAAAAATACACAGATTTTCAAAGAGGTTCTTGCGGAGTACCATAGATGTTTAGGGTGCTAATACCTTCCCTTTGCATAACCAACCCCCGAACTTAGATTCTCTCCCCTTCTTTTTTGGTTTATTTGCTCTTTTCCCATTCCTCTGGAAACAATAAAGCGCGATGGTGGTTTTTATTTGATCTTTGCGAGTCAATTTAATCCAATGGCTTAGTCTCAATATTTCTACCGCTACAGAAAAATGGTAACTTCACTGGGGAAAGATCGAACTATTACTGGTCCATTCCTAAGTGGGTTGAGCCTATCTTTGTTTATTTGTGTATATGCTTTTGTTTGTTATATAACATGTGTTTAATATATGTTTGTCTGGATTTTCCTGGTTTTCAGGGTGCTTGGTGCTTTCTCATAAGTCCTATACCCAGACTTTGGAAAACTTAATATAGGACGGGCGGTATAGTCATGTTAACTTTGAGGGAGTAATCCCAAAAAAGGAGACATGAGATCCCTCACTCAGTGGAGGCCCCTTTGACTGTAGTGTCATTTACCGAGTAATCAGGAAGACGCGTTGCTTTCAATCTGGGAGCCTGTTGAAACTGAGGACCATAGAACCTTTAATCCACCTTGTCCTTTTAGGTGTAGTTGAGAAGCTATGACGGAGTAATCCGGAAATGGTTGTCACACGATACTACGCTCGGACAATTTTTTCCTGAGAATATTACTTATTACCGAGTCAATCGGGTATTGGTAATATCCGATGGAAGGATGTAGACTCTAGGAATCTCTTAAAACCTTGTTCTGCAGGTGATAAACTTTTAGATCATACCTTGTGGGTAGTACCTTTGAGCTCATGCTTGTGACGTTGAACCTATGAACCCCCTATGTTTGTAATCTTGTGTGTGATTGTTGCATCATGCATTCATGCACCCATGAGCATCCTTTAAAACATTTTGTTTCAAGGGACTTAAAGTTGACTCTTTGTGAAAATCTCAGGTACTTTTGACCATGGATTCTGGAAAAATAAAGACTCGAAAGTACAGTTTCAAAGATCCCAAGATAGATGAGTTAATGAGTATGATTCCTGAGATCGAGAGTTCTACAGATTTCTAGAGGAAGTATGAGTCCATCATTTCTCTTATGAAGCTTAGGATGAAGGGTGGTATTCTCTCAACTTTGGTCTAGTTCTATGATATGATGTATTGATGATTTACTTTCCCTGAATTATCAGTTGATGCCTACATTGGAGAAGTATTCTTATCTATTAGATTTACCTATTACCGATCGTTTTCCTTTTACCGGTTTGGAGGGGGAGCCAAAGTCCCATGAGACTGCTGATGTGGTTCATTTGGGGAAGTTTGAGATTGAGGCCCACATGACTACCAAAGGAGGGATTAGAGGATTACCCGCTCAGTTTTTATTGGATAAAGCTCTCTATTTCACTAGGATGAAGAGCATGGTAACTTTTGAGGCCATCTTTGCTCTACTTGCTTATGGGTTGTTCTTATTTCCTAATATCGAAAAAATTTATGGATATCAATGCCATCAGGATCTTTTCGATTGGAAATCCAATCCATACATTATTAGGTGATGCTTATTACTCTATTCATCTTCGGGATTCTTACCATGAAGGGATGATCATTTGTTGCATGCCTTTGTTGTATCAGTGGTTTATTTCTCCCTTACCTCAGTCTGATGCTTTCTAGGATGTCAGGAAGGAACCTCGTTGGGCTCTGAAGATTATGACCCTCACTCATTCAGATATTGTTTGGTATCATCAGGCTTACTATGATGTGGGGATTGTCAATAGTTATAGTAGTTTCCCTAATGTACCTCTTCTTGGTACAAACGGGGGAATTAACTACAATCCTGTTCTTGCATGATAACAGCTTGGATATCCGATGAGGGATAAGCCAAATAGTATTCATCTGAGTTGTTTCTTCCTTAAAGAGGGATAGGTTCATAAGGAAGCTAAAGAGGAGATTGTGAAGGCTTGGCATCATATTCAAAGGAAGGGTAGAAAGGACTTGGGACCTAGAGGGGTTGTTTCCTTTGAGCCTTATCTTCAGTGGGTACAAGCAATAACCATCTAGTTGAAGATGCCATATACCCGTGAAGCACTCATGCCTGATATGTTTGTGAAAACCACTCTTCCCTTATTAGATGATGTGGAAGAGCTTTAGATTTCCCTAGTCAAGATGCATCAGGAAAAGGAGGCTTTGAAAAATAAGTATCATACTTTAGAGGTTTCCTACCGAGCAGGCCTGAAGGAGAAAGATGACCTGATTGAGATTCTCGAGAGTTGTGTTGTAGAGATGATGGAGAAGTAAGAGGATTTATTTTCCTTTAGAGCTCAGTCAGGATTTAGTTGCTCACTTCCCGACTCTGGTGATTGGAAAGAGGTCGCCGACATGTATGCAAAAGAGAACAAGCAGTTGAAGGCTCAGATTGTAAGACTCACAGGGAAGCGTCAGTGTGTGGAGTGATCTTCATCAGCTTTTCTTTCTTAGGATCTTAGATTTTTATCTTATCTTGTACTTGGGATTATTGAAACTTGTACTAAAAAGTTGTAATTCATTTTGAAGTTATTATAATGAGATTTTTTGGTATTTCAAATGTGTTAGTACTTTAATATTTTCAAATTGCCTATAAATCTTTGAGTTCCTTGAAATATTAATAATAAAATAAATCATGTGCATTTCATATCATGCATCATCTTGTACATATTTCTTGCATTTCTGTTCATACCCAGGTGTCTTAATGTGTTTCTCTACTTCATTCATAAGCAAGTTGTCTCACCAGTATAATACTCGGGCTAATTCCAGGAAGAAAATGGAGAATCTTGAACAAAAGAATCGCGAGCTACGCGAAGAACTTACTGCTTTAAAGGCCGGTATAGCTAATCTGACTGCTTTGATGGAGTCATTGATGGCTGCTCAGAATCAGCCACCACTTGCTCAGCCTCAACAAACAGTGGTTGCTTCTGAAGCTCCAACAGTTCCCGTTTCTGTTACTCCAGTTACTGTTGTTCAGAATCGTATGCCTCAGGGTTATCCATGGGGAATGCTAGAGAACTTCATGCCAGAAGGTTACAATCTTGATACTCAAGTTTCTCCATTTTCTCAAACTGTTGTTGTTTCTACACCTCCGGTAGTGCATGTTACCCCTATGCCTAGAAAAGAGATCCATTATCTTGCACCTCCTTCCGTCAATGCTATGCCATTTGTGAATGATCAAGTTTATCGTCCTGCTCCTCCTCCGAGTGAAAGTATGGGTTTCTATGACCGTTTGGATGATTTCTAAGACCGATTCAATGAGATGCAGAAGGAAATGAAGGCCTTTCACGGAAAATAATTGTTTGGACAGAATGTCAGCGAACTCTGCCTAGTTCCCAACAAAGTTTAAAGTACCGAAATTTGAGAGGTACAAGGGCAACTCTTTCTCTCGTGACCACCTTGTGATGTATATCTGGAAAATGTCTACCCATACTGATGATCAACGTTTTCACATTCATTTCTTCTAAGATAGTTTAACTGTTGCTGCTCTAAAGTGGTATATGAGTTTGGATAGTAGTAGTATACGTAGGTTCAATGATCTGGGAGAGGATTTCATCAAACAGTACAAGTATAATATGTTCATGGCACCTGAGCATGACCAGTTAAGGGAAATGGCTCAGAGAGACAAGGAGTCATTCAAAGAATATACACAGAGATGGCGCGAGATAGCTGCCTAGGTGGTCCTACCTATGGGTGAACAAGAAATGACTAAGGTCTTCCTGAAAACCCTTGGATCATTTTATTATGAGAGGATGGTCGCCAACGTGCCTAGTGATTTTACCGAAATGGTAAGCATGGGAGTTCACTTGGAAGAGGCTGTTAGAGAAGGGCGCTTGAATAAAGATGAAGGGACGAAGAAGTCGTCATATGGGTTCTCTCGAAAGAAAGAGAGGGAGACTAATGTTATTATTGGGGAGAGAAAAAGCAGACCACCCAGAAGACATCAACAATATTAACAATCGGTTTCTTCTGTGACTCTTGTTGTCAATGTAGCTCCAACCACTGTTCCCTATCAAAGACTACCTCCTCAAGGGAATCAAGGGAAAAATCAGAAGAGAGAGGCCTTTGACTCAATTCCCATGAGATATGCAGAGTTACTCCCGGCATTGATTCAGTAAAAGTTGGTTCAAACCAGGCCACCCCCTGCTATACCATTACGTTTGCCTTGGTATTATAAGGCAGACCAGACATGTGCTTTTCATCAGGGAGCACCAGGGCACAATATTGAGAACTGTTATCCTTTGAAATCTGAAGTAAAAAAGATGGTGAGATCTGGCCTCTTATCCTCTAAAGATGTTATCCCTAACGTGAAATATAATCCTCTACCAAAGCATGGAGGAGAAAATGCTGTCAACATGGTTGCTGGTTATTTAGGAGACTTCCAGATTTTTGATATCAACCTGGTTAGAGGATATTTGGTAAAGATGCATGTTGACCTCTACGATTTTAGTTACTATACGCATGACCATGCTGGTTGTGGTATTTGCAATACTGATATACAGAGGTGCAATAATATAAAGGTTGATCTTTAAGAAATGATGGACGAAGGCCTCATTCATATAATCAGGCCTAGAGCAGAATACGAGGAAGATGTGAACATTGGATATCTTGGAGAATTCCGGATCTTTGACGTGAACCATATGAATGATGATTTGGTGCAGTTGCACACTACTTTCTGTCACATGGATGGTCAAGTAGAACATTATTATGGGTCTTTCCAGATATGTTATAGAGATTCTCGTGGTTGTTCCATTGTGATAACGGGTATTCAGTTGTTATTGGATAATGGTACTATCAAAGTTTAAGGCCATAGAGATGATCACAATGGGATTAATGTGATTAAAGATTGTTTAGTTGAGACCGTGTCAGATGATGAGTATGCTTCTACAGATGAGTTCTTTTCCTCAGATGAATATATGTTCTCCAGCAATGATTCTATGACGTCCAAGTTTTCTGAAGAAGGGGTTGTTGTACCCCAAAATTTGCTCTCTCATGTCTCAAGGACTCTCTGAATTACTTCAGTCAAGTTTTAAGCCTCAGATCACAATTTTCTAAGAAGAATTATTCAGATTGTCAAAAAGAGGCAAAATGAGCAAAATCAGAGTTTCAGCTGAAAAAAGTCAATCGGACGCTAAAAAAGCCAAACTTTGACTTTTTGACCAAATTTGAGTCCCAAAAATCACATTATGCCAAGACATCCAAAAATATGAAATTTGATCATCAAAAATCAAGAGAATCAAAAATCCAACTTTGCAAGACTTTGAATATTTTCTAAGTATTTTATATACTTGGTTAATTTCATTTACTTCATGACATCTTTTACTACACTTCTAAATAATTCAAGATGATGCAAGTAATTCAAGTTATTACAAAGTGACATTTTTGCAAAATTACAAATTCTAAAACTATGTCTTGTTTGAGTTTTCTCAAAAACCTTGCCACAATATTTTTACCCTTGACATAATATGCATAAAATATTTCACAAGAACAAATTTGTTTCATGCTACAAATCATACTGTCCAAGTTGAACAAAGTGTGTTATGCTACCTTGCCACAACACCCCAAAACCTGCTCCATTACTGCCCCACAAGAAACCTTGTGCTATGCTGTCTGTTGAACCCCAAAATTTTCCCTCCCAAATTTCTCAATACATTTCAAAGATAACTCCCAAGTTGCTCAAGATAGCTCAAGAGTTGGACAGTCAAATCACCTCCTAAGGCAGTCAATCTCAAATTAGGGTTTTGTGTTGCATCAAGGTCCTTACATCCAAATGACCTCAAATTATCCCTAATGTCCTAATATGTTCTCAAGTTCATCCATGTCAAATTTCAAGCCTTGTAGAAGAAGTTTGGTCAGTCAATTGCCCAAGAAGCCCAAAAATCCACTATGCTAAGGCAAAAGTCAACTGTGACCTACAAATAGTCAAACTTCAAGATTTTTTGTCAACATTCTCATTTTGAAGGTTAATTCACCATTTTATCAAGGGTTGATCATGATTCATTAAGGATTGCTCAAGATTCATCAAGATTCAAAAGTTGCTAAATTAGGGTTTTGTAGGAAAAGTCAACTCAACTTTGACGAAGCATAACTTTCTCATACTTTATGAGAAATGACCCATCCAAAGCTCATTTTTAAGAGGATGAAATTACCTACAATCCATCTTCACACCCCATGATCAAGAAATTATCTCACAAAAAGTTACAAATTTGGACATTATAGGTCATTTTGAAAGTCAACAAAAACACTTTTTTTGCGAAAGCTTATAACATGAGAATGGAGTATCAAAATGAGATGAGACAAAAAGGGTTGGTTATAGGACATCTCAAGGTTTCTAAAAAGTAAAAGAACACCTCCAAAAGTTCAAAATTGAATAAGTTATACATTGTTGAAGTTGGGCATTTTTCCAAAATTGCCAAAAGTCAATTATCCCCCAAACATCAAATTTTGTCAAATGGGCCCACTTTTTTTCCACTTGATTTGATCTTGTCACACCACACACGTGTCCTATCTTCAGTTTTATGTCCAATTATTAATTTTTCTATTTTAATTGATTTTTATTGATTTAATTCATTTTTAATCAATTTAAATCCAAATAAAATCCAAATCTTAATAACTTGATATCTTTTTGATCATTACAGGTCTTAATTGACATCATGAACACAATCAAATTCGTGCCAAGCCATATCATGCACAAAATCTTGGATTTGGAAATAAATTGGAAGCCTTTAATGGAGGAATCAAATCATATCTTAATTCATCAATTCACATGGATTCAAGGCCCAACTTTTAACCTAATTCATTCCTTATTACTCACACAAGGAAAAGACATCAAAGACACGACCTAAAAGTTGCAGAACTGACAAAACCAAATTTGGAAAAAAGCTTGAAAAACTTGAATCTGAAATCGATCCTAGAGGCGTTTCCAAGGCAAAAGCTCAACGCTATCTTCTTGCCTGATACCCACTGAAGTGATTGCAACCATTCACAAGCTCTGAAACCACCTGAAACGCATTGTAACTCGTCCTGAACATAGCCCTGTACACGAAATTACAACCTCCTATCCTTTCATCTTTTTGACAAAACGTTGGTATAATCATGTTTATCATTAAATTCCTTAACTTTCTGCATCATTTGATTTTGTTTTCGTGAGCTATAGCACCATATCCGAATCTAGGGTTTTGGAGTTTCGTTTTTGGGCATTTGCTTTGCAGGGAAAATTGGAACAAACCATGGACATGGATGAGTTCAGGAGGATGAGACGAGCATGGTGATAGTCTTGGATTGCATTTTTACAGCCTATAGCTCGTTTTAGGACGAACCTAGAAATTTAGCTGCGGATAAAATCTGCAGGTAAATATCCAGGCTTTTTCAACGAAGAAGACGACTAGGTGTCTTCTCCCTATTGGCTGATTCGAATCTCGCGCCATATTTTTTTTATTTTCAGGCATAATAGCTATTTTTACATATATTATTGTTTGTTTATTATTCTAACAACTAGCAGGCGTTGGTGGAGTGGTTGATGAGTTGGCCAATGAGCAATGGGACCTGGGTTCGAATCCCAGGTCCCCCACATATTTCTTGCATTTTATTTACAAATAATTCAGTGCAATGCCCAAAGTGTGGTCCATCATGTGCATCCAAATCCCAGGCGCCAGATGGCCCTTAGGCCAAATTTGATGGTCAGGATTGAAGGCTCACCATACTCCCCAGTCAATGCATATGCGTGGAATGGTGAAAGTCAAAGTAGGCTTGAATGAAAATGGGCCAAACAATTTCTCTTCTCACCACAATCTGGGCCCAACACCCCCCTTTGGTTTATTTTCTTTTACTTCTCATTATATTTACTTATTTGTTTATTTGTTTTAATTAATAATTATTAATCACTAACCAATTAATTTATTTTCCTCATAAAATTAAAAACACAAAAAAAATATTATTTTTATTTATTAAAATTAAGTTCATCACTTTTATTTTTGTAAATAAATATTAATTAATTAACTTAGTTTTAAATAGGTGTAACTTTTAACATTTTTTTTCAATAATTAAAATCAATTTAGAATATTAGGTTTTTATTAACATTAATCCATTTTATTTTATTTCCTTAAATATAAAAAATCCAAAAAATATTATTTTTATTAATCAATTAATTAGCCCATTTAATTTAATTATTAACTTTGGTTTAATTCCATTTAATTCAAAAATAACAAAAAATCTTTTCTTTAATAAAAAGGGGTCAAAACCCTAAAAAATGCGCGGTCTTAATTTCTTGCACGCGATCCATTTGATTTCAATATTGTAATTGCTTCCGGGATGTAATAGCTTTAAATAAGACTTTATTTTATCGCTTTCTTTTATTTTCCGCAATTTAAATTAAAGGGTTGCTTTTGGCGATGTAAATACCCGACGCCTTGTAATAATTTAGATTTAATTTCCGCAATTTAAATTCCGCAAATTATTAACTGCTAGATATTTGATAATAGGGAATGCATGACAAGATCCAATGTATGAACTTAAAATCAATATAGCTCACCCATAACATGTACAAAGATAAAATTAACAGAAATAACACACTCGCCCATGCGTACTCTTAGGGTACACCTCACTTGGTTGCCTTCGAACGTGGTCATTGAGTATAGGAAGTTTTAGAGGTCGCCCTCTTGTCCAAAGATCATAGTTGCCTCGAAACGGTTGCCTCAGATAAGATGATCTAAGACATTAGGGTTACCGCTAAGGCGTCCTAACATTGCTTTAGTGATCACATGTCCCTTAATCGAATTGACCCGAAAACTCCGACGATGATGCTACCTACTCATCAATAGTGGGCTAGTGTTGTCTAAAGGACATGAGCACGGTTTAATTCCCTTTTTGAGTAGGTAGATGGTTCTTAAGTACTTGTTTGTTTTAAAATAAAACAAAACTTTTCGCACTTACACTCTCTTCAAAACAAAAACTCTTTCAAACCCACAAACACAAAGAAAAGCAAATTTTGAAAACACTTTGAGCAAGTACCTAAGAGCCCGTGGATAACCACGGATAGAAAGGGTGCTAACACCATCCCTTTCTATAATCTACCTCCCGAACCCGAGAAACATCTCGAAAAAGGAATTTTTCTGTGCTTTTGTCCTTTCCTTGTTGGATAAAATAAAAGACGGTGGCGACTGTTGCTTACCGCGACATTTTGCGAAAACAAACGCAAAACGCAAACCAGCATTCCAAAACAGTCAGTTCTCTCCCACCGTATCACATAACTGGCGACTCTGCTGGGGATTTCATAAGTGAGGTGTACCTTAGGATTAGATCATTGTGTTTTCAATTGCATGCTTTGTATGATTTATATTTGTGGGCTTGTATCGGAGTTCTATAAATCCTAACCCAGATCTGGGGATACCCTTTAGGTAAGTAGCAATAAACTGTGAGGGAACTGTCCGGCATAGACCGACACAGTTGAAGCAGTAGCTACGTTAGTGTGGCACTTTAGTCTGTACCGATATCCCTTGTGTTGGAACGAGGAGAATATGGGTCTTCTAAGGGGTCATTAAGCACCAACTGACCTTAGAACCTTTAAGTTGACCAACTTGGCCGAAGAACAGTAGCAGTATGCTACACTCATTGAGACTAAACTCTCGCGATGATTCTGGTCGCAAGAAAAGGTTGCTAAACTGGAATTATGACCGATTGAGGGTAGTCAGTGATATTGAGATCCTCTAGAACCCGGTTACTATTTTTAGGACAGGTTTAAACCAACTAAACTGAAAGAGGGTAATGCCTAAACTCCATGCCAGCCTAAACTTAAGGCTATATGTGCGACTTGTGTGCCTTCAAACTTGAACTACTTGCACATTCTTGTTATCTGACGACATGAGTTCCTTGCAGGTTTTGTTTACAGTCCTTATCCAATGATTTGGATTTATTGCAGGGTTTACTTACATCACCTCACACTTTTGCTTAAACGCATAGCATACACATCATAACATCATGCCTTAACATTTCCTTAACCATTTCAATGATCTCAAGGGTATGTGATGCAGGTTATGGTAAATCAAAGGTCTAGCAAGGGGCAAAGGGATTTATTTTCCTCTAGCCAAGGTTGTCTAGAAATCAAAACACGATAATTTGAGTCAGGGGCTATGACCCACTCGATATGGTGAGCTTGAATCTTGAAGAAGGACTCTTGACGACACGAAGTTTCTTCAAGCAAAGCTGCAAAATTGAAATTCTAACAGTTTCTTGTTTACCCCGAGAGATTCTTGAAAACATTCATCCACATAACATGCATCCACATCATGGTAGGTTTTCCCTTTCAGGTTTCCTTATTCTCCTACTGTTTATTTCAATAGAGATAGCCCTAGAGAGAACTGTCGAAGATATCCAGGCTCAAAATGCTCAACTTCAAGAAATGTTCTTGAACCTATCCCAGGGGCAGGAAGAAATAAAAGCTCTCCTCACAAGGGGCTTAGTCCTAGGGAATCCAAGCGACATCAGGAATGATCAGTTGGAAGGGCTACAAATTGAGTTGGCAATAATGAAGATCCAGATAATGGGACAGCTGGTGGGCCAGATGGCTCTCATTCAAGACTTGGCTCAAAGACAAGAAGAGCTCAGGGTCCTCGTCAACAAACTACTTCAAAATAACCAAGTGGGGCAAACAACTAGGGTTGAAGATCAAGTCATCATTCAACCTCCTTTGAGACAAGAAGACAAGGGAAAATCTCCCCAGCTTGCTTCAGGATCACAAGCCCAGCAACAACCTCGCAAGCGTCAACGGGGTAATCGACGTAAGCAAAATACATCTGGAAGACATTTCTCTGAGACTGATATACCATCATCTCTAATACTGAAACGCTTGTTGGAGGTCAATCTGATTCCTTTAAAGGATCCTCTCCGGAATCCCAATACCTCTGCTCCTGGCTATCACCCCGATGCATTTTGTGTATACCACTCCTATAGTCCTGGACATGACACCGACGGCTATTGGGCTTTGAAAAACAAGATCCAAGATTTGATTGACAGAAGAGTGCTGGAATTCATGCCGGATGGCGAGATGAAAATCTTCCGCTGAGGGTTATCCACCTGAAATGACTAGTTCGAACTAAGAGGCTTTTGCTCAATAGAATTTCCAAGCTGTAATTTTCTTTTGACTGTTCGAACATTTATTCATGTCAAACTTTATTACTTTATCAATGCATTGCATATGTCTGTTTTGAATCAATCCATTCGTATTTCACTATATTCAAATTGCTTTCATTTTTTGTGATGATCAACTCTCGATTAAAAAATTCTAAGCCTTTAGAGGGAGGATGACGAAAATGATATCAAAATCTCTACCGTATGCTTTTAAATAGACTCCGCTGATGAGGTACAGGCATTGTTTCAAATCCTAAACAATGGAGTTATAAGGAAGATAATCCCTAGTCACCCCCTTTGAGCCAAAGAAGTTGGAGTTTTTCTTTTCACACGAATTAAAACCCTTGATCACAATCCGGGGCAAGGTAGTTTTCTCAGTTAATTCAGATGCACAATGAATGGCATCGAAGACGTCCTTCCAAAACAAGATACGGTGATGGTTCCTTATAATCGTCAGGACAGGCAGTCGTTATCTCTCATAAATAAAAGCCCATTAAGTCAAAACCTGTGAAGGAGACTTAAGAAAAACTGGGGCATCCCGCTGACTGTAATCACAAAAAGAAACAGTTCAGGCAAAAAAATAGGGATAATAAAAACCAAAAAGAAAGAGATCCTGCAAACTCTCAGCAAAATGACTTCTTGTCCAAAAATAATTTGTCAGTATTCGAACCATCACTGGTATATTAGAGCAAAGACTCAAACAAGATCTAATGCACAATTAGCTGAGTTTAGGATCGAAGAACATCACGAAGAATGGGTGGGTACAAATAAAATTTGAGCCTTTATCCTTTGTTTCTTAAACCATGAACACGGCCATGTTATAACCCTTAAAAGTCCTAGCTGAAGCATGGCTTAGTCTGAAAGCATACTGTTACAAAAGGTATCCCGACTCCTGTAGGGCTTGCTGTAAATCATGAGTTGACGTCACATTTTACAAAATTTTCCTATCTTACTGAAAAAATGCATTTTCAAAAACATCAAGACAGACATAAGCTTTGCATTCTTAAAATAACATTGTTTGCATATGACTATTTGTTCAAACAGCAGAGAAATTCGCACGACGAATATCTAGTGAACAAAAAACCTTCTCAATAAAAGGATCACCTCAAGTGGAAAAAACACTTCCAACCAAGGGGCACGACATGATCATTGTTCATCATCTAGGGAAGTTAAGTCAAGATTCAAGGAATCTCTCAAGGATGCCAAATAGCCTGGGGCAAATCTCCATCTGAATCAATGGGGGCATTGGACATGAATTCCAGCAACGAATCTTGCATGATCAAACGAAGATCTTCTGGTAGTATGGAAACACAACACTACCGACAGTGACAACTCCCTACACTCTGAGAGCGTGGACATAGTAAAAAAAAAGTACTACGCATAATCAAAGACCCGCTAGGTCGACTGGCCAAGGGAAAAAAAGAGGGCTTCCCAGCGAACCAAAAGGGTTCGGGCAAAAATAAGGGATGAAAATGGAAAAATCTGTACACCCGGCAAGTCGAAAACCTGAAAAGGCGGCTTGGGCAAAAAAGGGTATCCCGGTGGACTGAAAACCCGAAAGGGCGATCCAGGCAAAAATTAGGGATCAAAGCGTACGACTATGTCTCGTCATCTCGTCACTTGCCTACCAGAAGAAGACTTGTCCTTTTGACCGAAAGATACCAAGCACCTCATAGGGGGGGAAAATACTCGATCCACAGGGCCTCCGCAGGCACCTCCTCCCACAGAAACAGGGGCAATAAGCATTATCCAAGCTGTACAGTTGCTCTGTCCACCAGGTACAAGGTGGATTCATCTGAATAATATGACCAAGATACCTTCACTCCCCTCAGAGTAATACGGTAATGGTAGCTCTCCCCAGCTGAGACTTACAACCATGAACGAATCAGCAATACTCTCCCCAAGCAGAGTTGGTCTACCATCAGCACTAAAAGGGTCTTAATATTCCCCAGCGGAGTATAAAAATATTCCCCAGCAAGTATCAGAGTATCCCCGGCAGTCTTAATATTCCTCAACGGAGTATAACAATATTCCCCAGCCAAATTCAAAGGATCATTCCCAGCTGAACTCAGAGGTTTATCCCCACAAAAGTCTAACAAGGTTATCCCCAGCAAGTCACAATCGAAAGATCATCCCCCAGCGAAGTTCTTTCCTTTCACGAACATGAATTCAATCCTCAACAGATTCAATATCACCAGTAACGGTAATCCATCCCCAACGGAGTTTATCAGCGGAATCCCCAGCGGAGTTTATCAGCGGAATCCCCAGCGGAGTTTATCGTTAAAATCCTCAGCAGAACATCTCTCCCCCACAGAGTAATTCCCCTCAAGGTAATTTCTTCATCAGTTTATTCCCCGACGGAGTTCTCTTCTCCTACAGGATTATTCTCACAATCATCTTCGTTCATCATCCCCAGCGGAAACGAAGAACTCAACTCTATTCTCCAGCAGCTCCGGGATTTATTTTCCCCAGCTAAAACATTATATTCCCATACATTATGATACATGCATATATGTATCATACGAATGCAATCTCATTTATTTTGAGAACATCATTTCCTGATCCATATCATGCATTGCATGTGACTGACCTTCACCTTTCAGGAAAGATACAGTTAAAGTTCTCAGTTACGTCGAAGACCCGACTGGTTCTTAAATCTCAATTGAATTATCCTCGGTTGAATTTTAGACAAGGTTCTCAATCTCGACAATTTCCCTACGTCAAGTGTGGACGAGTGCTATAACCTTAACGGTATACTACGTTGAATACTAGTCAGTTCCCAGATCTTGATGTTTCCCTATGTCATAGTGTGGACGAGTGCTATAACCTCAACGGTATACTACGTTGAACACTAGTTAGTTCCTAGATCTTGATGTTTTCCTCCGTCATAGTGTGGACGAGTTCTATATTTTCAACGGTATACTACGTTGAAGACCAGACAGTTCCTAGATCTTGATGAAGATGTTTCCCTATGTCATAGTGTGGACGAGTGCTATAACCTCAACGGTATACTACGTTGAACACTAGTCAGTTCCTAGATCTTGATGTTTTCCTTCGTCAAAGTGTGGACGAGTTCTACAATCTCAACGGTATACTACGTTGAAGACCAGACAGTTCCTAGATCTTGATGAATATGTTTCCCTACGTCATAGTGTGGACGAGTGCTATAACCTCAACGGTATACTACGTTGAACACTAGTTAGTTCCTAGACCTTGATGTTTTCCTCCGTCATAGTGTGGACGAGTTCTGTATTTTCAACGGTATACTACGTTGAAGACCAGACAGTTCCTAGATCTTGATGAAGATGTTTCCATACGTCATAGTGTGGACGAGTGCTATAACCTCAATGGTATACTACGTTGAACACTAGTCAGTTCCTAGACCTTGATGTTTTCCTCCGTCAAAGTGTGGACGAGTTCTACAATCTCAACGGTATATTACGTTGAAGACCAGACCGTTCCTAGATCTTGATGAAGATGTTTCCCTACGTCATAGTGTAAACGAGTGTTATAACCTCAACGGTATACTACGTTGAATACTAGCCAGTTCCTAGATCTTGATGTTTTCCTCCGTCAAAGTGTGGACGAGTTCTACAAATCTCAATGGTATACTACGTTGAAGACCAGACAGTTCCTAGATCTTGATGAAGATGTTTCCCTATGTCATAGTGTGGGCGAGTGCTATAACCTCAACGGTATACTACGTTGAACACTAGTCAGTTCCTAGATCTTGATGTTTTCCTCCGTCAAAGTGTGGACGAGTTCTACAATATCAACAGTATACTACGTTGAAGACCAGACCGTTCCTAGATCTTGATGAAGATGTTTCCCTACGTCATAGTGTGGAAGATTTCTCTAATTTCAACGGTATACTACGTTGAAGACCAGACAGTTCCTAAATCTCAACAAAAACCAGGCTTCCCCAGCGGAATCTTCTACAACAAGAGGTATGTAAGTTCTCGCTAAGGAATCTCTTATGCGATCGACGCTCCTACAGATGGCATCTGTAAACCCATCCTCCTACCAACAATCTCTAAATGGCATCTGTAAGCCCATTCCCAACATCACCATGCTGATACTACGTCATGAGAGTGCAAATTTCTGGGCACTCTAGTGTTCAATTATCTTCCATCTTCGGATCACGAAAGGCCCGAAAGCCAATCTATATCCTCAGGTTTAAGAAAATTGAACAGGGGCAACTGTTGTACCCCAAAATTTTCCCTCCCATATTTCTCAAGACATTTCAAAGATAACTCCCAAGTTGCTCAAGATAGCTCAAGAGTTGGACAATCAAATCACCTCCTAAGGCAGTCAATCTCAAATTAGGGTTTTGTGTTGCATCAAGGTCCTTACATACAAATGACCTCAAATGATCCCCAATGTCCTAATATGTTCTCAAGTTCATCCATGTCAAATTTCAAGCCTTGCAGAAGAAGTTTGGTCAGTCAATTGCTAAAGAAGCCCAAAAATCGATTGTGCTAAGGCAAAAGTCAACTGTGACCTACAAATAGTCAAACTTCAAGATTTTTTGTCAATATTCTCATTTTTAAGGTTAATTCATCATTTGATCAAGGGTTGATCATGATTCATCAAGGATTGCTCAAGATTCATTAAGATTTAAAAGTTGCTAAATTAGGGTTTTATAGGAAAAGTCAACTCAACTTTGACCAAGAATAACTTTCTCATACTTTATTAGAAAAGACCCATCCAAATCTCATTTTGAAGAGGATGCAATTACCTACAATCCATCTTCACACCCCATGATCAAGAAATGCTCTCACAAAAAGTTACAAATTTGGACATTATAGGTCATTTTTGAAAGTCAACAAAAACACCTTTTATGCCAAAGCTTATAACATGATCACGGAGTATCAAAATCATATGATACCAAAAGGGTTGGTTAGATGACATCTCAAGGTTTCTAAAAAGTCCAAGAACACCTCCAAAAGTTCAAAATTGAATAAGTTATGCATTGTTGAAGTTGGCCATTTTTCCATAATTGCCAAAAGTCAATTATCCCCAAAACTTCAAATTTTGTCAAATGGGCCCACTTTTTTTCCACTTGATTTGATCTTGTCACACCACACACGTGTCCTATCTTCAGTTTTATGTCCAATTATTAATTTTTCTATTTCACTTGATTTTTATTGATTTAATTCATTTTTAATCAATTTAAATCCAAATAAAATTCAAATCTTAATAACTTTGTATCTTTTTGAACATTACAGGTCTTAATTGACATCATGAACACAATCAAATTCGTGCCAAGCCATATCATGCACAAAATCTTGGATTTGGAAAGAAATTGGAAGCCTTTAATGGAGGAATCAAATCATATCTTAATTCATCAATTCACATGGATTCAAGGCCCAACTTTTAACCTAATTCATTCCTTATTACTCACACAAGGAAAAGACATCAAAGACACGACCTAAAAGCTGCAGAATTGACAAAACCAAATTTGGAAAAAAGCTTGAAAAACTTGAATCTGAAATCGATCCTAGAGGCGTTTCCAAGGCAAAAGCTCAACGCTATCTTCTTGCCTGATACCCACTGAAGCGATTGCAACCATTCACAAGCTCTGAAACCACCTGAAACGCACTGTAAGTCGTCCTGAACATAACCCTGTATACGAAATTACAACCTCCTATCCTTGCATCTTTTTGACAAAACATTGGTATAATCATGTTTATCATTAAATTCCTTAACTTTCTGCATCATTTGATTTTGTTTTCGTGAGCTATAGCACCATATCCGAATCTAGGGTTTTGGAGTTTCGTTTTTTGGCATTTGCTTTGCAGGGAAAATTGGAACAAACCATGGACATGGATGAGTTCAGGAGGATGAGACGAGCATGGTGATAGTCTTGGATTGCATTTTTACAGCCTATAGCTCGTTTTAGGACGAACCTAGAAATTTAGTTGCGGATAAAATCCGCAGGTAAATATCCAGGCTTTTTCAACGAAGAAGACGACTAGGTGTCTTCTCCCTATTGGCTGATACGAATCTCGTGCCATATTTTTTTTTATTTTCAGGCATAGTAGCTATTTTTACATATATTATTGTTTGTTTATTATTATAACAACTAGCAGGCGTTGGTGGAATGGTTGATGCGTTGGCCAATGAGCAATGGGACCTGGGTTCGAATCCCAGGTCCCCCACATATTTCTTTCATTTTATTTACAGATAATTCAGTGCAATGCCCAAAGTGTGGTCCATCATGTGCATCCAAATCCCAGGCGCCAGATGGCCCTTAGGCCAAATTTGATGGTCAGGATTGAAAGCTCACCATACTCCCCAGTCAATGCATATGCATGGAATGGTGAAAGTCAAAGCAGGCTTGAACGAAAATGGGCCAAACAATTGCTCTTCTCACCACAATTTGGGCCCAACACCCCCCTTTGGTTTATTTTCTTTTACTTCTCATTATATTTACTTATTTGTTTATTTGTTTTAATTAATAATTATTAATCACTAACCAATTAATTTATTTTCCTCATAAAATCAAAAACACAAAAAAAATATTATTTTTATTTATTAAAATTAAGTTCATCACTTTTATTTTTGTAAAATAAATATTAATTAATTAACTTAGTTTTAAATAGGTTTAACTTTTAAAAATTTTTTTCAATAATTAAAATCAATTTAAAATATTAGGTTTTTATTAACATTAATCCATTTTATTTTATTTCCTTAAATATAAAAAATCCAAAAAATATTATTTTTATTAATCAATTAATTAGCTCATTTAATTTAATTATTAACTTAGGTTTAATTCCATTTAATTCAAAAATAACAAAAAATCTTTTCTTTAATAAAAAGGGGTCAAAACCCAAAAAAATGCACGGTCTTAATTTCTTGCACGCGATCCATTTGATTCCAATATTGTAATTGCTTCCGGAATGTAATAGCTTTAAATAGGACTTTATTTTATCGCTTTCTTTTATTTTCCGCAATTTAAATTAAAGGGTTGCTTTTGGCGATGTAAATACCCGACGCCTTGTAGTAATTTAGATCAAATTTCCGCAATTTAAATTCCGCAAATTATTAACTGCTAGATGTTTGATAATAGGGAATGCATGACAAGATCCAATGTATGAACTTAAAATCAATATAGCTCACCCATAACATGTACAAAGATAAAATTAACAGAAATAACACACTCGCACATGCACACTCTTAGGGTACACCTCACTTGGTTGCCTTCGAACGTGGTCATTGAGTATAGGAAGTTTTAGAGGTCGCCCTCTTGTCCAAAGATCATAGTTGCCTCGAAACGGTTGCCTCGGATAAGATGATCTAAGACATTAGGATTACCGCTAAGGCATCCTAACATTGCTTTAGTGACCACACGTCCCTTAATCAAATTGACCTGAAAACTCTGACGATGATGCTACCTGCTCATGAATAGTGGGCTAGTGTTGTCTAAAGGACATGAGCATAGTTTAATTCCCTTTTCGAGTAGGTAGATGGTTCTTAAGTACTTGCTCCTTTTAAAACAAAACAAAACTTTTCACACTTACACTCTCTTCAAAACAAAAACTCTTTCAAACCCACAAACACAAAGAAAAGAAAATTTTGAAAACACTTTGAGCAAGTGCCTAAGAGCCCGTAGATAACCACGAATAGAAAGGGTGCTAACACCTTCCCTTTCTATAATCTACCTCCCGAACCCGAGAAACATCTCGAAAAAGGAATTTTTCTGTGCTTTTGTCCTTTCTTTGTTGGATAAAATAAAAGACGGTGGCGACTCTTGCTTACCGCGACATTTTGCGAAAACAAACGCAAAACGCAAACCAGCATTCCAAAACAGTCAGTTCTCTCCCACCGTATCACATTGTCCTATACAGTCCAAAAATGCTCCATGCAGTCTGCCCAAACCTGCATCATAACAGACCCAAGATTGCACCAAAATGGCAAAAGAAATTTGTGTGAAGAAAGTATCAAAGCAGTAGGCAAAAACAATTCAAATAACTTATTTGGTTTCCCCCCTAAACCTCAGTCAAAGGTCTACAAAAAGGACTGTCTCATAAGACATAAAGGCTGGATCTTTTGGAGAGAGAGCATTTTTTCCAAAGAGAAGATAGAGAGTTTTGGTTGAGCAGAAAAACAACATTCTTTGTAATCTTGACTCATTCAAAAACCAGCTTTGTTCTTATTCAAAAACAAGACCCCAACCCATTACTCCACCATACAAACTCCACCATAAGCCAAACACCTCATCACATACAAAGATTGTCCAAACATAAAAGCAGTCCTTGTAGTGCTATCATCTCCACCCTCAAAACACCAAACACATTACATTACAGCCTAACTTAGTTTCAACAGTCTGTAGCAGCTTTCTCGAGATTCATTAGGGCCATGATAGCATTTGGAAAAAAACATTCAAATCTAAAACAGCCAGTGCAGCCCAAAGGTAAGTCTTCTTGACTTGATATCTTTTCATACATCATTAATGATTTGTTGTTTTTGAAGATAAGATGTAGTATTTTATTACCCCTTTGAACTAGTCATTTATTGTTTAGGCTTATCTAATCGTTTGTCATTCATGTTTATCAATCGTATCCCATAAAATGACATGTATGGACAGTAAAACAATGTTTAAGGCAGGAAAATACAGCATGTATCGATATATATCCTCATGTGTCGACTCATCCTAGTGAAAAAACAGGGTATGAGTCGACACATAACCCCCATGCATCGACCCATACTGATTTCAGGTTACAAAACAGAAGTTGGAAAAGTCTATGAGCCGATACATACACGCTTCATGTCGATACAAGAAGGTGTATGAGTCGACGCATCCCATTATGTGTCAACTTATACTGAGATGATTTTGTTTTAAATGGGCAAGGAAAAGCTATGTGTCGATGCATAACAGCATGTGTCGACACATAGAAGTTCAAAATGCATTTTTTCTTTGTTTTGCACTGTTTTACATTGTTTTCATTATTATTCGATATGGTTGTAATATTTCAGTTTCCACTTCATCCCCATTGTTAATTTGTACCCCCATCCCCCTAAAGTGATGTAATAACTTAGGATTTATTTTCCGCATTTTTACTTGCTTTCATATATTGCTAGTAATTAGGATGTATGACAAGATAAAATCAGCAAATAGATAACCTTTCAAATAAAAGACAAAATGCATGCAAACTAACACACTTGCACATTAGCATCTCTAGGGTAATATCATTTTGTTTCCTTTCGGAAAATAGTCATTTCTCTCGAATATGGGACGTTTTAGCAAAGACCCTTCGATAAAGAAAAGATCGTAGTCCCTCGATGAACCTCGATATTGCCTCCTGTAAAACGATCTAGCCCCTAAAATGACATTGCTAAAACGTCACATAGGTTGCTTTCTATGACTATACAAACGTCCCACACATGTCCCTTCACATCCAAAGATGGTACTTCTTACCAAAACAATGGTAAGATAGCCACATCTAAAGGAGGAGGAAAAGAACGATTAAGACCTTTCGAGTAGGTAGATTTGCTCCTAGTTACTCGCTTGCTCACAACAACAAAAATATTTTACACACTAACACTTCCATTTCAAAAAGATAAAACATTTTGTATACGTTCTTATAGAGACGAGAACCATTGCAAAATATCTTTCTGAAAACCACTTTCCAAAACACAATCCACAAACACATCTTTATACTATCTTTTGAAACAAAACTTTGTATGTGTTCTTATAGAAAGGAGAACCATTACAAAAAGATATTTTCAAAACACTTTCAAAGCCCACACCACAAGCACATTGTCAAAACAAAAGCAAGTGATCTAGCAAGCAACTAAGAGCCTATGGAAACGCAAACACAAAAGCTTCAAAGTCAGTTATCCCACCGTACCACAAGGGTGAATGTTATTGTGCCTTGTTTCAGTGTTCCCGCCCTAATTGAGACTGAGTAATGTAGCAAGCCAACTGTTTCTCCAGTGGTGATTTGTTTGCTGGGTCTTGTTCCTTATGAGTTAGACAAGGTTGTGCCATAGAAATACAATGCTACAATTCTAGAGGATGGTGTGGAAGTTCCCATCCAGCCATTATCTAATGTCAAGAATATTGTTTAGGCCAGCCGAGTGACCCGCAGTGGCTGTGTTTTTCCACCTGTTATTCAAGGGAATGTTAATGCTGATAAGAAGATTATTGAAAGTGTTGAACCTAAGAAAGAGGTGGGGGAATCTAGCGTGCTACTTTGGAAAAATATATGGATGATATATTAAACATTATCAAGATGAGCGACTACAGGATCATAGATCAATTGTTGCATACACCATCAAAGATATCTATTATAACCTTGTTGATGAACTCTTCTGCCCACGGGGAATCTTTGATAAGAGTATTGGATCAAGCTTTCATGGAAAGTGATATGTTGTTGGACCAATTCAGAAGTGTGGTAGGGAATATTACATCCTGTAATAACCTAAGTTTCTGTGATGACGAATTGTCGGGTGAAGGAAGGAATCATAATTTGGCTCTTCATATCTCCATGAACTATAAGAACGATTCATTGTCAAATGTGTTAATTTATAATGATTTCTCCTTAAATGTCATACCGAGGAGCATGCTTTTGAAGTTAAAGTACCAGGAGCCCCATGCACCCGAGTGGTATAATTGTGAAAGCTTTCGATGGATCAAGGAAGTCTGTCATCGAGGAAGTAGATTTTCCTATTCACATAGGCCCTCACCTTTTTCAGATTACTTTCCAGGTTATGGATATCGTTCCTGCTTACAGCTGTTTACTTGGACGACCGTGGATAAACGAGGCAAGGTTTATCACTTAGACTTTGCACCAGAAGTTGAAGTTTGTGCATGAAGCGAAGGTGGTCATCATTAATGGAGAGCAGGCTTTGTTAATAGCTCATTTATCCTCTTTCAATGTTGTGGAAGCGGATGAAGTTGATGTTGGAACTCAGTTCCAAGCTTTATCCATTGATAATATAAGGGGAAATAAGAATTATATAGCTTCATTTAAAGATGCTCAGCAGGTAGTGTGTAATGGCCCTAAGAAAGTATTGGACAGATTGTTGATCTGCCGATGAACAAGAATAGAGTTGGTTTAGGATTCTCTATGAAGGTTAGTAAAGGTGAGAATATGAAGCCGAAGACTGCTTTGGGCAAGTATCAGGATATATTTCACAGCGGAGGTTACCTTCATTCAAATGTTCCTAAGGTTAATGTTATTCTGGAAGATGAAGAAGAGCAAGAGATGTCGAACTATGTGACACATGGAGTTAGAGTCTAGAATTGGATCACCATTGATGTTCCCTCTTGCATTCATGTCTTAAAGTAACTTGTTTTTTTGTTAATCTTTTCAAAAATCATTTGATCTGCCCAAGGTGAAAGTATTGATATTGTATGGGCATATTTGTTGATTTGATCTTTAAAATAATTAATAAAAGTTGTCTTTGATTCCCAAATTGTGTCTTTATTTTTTGCTTTTTCTTAGAAAATGGTAATAAGAAAAAACCCTTTTGGAATAAATAATAACTGTAAATAAATCTGCATAATCACTTGATATATGTTTCATTTTATAAAAGCAATCATAAATCATATGTGTTGATTAATTAAAAAACATGTTGAGTACAATGACCATGCACCCTCTCCCAACTTTGAATATCCTGTGTATATGGCTGAAGAAGAAGATCATGATGAAATTCTAGAAGAGGTTTCAAGGTTGCTCAAGCGCGAGGAAAATGTCATTCAGCTGTATAAAGAGTCGTTGGAGATGATCAATTTGGGTTCAGAGGAAGATTCGAAGGAAGTCAAGATTGGAGCATTGTTACATCCCGATGTGAAGAGCGGGTTAATTGAATTGTTGGAAGAATATGTGGATATATTTGTTTGGTTTGACCAAGACATGCCGGGGTGGGATACTGATATTATGGAACATCATTTACCGTTAAAGCCAGAGTGCCCTCCAATCAAGCAGAAGTTGCGGAGAACTCATCCTGATATGGCAGTAAAAATTAAAAAGGAAGTTTTAAAGCAGATTAATGCCGGTTTTCTTGTGACATCAGTGTACCCTCAGTTTATTGCCAATATTGTCCCTGTACCAAAGAAAGACGGAAAATTTTGCATGTCCGTTGATTATAGAGATTTAAATAAAGCTAGTCCGAAAGATGACTTTCCATTGTCGCATTTGATATGTTGGTTGAAGGCACAACAAAATTCAAAATATTATCGTTCATGGATGGATTTTCTGGATATAATCAAATCAGAATGGCTCCTAAGGACATGGAAAAAACAACGTTTATCACACCCTGGGGAACATTCTGATACAGAGTGATACCCTTCGAGTTGAAGAACATTGGTGCAACGTACCAGAGGGCTATGACAACCCTATTCCATGATCTGATGCATAAGGAAATTGAGGTATATGTTGATGATATGATTTATAAATCCCAGACTGAAGAAGGGAATATAAAAGATTTGTTGAAATTGTTCCAGCGTTTGAGGAAGTATCGTCTTTACTTGAATCCAAATAAATGCACCTTTGGTGTCTGGTCAGGAAAAAATTTAGGTTTCATTGTCAGTCAAATAGGAATTGAAGTTGATCCTGATAAAGTTAAGGAAATTCTAGCGCCAAGAACTAAAAAGCAAGTTAGTGGCTTCCTTGGGAGTTTGAATTACATTTCCAGACTCATTTCCCATATGACTGCAACGTGTGAACCGATCTTTAAGTTATTAAAGAAAGATCAAGGTTGTGTGTGGACATATGATTGCCAGAGGGCATTTTAAAGTATTAAAGAGTATCTGCTTGAACCCCCTATCTTGCTTCCGCCTATTGAAGGAAGACCGTTGATCATGTATCTAACAGTGTTAGATAATTCTATGGGCTATATTTTGGGACAACAAGATGAAACAGGGAAGAATGAATATGCCATTTATCATCTCAGTAATAAGTTTACTGACTACAGTCACGGTATTCTATGTTGGAAAAGAAATTTTGTGCTCTGGCCTGGGCGGCAAAGCAATTGCAGCAATATATGTTGAATCATACTACTGGGTTGATTTCAGAAATGGATCCAATTAAGTATATTTTTGAAAATCCTACTCTTACTGGAAGAATTGCCCGTTGGCAGATGTTGTTATCTGAATATGATATTGAATACTATACTCAGAAGGCTATAAAAGACAGTGTGTTGGCAGATTATCTTGCTCACCAACTGGTTAATGATTATCAGTGTGTTAAATATTATTTCCCTGATGAGGATGTTATGTTTCTGAAAGCGAAAGATTGTGATGAACCGTTACCTGAGGAAGGTCCTGATCCTGAATCCCGGTGGGGCATGGTGTTTGATGGAGATGTGAATGCTTATGGGAAAGGAGTTGGTGTTGTGATTATCACTCCTCATGGATCATATATACCTTTTACTACAAGGTTGGTATTCGATTGCACCAATAACATGGCAGAGTATGAAGCTTGTATCATGGGTCTCAAAGAGGCTATTGATCTCAGAATCAAAATTCTAGATGTGTATGGTGATTTAGCTTTGGTAATAAATCAGATTAAAGGAGAATGGGATACTCATCACTCTGTCTTGATTCCTTACAAATATTATGCTAGAAGATTATTATCTTTCATTAATAAAGTTTAATTCCATCATATTCCCAGAGATGAAAATCAAATGGCGGATGCTTTAGACACTTTGGCTTCTATGTATCAAGTGAATACCTTGAACAATGTGCCTCGTATCACAGTACAACATTTGGATAGACCGACTCATGTGTTTGCAGTAGAGGGAGTGGCTGATGAAAAACTTTGGTATTATGATGTCAAGCATTTTCTCCAGACTAAGGAATACCCGGTAGGTGCATCAATAAAGATAGAAAGACATTGAGAAGGTTGGCAGGTAGCTTTTTCCTTAATGAAGATGTGTTATACAAAAGAAATTATGACATGGTCTTGCTCAGATGCGTGGATAGACATGAAGCAGACATGTTGATGTATGAAATCCATGAAGGCTCCTTTAGTACCCATGCCAATGGACATTCGATGGCAAAGAAGATGCTTAGGAAAAGGTTATTATTGGCTGACAATGGAGTCTGACTGTTACAAATTTGCAAAGAAGTGCCATAAATGCCAGATTTATGCTGACAAAATTCATGTGCCTCCGGCACTTCTTAATGTTATTTCTTCCCCATGGCCTTTATTTACGTGGGGTATTGACATGATTAGAATGATTGAACCAAATGCATCGAATAGACATCGTTTTATCTTGGTGACAATTAACTACTTCACCAAATGGGTGGAAGCATCTTCATATGCTAATGTTACTAAGAAGGTGGTAGTGCGCTTTATCAAGAACAGTCTCATATGTTGATATGGTGTGCCAAGCAGGATTATCACCGACAACGGCTCAAATCTGAATAATAAGATGATGATAGAACTTTGTGAAGAATTTAAGATTGTCCATCACAATTCATCTCCTTACAGGCCAAAGATGAATGAGGTTGTTGAAGCTGCTAATAAAAACATCAAGAAGATAATCCAGAAAATGGTTGTTACTTATAAAGATTGGTATGAGATACTCCCTTTTGCTTTGCATGGGTATCGAACATATGTCCGCACTTCAACAGGGGCAACCCCGTTTTCTCTTGTGTATGGTATAGAAGCAATGCTCACCGTTGAGGTTGAGATTCCCTTTTTACGTGTGATAATGTAGACCTAGTTGTCAGAAGTTGAATGGGTCCATAACATGTTTGACCAGTTGAATTTGATTGAAGAAAAGAGAATGACGGCTTTGTGTCATGGTCAGTTGTACCAGAAGAGAATGAAGATAGCTTTTGATAAGAAGGTCAAGCATCGTTAATTCAGAGAAGGTGACCTCGTGCTCAGAAAGATCATGTCTTTTAACGCTGATTCCAGGGGCAGGTGGACTCCCAATTTTGAAGGCTCATACGTTGTCAAGAAAGCCTTCTCTAGCAGTGCATTGATTCTAGAAACTATGGATAGCGAAGAGTTCCCACGTCCTCTAAATATTGATACGGTCAAGAAATACTTTGCCTAAAGAAATAAAAGAATAGCTCGCTAAGTCGGAAACCTGAAAGGGAGGCAAAAAGGAGCGTCTCGGTAGGCCGAAAACCCGAAAGGGAGGTTTAGGAAAAAATTAGAGACATAAATAGAATAAATTTTCTTAGTAGGTTGAAAACCCGCAAGGGTAACCTCGGCAAAAGTTAGGGATTTCTTGGCAATTAACTGCATCAGACAAGACTTGATCATTGAAGCAACAATCTTCTTGGAATCTCACCACTCTTCAACCGAAGTCGTTGCTTCGGAATTCAAAGTTATTAGGGAGAATAGTGGTCATTGTATTCCAATGTATCTTTTCCAATGTATTACCATTTTTCAAACTTTATAATCATCTATGGAGTCTCGCCATTCGCAGACTACCATTCTATTAATAAAGTTTGAGGTTTTATGTAATTCTTTGCAATTCTTATTTTATTCTGCTTACAAAGACTCCATTTATTATTGATAGTAATTTCCAAAACAAACAAAAAAATATTAAATAACAAAATTGTTTTTTTAAGAATTTACAAATTATTTCTTACTTTAGATTATGTGACTCAAGGAGAACAAAAATAGTGATTCCAAGGATGGACGAACCCGGAAATTTTGTAAGTATTGTTTCCCTATGAAGGTTCTCCTAAGACACTTTTGTTGGTATGTGTATGATCTTATTGTGTTTCTCAGGAAGTTGGAGACAGTACCAATTGATGTATGGTGTTGATTGGGTTTGTGATCCCATTTTCCCCAGTCAAGTCTTGGTTCATTTGTTTTCCTCCAGAATGATTATTTTGATTTCGGGTTGCATGGTCTGAAGCCTCTATCCCAGATTCCCTAGTGAGGTTTTCGCTCATACGACGAAAGTCCCTTCTCCCTTTGTGTGCTAAGGAAGAATCATTTGAAAAACACCACCCTTTGCAGCAATGGCATTATTGTTGTTGTTTGTTTCCTAGGCAAATAGACAAGGGCAATATCTTTTCTAAGAAGTGTTGAAACAGTTGTCAACTTTTTGGGTTTTCTCCCTCCGAGTGTTGGGTTTGATTTAAAATCCCCATAATTTTGATTTCTTGATGTATTGTTTGACTTCTTAAATCCCCAAGTAAAGTTGAAATAATGATTCTCTCTGAAAGCTGTTATCCCCATGTGGTTTCTTAATTCCTCCCTAGTGTAGAGGTAGAAATGTTCAAGACTAAGCCATTGGATTGACTAGACTTTATACAAATCAAAATCAAAATCGCCAGCGCGCTTTATTGTTTCCAAAGGAATGGGAAAAGAGTGAATAACTCAAAAAGAGGGGGAAAGATTCAAGGTAAGGGGGTTGGTTATGCAAAGGGAAGGTATTAGCACCCTAAACATCTACGGTACTCCTCAGGAGCCTCTTTGTAAAAAATCTGTATATTTTGGCTATAAAAAATCTGTTATATAAAATGGATGGTGGAGGTGAGAAAAGAAATATATATTTTATGATTTTTTCACCCGCCGCGGTTGCGAACCTTTAGTGCCTATGTACCACCTTTCATGCAATAGGGGATCAGGGTACACGTAGTTCCTCTTTCAAAAATTTAAAACCCAAATGTGTTGGTTAATTTTATAAGATAAAACATCATCGTCATTTTCCGTGTGGAAAATACACCTACTACCCACAATCATGAGAAAGGAGAATTTGCATCATCTCAAAGTGGAGGATATGGCTTGGATTTTAAAATCAACAATGCCTCACTCAACACCCAAGTAGAAAATATCTTTCTTCACTACATATTATAGAAGTATAGTTTTTTGCATCACTACAAGGATTGACAAGAGTTTAATCTTTTAAGAAAAGTTTTAAAGATAAAACGCCAAAGTGGAAAAATGGTTTGAAATGAGATTGATTGACTTTTAGTCTTCTCACACAAAAAAAATGTCAAGGTATTATTAAGTTGATTGGAGTTTATTTATGAAAATGTTTTGAAAATGCATGGACATAAGTCCAAGTTTATTATAAAAGTGGTTCAAGTTTTAAACAAGAAGGGTTTTCAAAAGGAGGGAGAATATTTTTTTGAAATTTAAGAAGATGGGAGGAGAAGAAGAAGATATCCTAAAGCAACAAGAAGCCAATACTGGGCATTATGAGCCAAGATAGAGTTCACATTCTTTGGATTGAAACCAAGCAAGCAAAAATACTAGACCCCTTGTGAGAACCCAAACTTCAAGTGTATTAAGTCTTCATAAAATTTGGGCAGAGTAACGGCTGTATACGGGTGAATTTCAGATTACAAACAAAAGGTGTAATCACAATAACCTGCACACAAAACAAACAAACAACCCAATATCTTGAGGCAAACCTCAAGAGCTCCGAAAAAAATAATCAGATAAGATCACAAGGTCTCCAAGATAGGCCAAGGTTTCTAATCCTAAGTCCAAGAAAAGTCCCATGCTTCATAATGCCAAGGATAGTAGCCAAATAGTCCAAGTACCATTAAAGATTTTTTTAGTGTTTATGTTGATTATTAAGTATCTTAAGAAAGGAAAAGAAAAGCTCAAGTGAGCAAAGTACAAAATGGCAAGAAAATAAATGCTCAAATGAGTAAAGATAAAAATGGAATGAAATGTAAATGCTAAAAGTAAATAGTACAATAAGCATAAGAAAGAATAAAATATGAGGTAAAACAAGTCAATAATTAGGGGTTAGTTGGATGACCATCTTGAAACTTGCATTTGGAACTCATTATAGGATTGGTAGAACCAAAGCCTCCACACAACAAGTTGAATTTGCTTTTTGTCAAGTATATCATCCATTTGGAATTCTCATAACTACCATTTAATGGTCAATGATGTTTAAGTGATCCACGTTGACCAAAGGTGTTGTAGATCCATTAGAGGATTGGTAGAACCAAAGCCTCCATACAATGAATCTCAAGGTTATTGGATCAAAGAGATCAAATTAACATACTTGGGTTTTCAATCATAAGTTTGGGCCACGAATGATCATTTATTCGAATCGAGACAAAATTTAGCGCTATGTTAAGCAATTAAAAGTGGACTTATATAGAAGTCGCACCTATTTTGAGGTCGTTCAATAGAAATCTATGCACCGTTTGTTTTGAGACATGATATAGAGATCATGCTCATACAACATCTAGTGCAATAAGAAGGGGATGAGATGAAGAGGGATAGGGAAAAAATATACAAACCACATTTAAATTAACTTTTAATCAAACTATTATTAAAATCATTCGTCCATTTTTGTGGAGTTAAACTCAACACCATGGATCCAATGATATTAATAAAGTTCATGATCCAAAATCTAACCCAAGATCAACCAGAAAATAGTCACAAAATAACATCACATTCTAATATATACAAAAGGGTTAAAAAAATAATGTTTAAAAATAGAAAATAAAGAGAAAAAAACCAACTATGTTCAAATTAATCAAAAAATAAAAAGTAAGACCATAGAAAAATCAGAAATGGATCCAAATATTTTTATAAAAATTTTGGTAATTTTTAAAAGTCAGAAACTATTTTTAAACTATTTAAAATTGCTCAAACAAATAGAAAATAGGTCAAAAATAGTAAATCTCAATATAAAATTCCATAAAATTTTCAGAAAGTCAAAAATATGCAAAATAATATTTTTAAATTTTTTCAGAATTAAAAAATGTCAGAAAATATTTTTTTAAGTAATTAAAAGAAAGCAAATGATTCAAAAAATACAAAAAAAAATATCAAATATCAAAATAAAAATATGAAAAATAGTCATGAGATCAGAAATAATTCAAAGTATTTTTGTGAATTTTTTCATAATTTTTGGATAAAAAGTAAAAGAGTTATGAATTTTTTAAAATTTAATAAATAAAAAATATAAAATCAGAAAATAAAATAAAACCAAAAAGATGTGGACCATCAGATCATAGTCAAAACGCGTTAGTAAGTTGATCCAGTGGATCAGACGCGTTGTGCTTGATATGGACCTTAGTGAGATACACATAGGATCAAAAAAAGGGCAACCAATGAAATTAAAACGTTTGGCACGCTATCATTGGCTGAGACGAGACATGTCATCGTCTTCAACCTCCAGACACCCTGCAATGGGGATTTTGTGAGATCCTTCAAATGGAAAAATTAGAATCCCAGGCTAGTATCATTGAACTCGACTCTTCAAGACGATTCTAACACCACCATCGCGCCAAATTTATATAAGGTATGGAGAGAGATATGAATCAAAAACCCAGAAAAAGCGAGCTCCTTCAATTTGAGATTTCTCTCTCAATTCTCAATGGATTTAAAAATTGTAAGCAACATTAGAATCAGGAGAAGGAGTAGAATAGATTAGTGTTTGATTTGGATCCAAATGGTGGAGAATTCTACCTTTTCGAAGTTCAAGGAAGAAGCTCTGAAACTGGATTTCTGTAGCTTGAATTATGGCTCGTTTTGATTGGTTTAAGTGTTGGAGACTTTGTATGATGCTTAAGGATGATGAATGCGCAAAGAATTTTGGAAAAGGGAGCTTAAATCTCAGAAACTGAATTCAAAAAAGATGGGTTCGTGTGAGGTTTTGGAAGGGTGTTTTTAGCTCTCAAAGCTTGAAGAAATGAATGGGGGATGACCCTCTATTTATAGGGAAGTGAATGGGAATTAAAATTGGAAGAAAAAAGGAAGTTTGGAGGGAAATTGAATGAAGGTCGAGCACGAGTGAAGTGTGACTTCATTTCCATCAAAACTCAACCAAATCTTACATTTTGGTGTGCTAATCACTTCTAGCAAGTTTGCTAATCAAGTTTAAATCCAAAACACGCATAAATATTATGCTTAGAAGTCACATTATGGATTTCAAAATTCTGACTTTGTGGAAAATTCAGTTTCAAGTTACCAAATTCAAATCCATGGAATTTCCAACTCAAGGGGGGCTTATGGCATGATTCTTGATGCTTTAGAAAGATGAGGTTACAAGCTTTGCAATGGAAAAATAATGGAATCAAATGGATGCTTGAGCTGAAAGTTGCATTGAGTCAAAGTTGAAGAAAAAGGGTTGACTTTCCATACTTAGAAATATTTCAAATTCTTCTTTAAAAATAACCTGTAATCTTTTGCATCCAAACATGGCCTTCCACTTGGAATTTGATCTTGACCAAAAAATATGGAATGAAGTAGATCTCTTTAATGACATTTTGAGACTTGAACCATTCAAAATCTCCAAAAATTGAGCAAGTTATGACTTGTTGAAGTTGGCCAAAAATCATGAAATAACCTATAATCTTTTGCATATTTAAGGAAACCTCCATCCATTTTCCCACTTTGCACATAAAAGAAGGAATAAAGTTCACATCATCAAGATCATTATGGAAAAATAATGGACCCAAGGTGATGAAAATTGACCAAGTTATGATCAATTGAAGTTACTTATGTAAAATTGTGGATTCATCTGGATGACTTGTAATCTTTCTTTTTCACCAAGTTTATTCCACATGAAAACTCTTTGGAACCTTTGAATTTATTTGTTGATAACCCTTTGAAGAGAAGGATTTCTTTGGAATCACTCAAAAATACCAAAAGATGAGCAAGATATACTCCTTTGAATTTCAAAACCCTAGCTTATAGATCAAGAGAATGCCTCGGAGAACTTTGACAAGTTTGAACAAACTTCTTGTACCAATATTCTTTCTTTGTGAATAGAAGTTTTTGATGATGATAATGAGGACTCATAGCCACAAAAACCCCTTCCATATCATGAAATTTGAGAGAACTATGCCCCTGGTGGCCAATATGAACAAGGCCTTGTCCAAACATAACAGTTTCTCCAATCAACCCCTTGTACTTTTGAGTCAAATCTAATAACCTTGAAATATGATGAACCCAAACAAACTTTTCCATTCCATTTCTTAAAAAACCACTCCAAAGGTGAGGTTTGAACCTCTCAAGCTTTTATTGTCTAGGGCATGGAAATAAACTCATGAACCCATGGAGTAATTTGTTAAATCTCATTGCCCTTACCAAATTGGACAACAAGCAAGACAAGCCAACATTGTATTTTATTAGTTAAGTGAAGAAAATAAAACAATATTAATGATCACAAAAGTAACATAAGTCAAGGTGCTTGGTAATTCCTCAAAATAAGCAAAGCTCAAAGTAAGGAGGGGAACCAAGAATCCTAGTCTGATCTTGTTGTAAGTGAATCAACATGGTATGGTGAAGGGATCTTAGGGGGGGGGGGGGGGAATTGTGGTATAAAACCTAGAAAATTTTTGTAATCATCTCTCTTGGAATTGAAAAATGTATTCTGAGTTTCCCTCGATAATGTGGGATTTCCCTCCCCAATAAAGTCAGCACGAGATCCCCAGTTGATGTCTCGACAATGTGGTTTTCATCCACCCTATTGAAATCAGTATTGCAATCCCCAATAGAAGTACAGATGTTGAAACATTTGTTTTCCATATTAAAGTTTGTGTGATATCCTTCGGTGAAGCCGGGAGAAGGATGTTATATCCATGTATTTGTACTGATTTATTATTATAATTTGATTATTTTCGGATTATGTTCCTTCCCAGTGGAGTTAAGCCGTGAAATGGGAATTTGTTTCCTTAGTTGGTGCTTACTTTCTTATGAAATTTTCATCCTGGATGTGATTTAGCTGAGTGTTGACGTTACCCAAGTTGGTTTTGTCTGGATATTCCTAGTGATGTGTGTCTATTTTGTCAGCATATATATGATAACACTCATACATTTATACATACATCATGCATAGTTGAATTTAGAAGATCATTACTCATTTGCATTCACTATATTTTGTTGGCATATTAGCCTGTTTTGCAGAGTTGTGATTATCCTCTCTAATAGAGTGTCAACCTTAAGCAGAAAGTGTATATCCTTTCAATTTCCCTACTGAGTTATCCCTCGTGGAATAATTTTGCTTTAGCCTTCCTATTCAGCTCATTATCTGAATGGAATATGATCCCCTTTTGATTTTATTTCTCATCAGGTGCTATCTCGGTCGATTGTTTCACTCCGGTTTATTTCTGGTTTGAATCTATGGTCCCCAACAACATTATTATTTTGATTTCTGCAAGCTTTAAACCCTGGTTTAAGAATGTGCATTAATTTTTCATGATAAGACTTTAGTCCCTCAGTAGGAATATATTGGCATTCCCCCCAAGAAGACCTATTTCCTTCCCCCGGAAGTCCTTATTGCAGTTCTTTCTCATAACAGCAAATGGCAGGTCTCATTATTTGAGCAAGTTGTACTTCCCCAGTAAGTCTGTTAGTTCCCTGAGAAGATTCGCTTTGAACTCTGATGAATGGTAGTCTCGTCATTATGGGAGATAGTTTATTGTTGAGATTTTGTTACTCCAATTAATGGTAGTCTCGGCATGTTGAGAGAAAGTTCATTGTTGAGATTTTGTTACTCCAATGGATGGTAATCTCGTCATTATGGGAGATAGTTTGTTGTGGAGATTTTGTTGCTCCGATGAATGGTAGTCTCGTTATTATGGGAGATACTTTGTTGTTGATATTTTTTGTACTCCGATGAATGGTAGTCTCATCATTATAGGAGATAGTTCGTTGTTAAGATGTTGTTACTCCAATGGATGGTAGTCTCGTTATTATGGGAGATAGTTCGTTGTTGATATTTTGTTACTCCAATGGATGGTAGTCTCGTCATTATGGAAGATAGTTCGTTGTTGAGATTTGTTTACTCCTATGAATGGTAGTCTCGTCATTATGGGAGATAGTTCCTTGTTGATATTTTTTGTACTCCGATGAATGGTAGTTTCGTCATTATGGGAGATAGTTTGTTATTGAGATTTTGTTACTCCGATGAATGGTAGTCTCTTCATTATGAGAGATAGTTCGTTGTTGAGATGTTGTTACTCCAATGGATGGTAGTCTCGTTATAATGGGAGATAGTTTGTTGTTGAGATTTTGTTACTCCAATGGATGGTAGTCTCATCATTATGGGAGATAGTTCATTATTGAGATTTGTTTACTCCAATGAATGGTAGTCTCGTCATTATGGGAGATAGTTCGTTGTTGAGATTTTTTGTACTCCGATGAATGGTAGTCTCGTCATTATGGGAGATAGTTCATTATTGAGATTTTGTTACTCCGATGAATGGTAGTCTCGTCATTATGGGAAATAGTTCGTTGTTGAGATTTTTTTACTCCGATGAATGATAGTCTCGTCATTATGGGAGATAGTTCTTTGTTGAGATTTTATTACTCCAATGGATGGTAGTCTCGTCTTTATGGGAGAAGTTCTCTATTGAGATTTTGTTACTCCGATGAATGGTAGTCTTGTCATTATGGGAGATAGTTCGTTGTTGAGATTTTTTTATTCCGATGAATGATAGTCTCGTCATTATGGGAGATAGTTCGTTGTTGAGATTTTGTTACTCCAATGGATGGAAATCTCGTCATTATGGGAGATAGTTCGTTGTTGATATTTTGTTACTCAGATGAATGCTAGTCTCGTCATTATGGGAAATAGTTCGTTGTTGAGATTTTTTTACTCCGATGAATGATAGTCTCGTCATTATGGGAGATAGTTCTTTGTTGAGATTTTATTACTCCAATGGATGGTAGTCTCGTCTTTATGGGAGAAGTTCTCTATTGAGATTTTGTTACTCCGATGAATGGTAGTCTTGTCATTATGGGAGATAGTTCGTTGTTGAGATTTTTTTATTCCGATGAATGATAGTCTCGTCATTATGGGAGATAGTTCGTTGTTGAGATTTTGTCACTCCAATGGATGGAAATCTCGTCATTATGGGAGATAGTTCGTTGTTGATATTTTGTTACTCAGATGAATGGTAGTCTCGTCATTATGGGAGATAGTTCATTGTTGATATTTTGGTACTCCAATGAATGGTAGTCTCGTCATTATGGGAGATAGTTCGTTGTTGAGATGTTGTTACTCCAATGAATGGTAGTCTCGTCATTATGGGAGATAGTTCGTTGTTGAGATGTTGTTACTCCAATGAATGGTAGTCTCGTCATTATGGGAGATAGTTCATTGTTGAGATTTTGTTACTCCAATGGATGGTAATCTTGTCATTATGGGAGATAGTTCATTGTTGATATTTTGTTACTCCGATAAATGGTAGTCTCATCATTATGGGAGATAGTTCATTGTTGAGATTTTGTTACTCCAATGAATGGTAGTCTCGTCATTATGGGAGATATTTCATTGTCGAGATTCGTTTTTCTCTGAAGAACTCCTTTGGTTCCGGTCATAAGTACTGGTGTTAATCATTTGTTACTCGCCCTATTATTGATATTTACCGGTATTATCTTACCACTTCCTTTCCTGAGGGGTCGACATTACCTTTTTTTCTATCTCCTCAGTGAGTGGATAGTTCGTAGTCATCTGTCGATCATTGTTATCCTTTACCTTCTCACCTCAATCTTTGAGTTGATGACACCTTATCATGTCTTTGGGCTTTACCCCAATTGATTTTGGTCTCTTGTTCCCCATTGATTTATTTTCCTGGTCGGGTTTTTCTTTTGATCCTTGTTTTTATTTCCTACATCCCCAGTGGTGTCTTGTGTCATTTTTTGGATTTGTTCATTTGCATTCATAATCATAAGCATTGCATGGAACCTTAGGGACAAAAATAAGGTTTGTTTTATATTTAAGTATCTTCAATCACGTCGACACGAAGATTTTAACCTTCGTATCTGTGGATAGAAGACACTTAAATAAGGGCATTTGTTGTGCCCCAATTTTCCCCCTAAGATTCCTGTATCATCTCATACCATCACAATGCAACAAAATCACACATTAGGGTTTGGGTACTTCTCCTACTTCATCTTATCTTTAGGTTTGTCCAAGAGGGATCACCAGGCATCTTGAATTGTGTATCTTGCACATATATCCTTTTGACTAACATCAAAATATGTATATATGTCTCTTTGAATGTCATCTTGTAGTTAATGGCACAATTACATGTATCTTACCATCTTCTAGCACAAAGGATCAAAACTAGGGTTTGGAATTTAATCAAAAAACCTCTGACTTTTTGGGCAATACTTGATTCCATGTTTCTCTACATGTTCATGAGCATCTATGATTGGAAATTTGATCATCAATTTTGGTTTGGAAAGGCTCAATTGATTAAAAAAAAGGGGTAAATTGGTCATTTTGTCAGAAGTCAACCAAAGTCAATTGTTGACCAAAGGGACTTTTGGTCAACTATCAATTAAATGTCCCTATTTTCATATTTCATGGCCAATGGTGGCATAAAATTAAGATGAAATGTGAATTGGAAATAACTTGTCAAGGAAGTTATTTGAAATTTTGGATTTTTTCTAAGTGTTCATAGTGTTGAACTTTGATTGGTCATAACTTTCTCAATTTTTATTGAAACTGTACAAACTTTACATGCCAGGAAATAGGACACAAAATTCTTCAACTTTGTATTAGAGTCATCAAGTCCAAAATATGAAAGGAGAAAAAGTTATTGAGCTTGGAAATTTCTAGACACTTAGTGATTTTTTTGAATATATACAAAAATTTGATTTCTTCATGGCTAATTTTGAATGTCTATTTGAGCTCAAATCAAAAAGTTGGAAACATGAAAGTTGGAGTTTAAAGTTCTCTCTTCATTTTTTATTTAAGAATCATCTTAAATGGTCAAGTGTAGAAGGAGATACAATGCTTAGGATTTAGAGCTTCAAGTTGTCATTTTTGCCCAGCACAAGGCATGTCACGCGTGCGCCAGGCTTGAAATTTCATCAAACAGTTAATGGGCACACATTCATCATCACTTTTCAATTTGAAGTTTTCATTATTTGGAAAAATGTTCAACAACAAAGATCAAGTCCTAAATGTGAGGAACAACTTTGCTTCAGGAAGTTTCTTAAAATAGTTCCTACATTTTAAGATATAATCATGGGAAATAGGTAACATGCAAGCTGATTTTTTTTTGTGCCCAGCACAAGGCATGTCGCCCGCATGGACTGCCCAGTCAGGCTTGACATTTCATCAAACAGTTCACGAGAAAGCATTCATAGCCAATTATCTCATTGATTCAATCTTTGTTTTGAAAAAATTTGAACATCAAAGTTGGAGTATATTATGCCCTCTCCATTTTTGTATTAAACTTTGTTGTGTTTCATGAACTATGGTGGGAGATACGATAGTCCAAATATATAGTCATGCTATCAACCAAGCTTGCATGAAAATTCATGAGATATGTCACAACACCAAACACCAGCCTGCCAGCTCACTCCCCATGCTATCCTCAATTATCCAAAACGACATTCCAAATTCAGGAAACAGAATAAAATGCAACACACCTCACCACCTCACTCTCACTTTTTATTTTCTCATTTCTACCCTCAATTTCATTTCTCACTCTATAGAAAGACGGCTTGATTCAATTTTAAGGGGCTGGACAGAAATCACACAAGTTATCTCTCTCTTCCTCACGAAGCTTTTCTCTCTCTACAAGTTCAAAATTCTTCTTCTCTCTTTGAATCTCAAGCAAGCTTCCTCCATTTTCCTATAAAGCTTCCTTCGCATCTCTCTCCATTAATTTGTCTCTGAATCTTCAAGTCAAGCATCTTTGGATTGCTAGCTCTTTATTTGAGCTCAAGCATCAACAAATCTGTTTCATAAGGTAGGTGCTCCATAATTTCTCTCTCATAACTACAACTTGTGTTTCTTCTTAATTTATAAGTATTTTGAAAAATCCATTATCATATTCATGTTCCTTGCATTTTTGTGATGAATTTTGATGTTTGGATCGTTTGATTTGGTGTTGAATTGAAGGAGAAATTTGAAGTTGAAAATAGTTTGTTGAATTGTCCAACTCAAAACCATTTTAGTACATCAATTTTAGTGCATTATTTTCTCTATCATTAATGCATCATTTCGTGAAATTTTTTATACTATCGTATTCAGCACATTTTAATCTTGAATTTTGATGTTTACATTTTTTATTTTCATCAAGAAACGTGTGAGATATCGTGACCTGAATATCATGCTTCAAAACTGAAAGACAGAAAGTGTTTGATGTTTGGTAGGGATGATAACGTGGCATGTTTTGATTGAACATGTTTTTGCCACATTTTACAGCGCATTTTTCAGAAAAGCAGGTGTAATAAGCCTTTATATTTTTAAATTTTCTTTGTTTTCTCAAATTTTGTTTTAATATTTTCCTCACTTCAAAAATTTTCACAAAAATATCTTAAACTCTATTTTCATATTTTTATTTTTATTTCTTTTTTTAATCATTTTTATTGATTAAATAAGTCCATGTAGTTAATTAGGGTTTTAATAATCTTTTAAGTTTTGTAATTTTATTTTCCTATTTCTACTAAATCAAAAAATTATTAAAAAAAATACTTTCTACCTTCTCTCCGAGTCTACTTCTTAAAAGTAATTTTTGTCCAATCTTATTAAATTCTTGGGTTACAAATTAAATCATTTGATTGAGTATACCATCTTTTTATTGTTTTTTTTTATTTGGAGCAAATGATTTTAGTTTAATTTTTCCTTCTGAGATAAAATTCAAGAAAAATATTATCACTGACTCTTAGGGTTTAAACTAATTCTTTATAATTTTTAACTGAGTTTACATGTTAGTTAGCTTATTTTTCAAAAAATTTCAAGTTAATTGATATTTGTGAAGTCTTTTCTTTCTTAGGCATAAAGAAAGAACTAATTCTCCAATTTCTCTCATTTCTAAAAACCAAAGGAAATACATTCAAAGTTTCTGGATGAGTCAAGATCATTAAAACTTTTCTTATTGATTTTTTAAGTATGATCTTCTGTTTTATTTAAAATATTTTGTAAATCATGCCTAGTTTTGGTCTTTGACTAACTATTTTTGATGTTTAAATCTCAAAAACATATTTCATTTTCTTTTCAGGAACTTTGAGTTATGCCTCTGACTTTTAGAAGTATTTAGCATATTAGAATTAAATGTACATTTTTTTTCAAATTACTTTCCTATTTTTTAAACTAATTTTGACTTAGGAATGTATTTAGGGTTTTGCTTTTGATTAAAGTTTGTAGTTAAGAACTTTTGTACATAATTCTTGTTTAATTTTTGATTTGGCATTTGATACTGACTTGGAAGTAATTTTGGGACAAATTCTTCAACCTCATTGGATCTTGGGTGTTGATAGGTTGAAAGACCAAATCCACCAAAATGGATTAATGATGTTAACAATATTTGAAACCCCATTTTCATTTAATACATCCCCTCCCTCTTCATCTTATCCCACTCTTACTTGTACTACATGTTGTTGGAGGATGATTTACATACAAATTCTCTAAACATATGGTACATAGATTGCTATTGACCGGCCTCAAAATAGGTGTGACTTCTACATAAGTCCACTTATGATTGCTTAACATAGCGCTAAATTTTGTCCCAATTCGAGAAATGATCATTTGTGGCCCAAACCTATGTTTGTGAGCCCAAGGATCCTTAGTTTGTAACCTTTGATCCAATAACCTTGAGGTTTATTATTAGGAGGCTTTGGTCTTATCAATCCTCTAATGAACCTTCATAAATCTTGGACTAAGTGAATCATTTAAGCATCGTTGATCATTTGTTGTTTCCTTGAGAATTTGAAATGAGTGATATACTAGACAAAAAGAAAATGAAACTTGTTGTTGATAGGCTTTGATTTTATCAATCTTATAATGAGTTTTCAAATGCAAGTTTCAAGATGGTCATTCAACTAACCTCTAATTTCTAACTCATTAACAATTAACTTTTGTTTTTATGCTTTTACTTTATGCTTTTATTCTAAACACCATTTATCTCAGCATTTACATTTCATGTTCTTTTCATCTTTGCTCATTTGAGCATTTATCTTTATGTCATTTTGTTTTGCTCACTTGAGCTTTTCATTTTCTTTTTGAAGATACTTAATAACCAAATTGAACAATAAAAAGCGTTAATGTTACTTGGACTATTTGGTTACTATCCTTGGCATTATGGAGTGATGGACTTCTTAGACTTAGGATTAGAGACCTTGACCTAACTTGAGACCTTGTGACTTCTATTGCTATTTTATCTGGAGTTCTTAGGGTTTACCTCAAGACATTGGGTTGTTTCTTTTCTTTGTGTGCAGGTTATTCTGATTATATGCTTTGTCTGTGATTGGGAATTCATTTGTATATAGCCATTACTCTGCCTTATTTTTTTAGAAGACTAAAATTCATTTGAAGTTTGGTATTCTTAAGAGGTTTAATATCTCTGCTTGCTTGGTTTCAATCCAAAGGATGGGAATTCTACATTGACTCATTAAGGAAAGTATTGGCTTCATGTTGGTTAGACAGTTCTTTTCCCTAGCTTTTACCTTATGCTTTAGGATAGTCCCTTCATCTCCTTCCATCTTCTTTAATTTAAAAATCTCCTCCCTCCTTTTGAAAACTCTTCTTGTTTTTAAACTTGAACCACTTTCGTAATAAACTTGGACTTAGGTCCAAGCATTTTCAAAAATATTTTCTTAATCAAACTTTAAACAATTTAATAATACTTTGACATTTTTTGAGAAGAATAAAAGTCAATCAATCTAATTCAAACCATTTTGTCTTTTTACTTTAAAATTTTCACAAAAGATTAGACTCTTGTCAATCCTTGTAGTGATGCGAGCTACTATACTTCTACAATATGTAGTGAAGTGAGATATTTTCCACTTGGATATTGAGTGAGGCTTTGTTGATTTTAAAATCCAATCTATATCCTCCACTTTGAGATGATGCAAATTCTCCTTTCTCATAATCGTGGGTAGTAAGTATGTTCTTCCACTCGGATAAGACGATGATGTCTCGTCTCTTAAAATTAACCAACACACTTATGTTTTTAAATTTTTTAAAGGTGAACTACGAGTACCCTGATCCCCTATTGCATGGAAGGTGGTACGTAAGCACTAAAGGTTCACAACTGCAGCGGGTGCAAAAATTATAAAAAAATACTTTTTTTCTCATCCCCAGAATCTATTTTGGTATATAACATTTATAGCCAAAATACACAGATTTTCAAAGAGGTTCCTGCGGAGTACCGTAGATGTTTAGGGTGATAATACCTTAACTTTGCATAACCAACCCCCGAACTTAGATTTTATCCCTTTCTTTTTTGGGTTATTCACTCTTTTCCCATTCCTTTAGAGACAATAAAGCGCGGTGGCGATTTTTATTTGATACGTGCGAGTCAATTCAATCCAATGGCTTAGTCTCAATATTTCTACCGCTACAGACAAGTGTTGGGCTTTATACTTCAACCCCTTTACAGTCTTCAATATCAAAACCGGGTTCCCCAGAATAGAGGATACATCTAACATGTGTACTACAATCAGAAGAGATGTTTGTGGGAGGTGGATCCAAAGAAAAGAGATTTACCAATTGAACTTCCACCAGGCGAGGAAATAACTGGATGTAATGCACTGTGTTGTACCCAAAAAATTTCCCTCTCATTTTTACTCAATACATACTTCTAGAGATCCTCAATTTGCTCAAGATTGCCCAAGAGTTGACTAGACAAACTCTCTCCTAAGGCAATGTGTCTCAAATTAGGGTTTCCATTTTCATCAAGATAGGTGGACTCCAAAGTACTCATATGCTCTCCATGGTATTAATATGTTCTCAAGACCCTACATGTCAAGTTTCATGCCTTGCACAAGAAGTTTGCTCAGTCAACTGCTCAAATGCTTGAGAATCGACTGTATTAGGTCAAAAGTCAATTGTGGCCCACATACAGTCAAACTTCAAAATTTTTAGTTAACATCAACATTTTGAAGTGAATTTTATCATTTTATCAAGGTTTGATCATGATTCCTCAAGGAATGCTCCAAATTCATCAAAACCCAAAAGTTGCTAAATTTGGGTTTCTCAGGAAAAGTCAACCAAACTTTGACCAAGCATAACTTCCACATACTTTATCATAAATTTCCCATACAAGGCTCATTTTTAAGAGTATGCAATTCCCTATAAATCATATTCAACCATCAAGTTCAAGATATGCACTCACAAAAAGATATGAATTTCTACATTATGGGTCCTTTTGAAAAGTCAACAAAAACACCTTTCTGGTCAAAGCTTCTTACATGGACATGGAAAACTCAATTGAGATGAGACCAAAAAGGTTGCTTATGGGACATCCTAATATTTCTAAAAAGTCCAATAACACATCCCTATGGTTAAAATTGGAGGATATATGCCTTGTCAAATGGGCCTAACTTCTTATGCTTGCACCTCACTTATAATATGGTCCACGGCCCAAATATTCACCCACACATTATATGCTTCATTTTTCAATTTATTTTGATTTTTTATTAATTAAAAATTGAATTAAATCAAATAATTGGTGAATAATAGCAAAGATATGTTTTGATTTAATTTTTGGACAGGTTTGCAATCAAATTATGCAGAGATATCAAGACCAAAACGAATCAAGGCTGATTGGTACAAGAAAGGAATGATTTGGATCAATTTAGAAAGATTACATATGGAATGGAAATCAAATCAAATCTTCCATAACTACAAAGATATAAGCCAATTTTATAACACTAATTCATTCTAACATATATAGGGAACATGTACAAGGCATGAGACAAGGGTGAGCAGGCGTGAAAGTCAGAGAACAAATTCCAAATTTCTTGCAAAAAGTGTGATTCGATTTTCATTATAGAAGACCTTACAAAACAATTGAAGGCCAGCAATCGCATCCTAAGACGTTTCTGAAGCTACCTGGATCAATTGCAAGTCCCTTCACGCCCAGAAACACCTGGTATGAACATCACAGTTTGTAACATTTTTGAAATTCGATTTCCATGATTTATGCATTGTAAACATATTTTGATCATGTATTGTTGTTTGTCATCATGTTTGCAATGTGTTTGTATCATTTAATTTGAGTTTGAGCGCAGGAATTGAAAGACGCCATTACTAGGGTTTTCGTGGTGTTTTTGGGGTTTTCAAATACAGGAAAAATTAGGCCAAGAACTGGTTATTGGGATGACCGTAACATCATGACCAGTTGAACCCTTGTCTTTAATTCCATTTATATTGCATTTTGTGAATTTTTGAGTTGCACAGGTTTCTAGCCATGGAAGTTTGTCTGTGGGTATAGGTCTTAACCTAAAACAACGGATTCCTGGAGAAGACGATGACATGGCCATCAACCATTGGTCCATTTGAATCTCGCGGGCTTTCTTTTCAGTTAACCACATTTTTGTATATTATATTTTATTCTTATATTATTAACAAACAAGCCAGTTGGCCCAGTGGTGAGGTGTGTTGTTGGTGAACATAAGGACCTGGGTTCGATCCTAGGTCCCAGCAAAATTATTTTCAATTTTTCCATTTGCAGATCTTGTGCATCACCGGCCCAGATGTCTACCATATACCATCACCATTCAACCACTTGATGCATCACTCAACCAGATCGAATGCTTGCCACTAAAGGACGATGATACACCCTCAAGTCAACGCCCCATGGGATCTGGCACGTTAACTGGGCTCAGCATTATTGGGCCAAGGAAATTTAACAATACACCCCCTCCTTCAGCAATGCAAACAGGCCCATTCTTAATTCTTTTTTTTTATTTCTTTTATTTTAATTAATTTGTTTAATTACTTTTCACCAAAAATTAATTTCTTTTTTGTATTAATCATAAAATCAATAAATCACAAAAACTACAAAAATCTTTTTTTAATAAAAATATGTTATTTCTTAATTAATTTAGTTTAATTAACTTAGGGCAATTTAATTATTTTTCTTTAATTAATTTAATTAGAAACTAGGTTAATTTAATTCTTTTTTGTAAATAAAAATAATTAGAACTTAGGTCTTAAATTTGTAATTAAATTGCTTTTCTCAAATAGAAATCACAAAAACATAAAAAAAAATCTTTTATAAAATATTTTACTTTCTTGAATTATTTAATTTAGTTTAAATTAGGTTAATTTCAATTTCTTCTTATAATTATGAATAATTAGAATTAGGGTATTAGTTGTATATAACCTAATTAAGTCTTTTCTCAAGAATAACCCAAATATTTTCATCAATTAGATTTTTAGGGTTTTTAACCATTCTCGCATTTAAGTTGCCGCGCGCATTTTATTTCTTTTTTATTATAATTATAACTGCTCTGGTATTGTAATAGTAATTAGGGTTTTAAACTTCCGCATTTTTTTATTTTCGGTCAAGATAATTATGTAACTGTCAAAGCCTTGTAATAGCTAGGTTTATTTTTCGCACTTTAAATTCCTGCAAATATTTAACTGTCTAGATGTATGCTAATAGGATTGTATGGGAAGATTACTTGAAATTAAAACGGTAGATCACATAATGTGCAAAGACTAATTAACTGAAACAATTCACATGCACATATCACCCCTAGGGTTTACCTCACTTCGGTTGTCTTCGGTAAAACAGTCATTAAGCATAGGAGATTTTAGTGGTTGCCCTCCAGTCTAAAAGATCAAAATGTCCCATTCGAATTGTGCCTCGGAAATGTTGCCTCGGAAAGATATTAAGACTCTAGGGTTACTACTAAAGTTTTCTAACTGTTGCTTTAGTGATTGTACTTGCCCCTTTCGAATGTCCCTTACAAACTCCAACGACGGTGCTACCTACTCCTTAATAGTAGGATAGCACTGTCTAAAAGAAACGAGAATGAACAATCTTTTTTCGAGTAGGTAGGATCTTAAGTACTTGCTCAACAAAACTTTTCACACAAACACCTTTCAAAACAATTTTCAAAACAAACTTCGTCACACTCTTGAGGACTGATACAAGGGTTATCACCAAGTAAAACATTTTCAAAAACAAGCTTGCATAAGCAATTTGAAAAATGAGAAAGTACCTAAGAGCCCATGGAAAACCATTGATAGAAAGGGTGCTAACACCTTCCCTTTCTATAATCTACCCCCCGTACTCAGAATATCTCAAAAAAAGGTTTTGCATGATTGGATGAAATAAAAGTCGGTGGCGACTCTTGCTTACTGCGACATTTTGCAAACAAAAATTGCAAAACGCAAACCAGTATAACAGTCGGTTCTGCCACCGTATCACACACTGGGATCACATCAACATGCTCACCGGGCTTCTTCTATCTTTGCTTAAAAGCTTTTCCCCATGAATTCACTTAGGGAACAAAGATTGGTTGTTGTCGAACAGATCAGGGAACACAAAGTTGTGGAGAGTGCCCTTGATTGAATAGTCGGATGCCCCTGTGTGGTAACCATATCTGACGTTGGCATCATGATCTGGAAGGGAATTTATAGGCGGTACTGAAGTACGGGGTCTAACCCACTAAAGCTCAAACAAGTGCGAAAACCAATGAGAATGAAGCACGGATATAAGATCAACTCTTCTTCAGGCGTATTCTAATATTGCTGGTAAAACAAGTTTCTTGAATTCACATAGTAAATGGGAACCATCTAATGATAAGATGTTCAAAGAACTCAAGATTGTGTAGCACTCTATGGTTGAAAGCAAATCCAAAAGATGAGGAGAAGAGAGAACCCGTTGCGGCAGTAGGTGTAGGATTGTTGATAACATCATCAGAGCTTCCATGACCCAGCTTACCTGAGTCTTCAATTGATTATCTTCCTTCTCGAATAATTCTCGACCATGGGTCAAAGCTTGCATGTATACCATAATCAACGCCATCAGGATCTTAATATCGGTCAATCCCCAATGGAGTTATTCCATACTGGTCTCTGAACATGTACAGTAAGAAATCCAAATTTGTAACTCTAAAGAGAATACCAAGTCTGAATAAGAATCCCCAATCTTCGAGTACATGTTATGGATGCATGAATATGAAAGGGTGCATAAATGGATGCCATGTCATGTTCTGTCATTTCCAAGGAATTTGCATGCTTTAATTTTGATTTTACACAAGTAAGGGATGTAAAAGTTCAACACAAGACTTACAAATATGATTCCCTGGAAGTAACAAAACATGTATGTTAAGCATGTGGTTAGCCATGTTATGAATACAAAGACATGGGATCAAAGTCCCATCACTTATAATATATGATTGTTGCACCATTTTTGAACCATATGAATATCACCAGATCAAAGGTCCGACATAGCTTCGACACATACAAGAACCAAGTATCATGTAGATCATAAATGGTACGAGATCAAGGCTTCTGGAACACCGGATATTATTGATCCTTTTCTGAACATGTTGGGAATACCAAGATCGAAGGCCTGAATGAACCTCCAAATAAATAAGTCAGGAAATCAGAAAATAAATTCGAGAACCCCATAGTCACCAACAGAACAAGTCACTAGTGGTACCTGTAAAGATTATCCCCTCCCCACTCACGGGTCAAGACTAGGTCAGGGTAAGGCAAGGGTAACTCGAAAATCATGGGTCCTCTTGAAAGTAAAATAATCGCAGCACAGACGTGCATGATGAAAATACCTCCAATTGAACCTTATATGAGCGTGGTATATGATATGATTACACTAATCGAACCATGTCCTATAGCCGTCATGTCCCCACTCTATTCCTATGTTTCCTGGTGCACTCAGACCAGGGTCCTGGGCCTTTTACCTTATTAGTAACACCCATCCAATCAAGAAGCAGATCCACTATAGCAGATAACCAATACGTAAAGTGATAAAATACAATGCAGACATATGCTCAGATAAACATGTATGGATAAATAAATTGTAAAGCGTATAAATGAACACCCAAAGAAAATAAAACACGAGCTAAGAGAGACTCCAAGATGGATCGACAATTGGTCGATCTATCGCCAGCTGAAACAATTGGCTGAAAATCACCAAACAATGAAGTCGCCATCAAACATTTTTAATCCCACATGAATGGATAGGTAAACATCGAGAAAACCTGAGAAGTGATAAGTCACGGTCTTGCGACTGAGAGATAGGGTAAGGGAGTTTGTTACGCGAGGGGAAGGATTAACATCCCACACTCCTGTAGTACTCTATGATATACACTTTTGTTATCTATCTTATGGGTGTGTTTAATCTATGCTTAATGTACTACTGAGGAAGAATACATGCAAAAGAAAAGAGAAAATAATGTAGGGAAAATAAAGTTTTGCTCGCTTGCACCCTACCCCAATGCCTATGTATCCTTTTGGAGGAATCAGAGTTACTGTAGTTTGGCTCACATGTTTTTTTTTGTTTTGTGTTTTTTATGAACAATGTTAATTTCATCTTTTGCCGCAGCTTGACCTTTGGAGTCTCACGCGTTGGCAAAAAAGTAAATTAACATGTCCTTACCTGAAAATGGTTTTGAGTTACGCCCTCAAGGAAAGATGCCACATTTGATCGGTTTGTGTTTTGTTACCTTGAAAAAGGGTTTAAGTGTGATTAGCATATTTTATGATTTGCTAAAAAAAACAAAGATTTAGTTTTAAATGCAAAGGGGGGAGAAAAGAGTCTATAGGAGACTAGCCTATTTCTAATCCTAATGTTATCATATAATGGTGGTCCTAAGGTTCAGATTAACATAAGGGAAACATCTACCTAATCTTAGCAGGCATGGTTTGCAACCTAAGGTCTAACTTGTATCTGAAAGGAACAAGCACATCCTAAGGGAACATGGTATGGAAAGAGAATGAACAAATAAGTTCGAAAGAGCACACACATTAAATGGTAAAGAAAAGAAACGAAATGCTTTAGCTAAGGGGAGTGGATCACACGAAGCAAACAAGCGGGAGAGAAATATAAAAGAAGGGAAATGTTTTAGCTAAGGGGAGCGGATCACCCGAAGAAAACAAGCGGGAATAGGATGTAAAACAAAAATGTGATGTCCAAAGCGAATTAACACTTAACCAAGATATAAAAGATCGAGTTAGGCGACAGAAGGCAGTATGAACAATCAGGGAGTGCCAGCATCGGCCAATGCAAACTCCTGACAAAGTGTGAGGGTTTGATTGCGAAACCCTTTTCCACTTGACGACTCGATAACAAGAGTAGACACAACTCCTAAGCATCATGGTGCATCACTAGCTAAGGATGACACAGACGAAATTGTGGGGGTTGATTTCTAACCCTTTCCGCTCGCCTTCTTTTGAGGACTTATCATCTGTAATATATGCAGGCACAAATGTAAACACACCTGCAAAATAACTACTTCAAAGGTAGGGTTTTAGAAAAACACAAATAGCATACAAAAAAACGATGCCTGCTACAGGACTTTAAACAGCAACTTTGAGTGCACGCTCTTTATTTCCTACTTCTCATGATATCTAGAAAGTGGTAAAGAAATACGATAAAGTGGGGAAATGAGGAATAAAATGAGGTTGCGATGATACCTAACGGAGAGGGTCTGTTTCCTCTTCAAAACCATGCAAGCAATAAAAAACACTCTACTAATAAGCTTCCTCGAATTCCCTTGATGAAAATTATGCTCTTAGCTAGCTTCGGAAATTCATGAAATCTTCACCTAAATCTCTTTTATTTACCAATATCACAAAAATTCAATCACCAAAATTAATCACAAGTGCAATTGAAACAAGTATTGAAAATAAAAATTCAGGAGGTACAAGTTGGATTTAGGGTGCACCGGAGTAAACTGGTGTTAAGCCTGTCTCTCTAGGCCCAATGGAAATTTTATTTTGTAAAGCAATCTAGTTATCAAAGACTCGGGCTAAAGGTGTATGTATGGTCCGGTCCACCAGATCAACATCATCGGTGATATCCATTTAATTTCTATCTATTATTGCATTTAAAAAGTAAACAAAAATAATAATAAAAATGGTAGGGTTTCAGAGGATTGAGACGTTTCAGCTTCTGTGTGAAATCTAATCTCTTCTCCCAAAATTTTCAATGTCGCGGCTTATTCTTGCCGGCATCTTCTTAATCGAAAACGATGACCTCCTCTCAACTCTGTTTCTTGGTCCTCTCCTCATCTTCTCTGCCAGATCATCAATAGATTACCGCCATTAGCTTCGCTCTTGTTTCATGCACTCTCCGCTCAGCCTTCGTGGATCTTCTATGTATCTTCAACGATCTTCTTCAACTTCTCTTATTTGTAATATCCCGATATTTCCACGAATTCTTCACAAACATGAATGAAAAATAACGTATCTAATGCAAGGCATTCCGGTCAGATACACTCTAGCGACTCTTCCAACCGAAGGAGATGAATTAAACTCTATAAATCACGAACTCAATGGCTCAGGTACGCTCTAATCCTTGATTCTGGCTTCTGGTTTTTCTCTTCGATTTCATCTATTTTCTTGCTCAGTCTTCTGATCGCATTGTCATTTTTATTGCTATGATGCGTCGCGACACAGATTGATGAGCAAAGGTCGTTACGATGTTGTGATACGGTGGGAGAATTGACTTGGGTTTTGCGTTTGTTTTCGCAAATGTTTCAGTTTAGCAAGAGTCGCCACCGACTTTTTATTTTATCCTAAGGAAAGGTTAAAAAGCACAGCAAAAACCTTTGAGATGTTTTCTTGGGTTCGGGGAGTAGATTATAGAAAGGGAAGGTATTAGCACCCTTTCTATCCATGGTTATCCATGGGCTCTTAGTTACTTGCTTAGATCACTTGCCTTTGCTTTTCAATTGTTTGAAATGGTGCTTTGTGTGTGTGGTTTTGAAAATGTTTTGAAAAAGATGCCTTGTCTAGGCGCCACTTGTAACAATTCTTTACTCTAATGTTTTACAAAAGGTGTTTGTCTTTTTGAAAAGATGTTTCAAGGTTTTGAAAGTTGTTTTTGAAAATTGTGTTGTGAAGTGTGTTTTTAAAAAATGGCAAGGATTTGTTTTTCAAGTTTGATCAAGTAACTAAGAGTTGTCTACCCCTAAATTTACTCAAAGATTTTTCCTATGTTTTAACCCTTTTAACAGTATTGTTCCACCATTGTATTTGGTGGACAATCTTGTGTTAGGATGTTAACGGGACGGTGTTGGCTCCTAAATTCGACACCTTTGTTTTGTTGATGTCAGCCATTAAAGCTGAAAGATGTTTTCGACTGGCTAAGTCTGTCGAAATGCCCGTCGAAAGATGGCAAAGTACTTAGAAGATTTCTTCCAAGGGAGAAGACTGGTTGCCTTCGACGTCGAAGGAGTTTCTCGTCGAAGATGTCTCTCGACGAAAGTGTTCGATGGTTCAGAGTGGAGCAGTTTGAAATTCAAGCTTTTGGAGGGAAAACGGTTTCCAGCAGTTACCACGTGCAAACGTGCAAGGATCTGGAGCGTCGAACGTGGAGAACGTGCCAAGTGGATTGATCTCGAAGCAGTGTAACTGCCCGACGGTTACTTGGGATGTTTTAGTATAAATAATAGTAGTCATGTAGTTTCTCGCGTGTGTTCACAATTCTATACAAAGTCACTCATATAGATTCGAGTACCCAGCGTGTGAGAAAGAATTGTTGAGAAATGTATGTGTGAAACACCAATTTTATTAATCAAAGTCATTTACTTTTCCAGAAATTTACTTGCTTTCCTCTTTACATTCCTGTCGAAACCTTTTACTTTAAGCCTTGTTTATTTTACCAAGTCCTTTCTTCATGCAGTTTACTTGAAACCTCTTTATTTCATTTAAAGCCTCTTTATTTAAAGCCTTATCCAATTTAATCTAAACTTCAAAATCAACCTATGTCCTATGATCAATCTGATCGATCCTGCGAGTAACCAAATAAGTAACCATTTGGAGGATCAGCGGTTGTTTACCAAATCCCAAGGTAAACAGACGGGCGCGGGTCATCGTTTAGACCATGAATACAATGGTGCCAAGTGTCTTTGGCAATTTGCTTGAGGGACTATGATCATTTTGTTTAGGCAACTTTGAAAGCGTCATCGAGGGACTATGATCATTTGATTTGTTTTGTTTTGCCAAAGAAAATCAACATGCAAGCATGGCCCATTTTTGAAGGCAACAAGTGGAGTAACCCTAAGGGTGCAAGTGTGATTGGTGTTGTCCATTTTCATGCTTTTTGTCTTTGAGTTAGGTCAAGCTATTTGTTATTTGATTTTTGCATACAAACCCTAGGTCTATCATGGCATAATTAGAAAGCTTTTGAATGCGGAATTTTAAAGTCCTAGACTATTACAACATGATTATGGGGATGGGGGTACAAATGTTTGAATGGGGGTATTTGACAAGAAATTTAAATCTAGGCTATTACATCCATATCGAATATACAAGTATTTAAATGTACAATATTTACAATGTAAATAAATATCAAAATGCAATGTATTATGCACAAAAATGGTTTTTTATGTATGTAAAAGTATTTTTAAATGTAAAATATAAACAAAAATAAAAAGGTTAATTTTTGATATTTTTATGGTCTTTAGGGGCAAAACCCTAGTTTTCTAAATAAATAATATTTATTTATTAATATTATACAATATTATATATTAATCTATACAAAAGAATAAAAAAAGAAGTATATTGTAAAAAGTATTTTTGATGTCAAATATTAATAACAATAAAAATGCATTATTTTCATATTTTATCCTAAATATTCTAATAAATGTACAAGTATTTATATTATTTATTAAATATACTAAATATATACAAAATGAAATATTAATTATTTACAAAAAAGTATGTTTTTAGAAAATGTTTCCAAAATGTAAATGAAAAATAATAACTAAAAAATATATATTTTTGTATTATTTTCTAGGGTTTTAAATAAAAGTATATATATTTATTTACATGTATATGCTAAATAAAACAAATAAATGTCAAATAAATGCAAAAATGGGTGAAAAAAATATTTTTTATATTTATTATATTTGAGCAAAAAATAATAAGTCAGAATCAAAAAGAAAAAAATCAAAAATGATTAAAAAATCACACAATGGGCCAGGGGGTGCAAAATGGAAAAAAGGGTGCAAAAAGTAAGGATGACTCAGGCCCAGCCCAAGCCATCATCTTCAACCTCCAGCTTCTGTTTGAAACAAAAAACGCGCGTTCCTTGCTCATCCTACTAACTTCTGATTCTTTGACTTTTAACAAAAACTTACAACATCAATAATGTAGAGCATCAAGTCACGATTTCAAACATATAAAAAAGTTGTCCTAACTCTAAGAAACCAGGGAGAATTTCTCCATCCCTAATTTCTGACCTAAGTTTTATTCCATGTTCAAGTCCAAAATTCTCACAGCACACACAATATAAACGAAAAGTAACTACATGGATGGCTTCGGGGCCATGAGTAGAACATGCTTTCTTCACAAACTTAAGCCTAACTATGCCTGGATAGAGAGATAGAAGTTCATATTTTTACCTGTTCAACTTGAGTCGTGCACAGCAATGGAGGTATCTTCAATGGAGATTGAACTTTGGTACAGCTTTCCTGAAGTCCAAGGATGCTTCCCATATGCCTAGCTTGCTTTGAATCTCTCTGAATCAAGCTATGGAAGTCAACCTGCAAAACTGAAAAGTGAAAATGGCAAACTTGGCTATGGATGTTACAACTTGTATCTAAGGCTTGGGATAGCTTCAATGGATGGTAGGGAGTGTATTGGAACTTGTTTGGGCAAAAACGCACGAGTGAATGATGCTTGCCAAGTCAAACTGCAGGAATGCCCTGTTTCTTGCAGAAAAATGGTGTTTTGATGAATGAGGAGGTATTGAGGATCAAGGACTCGTGTTTCAGGTCAGCTTGGGTGTATGAAAAGTGTTTACAAAGTTTTTTTAGGCTTGTGTTGACAGGAATGAGAGATTGTAGTGTTTTTGCAATCTTGCTTGGTTTTGAAGTAAGGAAATGCAAGTTGGGTTATAGGCCTGTACCAAGTCCTTGAGCATGCTGCATATCTTCTTCTTGATCAGAGGGATTTGCGTATCAATGCTAGCTTCAAAGATCTGGCACATGCCTCTTGGATTTGTTATTTGACATAAAGTGTACCTTTTCAAAAATGGCAAATATGCTTTTTCCATTTAAAGATTAATCTTGCATGTAATGACCAAATGATCAAAATAATGCTTGCACACAATGGTTTGGTATTTAATTATTGAGTGTGAAGAGGATTAGAGGCCTGTAATCTAGCTTGTACAAGCTGACTTGAAAAATGCCAATGTATGAACATGCATTTGGTTATGAACAAAAGGGACTTTTGCCCAACTTTGCCAATTCAATTCTCCCTAACCACAAGGGTGTTTGATGAGTTCTTGGACAATTCGGAAAGCTTGGAATGTGTACTATAATCCATCTTTGTAATGCAAATTGAAATTCCAAGTGGAAGCATGTGAAAAATGGCCATGAAGTTGGTCAAAAATCCTGCCTAGAATAGGTCAAAATTTTTCTCTCTTAACAATGTTTTGCACCCTTGTTCCAAAAATCATAACTTGAGCTACAAGCTTCTTTTGAGGAAACTTTGTGATTCAAAGTTGTAGATTTTGCAATGGCCTACAACTTTCATGTTTTGAGTTTTGTTTGAATCCATTTGCCTCTTGGTAAAAAAATGGGACAAAGTTAGGAAAAAATAAGGAAATTTTATAACTTAGAAAATTTCTAAGTTATGAAATTTCTTCATTTTAAACCCTAATTTGCAATTTTGGGTTTCTTGATGAACAAGTTTCATAATTTGACATGTCTTGATGAAAAATGAATCTTGGCACTTGAATTTGACCAAAAAGTCAAAGTTTGACTTTTCAGTATACAGTCAAATTTGATTAGTTGACTGGAAAATTCATTTGTCAATCCTGTGCATTTGGAATCTTTTGAACTTGTTGAATGGATCAGGACAATGCCATTGAGTTATTGAGTCCATATGTGAGCTTGGTTTGCCATTGGTTAGGTCAAACAGTCAAAAATTGCCTTTGCGCAGTCAAAACCCTAAAAATGACCATTTTGCCCTTTTGGTGATCTGATCAAATTTCTTGTGGAATTGTGATCCAAACTTGACCAAATGGTTCATATGAGTTCAATATGTTGATGTGGGTCAAAAATCATGAGGTTTGACTGTCAATTGGCCACAGTTGACTTTTTCCCCAATACAGCTGATTTCTGGGTCAACTGTCCAATTGACTGGGCCAAGATTGGAATCAAAGCTTGAAACTTGGTATGGATAGACTTGTGAGCCCCATATGAAGCATGAAAGTAACTTTGGGAATTTTAGGTCAAAACATATTTGTGCAAACTCAAACCCTAATTGGGTCAACATTGTAAGGAGGGGTCTTGAGCAGAGCAAACCCTGATTTGATCTTGAGTTCCAAGGGTCTTGTGGTGAGAAAATATTGATGAAATGGGAGGGAAAATTTTTGGGTACAACAGTTGCCCCTGTTCAATCTTCTTGCACCTGAAGAGTTAGATTGGCAAGTTTGCCTTTCGCGTCTCGAAGGTAAAAGGAGATTGGACACTAGAGTGCCCTTAAATTTGCACTCGTCGAAGCAATGGATGCGGGAATGGGCTTAGAGATACCATTTGGAGATGGGCTTAAAGATGCCATCTGGAGGGGTGACAGAACCTTGTCGGGGATGGGATTAAAGATTCCATCTGGAATGAGTATCAGAAAGGTGTCCATGTTTTGGAACATCTCTGAGCTGGGGGTCTGAATAAGCAACAGATTGCCATCCGTATCTGGAAGCATCTGTAAACTGTTTTCAAAAGCTGCATCTGAACAAGCGATAGAGCAGCATCCATGTTGGGAAGCGTCCGTAAACTGTTTTCAAAAGCTGGGTCTGAACAAGCGATAGATTAACCTCCGTGTTTGGATAATCCGTAAACTGTTTTCAGAAGTTGAAGAATCTGAATAAGCGATAGGTTAACATCCGTGTCTGGAGAACCCGTAAATTGTTTTCAGAAGTCTTGAAGAATCCGAACAAGCGATAGGTTAACATCCGTGTCTGGAGAACCCGTAAACTGTTTTCAGAAGTCTTGAAGTTGAATAAGCAATAGAGCAGCATCCATGTTGGGAAGCGTCCATAAACTGTTTTCAAAAGCTGAGTCTGAACAAGCGATAGATTAACCTCCATGTTTGGAGAATCCGTAAACTGTTTTCAGAAGTTGAAGAATCTGAACAAGCGATAGGTTAACATCCGTGTCTGGAGAACCCGTAAACTGTTTTCAGAAGTCTTGAAGAATCCGAACAAGCGATAGGTTAACATCCGTGTCTGGAGAACCCGTAAACTATTTTCAGAAGTCTTGAAGTTGAATAAGCAATAGAGCAACATCCATGTTGGGAAGCGTCCGTAAACTGTTTTCAAAAGCTGAGTCTGAACAAGCGATAGATTAACCTCCGTGTTTGGAGAATCCGTAAACTGTTTTTAGAAGTTGAAGAATCTGAACAAGCGATAGGTTAACATCCGTGTCTGGAGAACCCGTAAACTGTTTTCAGAAGTCTTGAAATGGAGAAGGAACCGGTGTAGGGTTGCCTGATGATGAGTCAGTGTAAAACTGCATCTGAATATTTGTTAATGATAGCCTTTATTCTTATCCTAAAGGGACAAAATGTTAGCTAAAAACAAAATTATGTTGCATGAAATGTATGATGCAATGTATGTTCTATCAATGTTTATGAATTGAATGTAATGAATGCGCATGTAAGCTAATGAGCTGTCTTGCTAAAGATAGATGAATCCTGGATGGTTGAGATAAAAGAATCTTGACTGCTGCCGGGGGAAGTAAATCCTTGACTGCTACAGGGGAGTGCAAGAATTTTTGATTGCTGAGGATCAGACGTCCTTGTTGACTACTGTTGGGGAATCAGGAGCTTGGGTTGTATGCCAATCTACTGGGGATTCCTGTCTTGAGGAGATCTTCATTGGGGAACATCTGAATATCCTGTGAGGAACTGAGACTGAGAGTCTTTATTCGGCTTGGGGAATGCAAGATCTTCAATTGTTTGGGGATCTTAGGACCATTGCTGGGGATTGAAACTCCTTGGTGACTTGCGGGGCTAGAGAATTCTGATGATCTCTACTGGGGAGTGCAGAACCTGGGAGGCTCATGCTGGAGGAGTAAGACTGAGAATCTATAATCTGATGGGAAGTACCTCTGTGGGGAGAAGGTTCACTAGTCTGGTTCTGCTGGGGATTTGATAGTTGAAAGTCTTAGCTCCGCTGGGGATAGGGTTTTCAGATTCTTAAGGCTCCACTGGGGATACTGGAACTTAACTCTGTGGGGAATTTGAGTTCCGGAAGGCTCTCTGGCTGGGGAAATCAGTTTCGAGAAAGCTTTTTCTGCTGAGGATCCTGAAGTTTAACTCTGTTTGGGGAATTAAGTTCTGGATTTTGACTTTGTCGAGGAATTTGGAGTTTAAATCTGCGGGGAATTTCTTCTAAAAGGGTATCAAGATATCTATTTGTACCTTCACCCTATCAGCAATCATCTTTCTTAATTTGTAAGGAAATGATTATGTTCAAATGCATATGCCTATTTAACAAAACATTGGACGTTTCTCAAATAAAACATAAGTGTAGAAAAGCAAAAAGAAGACAAAGCAAACTTCTGTATTTGGAAAAGTATTTGTATTAACTTTTTATGAGTATCTGTGTACAAAGGAGACAGACACCCTAGTAAGAGGATGTTGTCGTAAAGAATTGAAAATTTTATACAAAAGAAAGATGGCTATGTGCAACAATTCTATGGGATCCCATTCTGTCATAGCCTTCACAACTCTGAATATCTTGTCCATTCAAATGCTTCGTTCGCCGATGACTGGATTGATCAGAAGCTTGGAACTGGTTGATGAAGAGATTGTTCTTTAAAGTGATCCGACGAGACATAGTCATACGCTTTAATTCCCTAACTTTTGCCTGGATCGCCCTTTCGGGTTTTCAATCCACCGAGAAACCCCTTTTTTCCCAAGCCGCCCTTTCGGGTTTTCGACTTGCCGGGTGTACAGATTTTTTTTGTTTTATCCCTAATTTTTGCATGAACCGCCCTTTCGGGTTTTCGATTCACCGGGATGCCCATTTTTTCCCAAGCCGCCCTTTCGGGTTTTCGACTTGTCGGGTGACTTTATGCGTAGTATCTTTTGACCATGTCTGCGTTCGCAGGGTGCGGCAAATCGTCGCCGTCCATGGTGGTCAGAATCATTGCACCACCTGAAAATATGCTCTTGATCACAAATGGTCCTTCGTAAGTAGGAGTCCATTTTCCCCTGGGATCACTTTGCGGCAAGATAATCCGTTTGATTACAAGATCTCCAACTTGATATACTTGACGTCTAACTTTCTTTTTGAAAGCCTTGATAATCCGTTTTTGATACGTCTGACCATGGCAAACAGCAGTGAGTCGCTTCTCGTCGATCAAATTGAGTTGATCAAGTCGGGTCTGAATCCAATCATCTTCATTCAAACCAGCGTCCTTCATAATCCTTAAAGATGGAATCTGAACTTCCATGGGTAGGACAGCTTCCATGCTATATACTAAAGAAAATTGGGTTGCCCCTGTTGAAGTTTGTGCCGTGGTACGGTATCCATGCAGAGCAAACTGTAGCATTTCATGCCAGTCCTTGTAGGTGACTGTCATTTTCTGAATGATCTTCTTAATGTTTTTGTTCGCAGCTTCAACAGCACTGTTCATCTTCGGCCGATAGGGAGATGAATTATGATGATAAATCTTGAACTGTTCGCATAGAGCGGTGATCATAGTATTATTCAGATTTGTACCGTTGTCTGTGATGATTCTGTCGGGGACACCATACCGGCATATGAGATTTTGCTTGATGAAGTGGGCAACCACATTTTTCGTAACGGAGGCGAAGGAAGCTGCTTCGACCCATTTGGTGAAATAGTCAATAGCAACCAGGATGAAGCGATGTCCGTTGGATGCCGTGGGCTTGATTTCTCCAATCATGTCAATGCCCCACATTGCGAATGGCCAAGGAGCTGTCAGAATATTGAGGGGAACAAGAGGAATATGAATCTTGTCAGCGTAGACTTGACATTTGTGGCAAGTACGGGAATGCTAATGGCAATCTTCTTCCATGGTAGACCAGTAATAGCCTGCCCTTAGAATCTTCTTAGCCATCGTATGCTCGCTCAAGTGAGTGCCAAATGTACCGCTGTGTATCTTGGTCATGATTAACTCTGCTTCAGCTTTGTCTACACATCGGAGTAAAACACAATCATGGTTGTGTTTATAGAGGATGCCATTGCTCAGGAAGAACTTGGCAGCAAATTTCCTTAGGAACTTCTTGTCATTTACGGAAGCTCCTTCGGGGTATTCTCTAGTCTGGAGATACCTTTTGATTTCGTGAAACCAGGGTTGTTCCACTACTTCTTAGGTATTAATCTCATGACAATGCGCAGGTTCATCCATTCGCTCGATGGTGATTTGGGGAGCCTCGTTATCCCAGTTGAGTTTAAACATGGAAGACATTGTAGCCAGACCATCTGCTAGCTGATTCTCTTCTCGCGGGAAATGCTCGAAGGTGATTTGCTCGAAATGAGGAAACAATGTCAGGACATGTTCCTTGTATGGGATAAGATTAGGATGTTTGGTATCCCACTCTCCTTTGATTTGACTGATAACCAAAGCCGAGTCCCCAAATACGATCAAATATTTGATCCCCAAGTCTATAGCAGCCTTGAGACCAAAAATGCAAGCTTCATATTCAGCCATGTTGTTGGTACAGCTGAAGCAAAGTCGGGCCGTGAAAGGCGTGTGACAACCTTCCGGGGAAATGAGTACCGCACCGATGCCGTTTCCAAGTGCATTTGAAGCACCGTCAAAGTACAGGGTCCATCGGGATCCATTTTCAGGTCCGTCATACGGTCCGTTACCTTCAATGTTGTCCAAATTCATGATGTCCTCGTCCGGGAAGTCGAATCTCATGGACTGATAATCTTCGATAGCTTGATGAGCTAGATGGTCAGCTAGTACACTCCCCTTTATAGCTTTTTGGGTAGTGTACTGGATGTCATACTCAGTTAGGATCATTTTCCATCTAGCTATTCTTCCAGATAAAGCTGGCTTCTCGAAGATATACTTGATAGGATCCATTTTGGAAATCAACAAAGTGGTATGAGTCAGCATATACTGCCTTAGTCGGCGAGCAGCCCATACCAAAGCGCAGCAAGTTTTCTCGAGCAGTGAGTAGCGAGTCTCACAGTCGGTAAACTTTTTGCTAAGGTAATAAATAGCATGCTCTTTTCGACCAGACTCGTCATGTTGGCCCAAAACACACCCCATTGAGTTATCCAAGACGGTCAGATACATGATCAATGGTCTTCCTTTGACGGGTGGCATCAGAATAGGAGGTTCTAGCAAATACTCCTTGATCTTATCAAAAGCAGCTTGGCAATCGTCGTTCCATTCGACTACCTGATCTTTCTTCAATAGTTTGAAAATTGGCTCACAGGTAGACGTCAGATGAGAGATGAATCTGGCAATATAGTTCAAGCGTCCCAAGAACCCTCTAACCTCCTTTTCAGTACGGGGAGCAGGCATTTCTTGTATTGCTTTCACTTTTGTTGGATCGACCTCAATGCCCTTGTTGCTGACAATAAATCCTAGAAGTTTACCAGACCTGACTCCAAAAGTACACTTACTTGGATTCAGCCTGAGTTTGTACTCTTTCAACCTGGCAAACAGCTTTTGCAGATGCTCAAGGTGTTCCTCCTCTGTTTGTGATCGAGCTATCATATCGTCTACGTAAACTTCGATCTCATGATGTATCATATCATGAAACAAAGCTACCATGGCGCGCTGATAAGTTGCCCCTGCGTTCTTCGGTCCGAACGGCATCACCTTGTAACAGAAGGTACCCCATTGTGTAACAAAAGTTGTTTTCTCCATGTCCTCGGGGGCCATTTTGATCTGGTTGTAGCCCGAGAATCCATCCATGAAGGAAAACACTTTGTGCTGAGCTGTGTTGTCAATCAAAATGTCGATGTGCGGTAGCGGAAAATCATCTTTAGGACTAGCCCTATTTAAATCCCGGTAGTCTACACACATTCTGACCTTGCCGTCTTTTTTAGGTACTGGCACAATGTTAGCAACCCATTGTGGATAGGATGTAACATCTAGAAAGCCAACGTTGAATTGCTTCATTACTTCTGCTTTAATCTTCTCAGACATGTCGGGCCTCATTCGGCAGACTTTTTGCTTGATCGATGGATAATCCTTTCTTGTAGGGAGACGGTGAACCACGATATCTGTGTCTAAACCCGGCATGTCTTCATAAGACCAGGCGAAGATTTCAACGTATTCATTTAACAGCTGTACCAAACGCTCCTTGACACTTGGTTCCAGATTGGCACCCACTTGTACTTCTTTCCTGTCTTCCTCTGTTCCTAAGTTGACTGTTTCCAACAACTCTTCATGAGGCAAGATGGCCCTTTCTTCTTGTTGTATAAGTCTGGCTAGCTCTCCTGGTACTTCACAATCTTCGTCGTCTTCGCACTCAGCCTGATTGACCAAATCTTCAGAGTTAATGAAGGACATAGCAGAATAGTCACCCATAGAATCCAGAGTGGATGGGTACCTGCATTTGTGAGTGTGGGTGTGTGTAAGGGATAGCCATCCTTAAACAAACAAAAATGCAAAAGGAAAGAAAATGAACACAGCAGTTTATAAATGAAAAACGTCCAATGATTCATTAAACATGGCATATGAATATGAAGAGAATCAAAACCCTTACAAATGGACCTACACGCCCCGGGCAAGGCATGAGGTGAAAAAGTAGTGTGCAGATTGTTTAAAAGTAATTATTACAGACCAACAGGAAATATTCGAAAGATAAGTTACTGATTAATGAAAGTAATGGGGACGAAGTCTTTCGCCTCCCAGTTGTGTAGTCCCCCTTCGATGTTTGGGAAGATCCAGTCTTCAATGTTACCCTCTTCGTCTTCGTCTTCCAAAGCATTGATTCCATGAGGAGAAATCTTGATGGGTGTTCTTTCAATTTTTGAGCGACGCATAGCTTTTTGCCCCGCAGGGGTAAATCCCAACCCAAAATTGTCTGTTTTGTGAGGAATGTCAGGCAACTATCCCCATGTTTAACTCCTTCCCTCCTTCATTGCAGCCTTTGCGTCTTTCAGAGATGCCATCCTGGCCACTTGCTTGGGTACCTCAGCTACTGCCTTTGCTACTGCAACCTCGGGAGCAATTTCCTCGAAGTGTTGGAACGGTGTCTCAATGAACTCGCCCTCCACTTCCACATACCGAAAGGATTTCAGGTGACTTATCATATATTCTTCTTCACCGTGTACAGTTATAATCTTTCCTTTGACAGGGTATTTCAGCATTTGATGTAGGGAGGAAGTGACTGCCCCAGCATTATGTATCCATGGTCTCCCTAGCAAGCAAGAGTATGACGGACGAATGTCCATCACATAGAAAGTTGAGTGGAATACCTCAGTGCCCACCTTGATGGGAATGTCGACCTCCCCATGCACCATTCTCTTAGACCCGTCAAAGGCCCTGACAATGATATTACTTGGTTTTAGCTCCAAGCCCTCACAATCTAATCGATCCAGAGCTTTCTTAGGCAGTACGTTCAGAGAAGAACCAGTGTCGATCAAAACATGGGCCAGAGTAGTTCCTCGGCATTCTACTGACACATGTAATGCGTCATTGTGCTTTCTTCCTTTCGGAGTCAGGTCAGCATCAGAGAAACCCAGGCCGTTGTCTGCGGTAAGGCTGGCTACACAATCCTGGAATTGATCGGATGAGGTTTCCTGGGGAACATGGGCTATCTTCAGAAATCTTATCAACGCTTTGGCATGAGCCTCAGAACAAAGCAGCAGAGCTAGCATGGATATCTTCGAGGGGGTTTGCCCCAGTTGCTCCACCACGTCATAATCACTCTTCTTAATTATTTTCAGAATCTCCTCCATTTCTTTCTTAGAGGTTTCGGGGATAACCAATGGCTGAGCCCTCGTCCTGACGAGCTCATCTTGGATCCCTTTCCCCTTATCAGCAGAAGTAGGAGGGACAACCACAGGAGTAACAGCTTCTTCAATCAGCGGAGTTCTTGCAGAAAGTTTTATCGGTGCAGGAGTAACTTTGGCAGCAGCTGAGGGTCCAAAGATTGCCTTTGGAGGGGCAATCTCTAGAGAAAATATTCTCCCACTTCGGGTAATCTTGCTCGTACCGGCAATGTTTCCAATGTCGGCATCTTCTTCGTCAGAGCTTTCTTCAGTTATCTCAACTTGTTTAACACCATGGTAGTAGATTTCTCCACCATAATTCCATGGTATTGATTTGTCAGAAATGTAGGGGACAGGCCCAGGCATGGTTATTTTCAGAGGAACAAACTTCGTAGCGGATGTAATCTTAACAGGATTTTTAGGGACCTTGGAAAGATTGGTGGAAATGGTGATTATCGAAACATCTTTGATAGGGGTTGGAGTAGCAGGAATCTTTTCGAAAAGAATTTGTTGGTTGTCCATTAGGCCTTGGATGCCTATCTTCAGCAATGGACAGTCGATTGGTAGGGAGGAACAACAGTAGCAGTCTTCTTTACATCCTGGGAAAATCCCAGCCTTCAACAGATTCAACTTGATTGTCAACAGTGGAGTCATCAGATCATCAACAGCAGAAACATACAGATCTTCTTCAATAGCATGGACATTGCGACCATGCTTCGGCATTGGAGCGGATATTACATTTGGTTTCTCTGGAGCATCGAACTCAACCTCTTTTGCATCTATCAAGTCTTGAATTTTATGCTTAAGCGCCCAACAATCGTTGGTGTCATGCCCGATGCTGTCAGAATGATAGGCGCATTTAGCATTAGGATGATAATGTGGGGAAGATGTGTTCACATTTTTTGGTGCCTCTTTGATAGTGGTGAGATTTAGCTTCAACAAATGGGGAAGAACTTGTGCAGGCGTTATGTTGATGCGGGTGAACTGCCGTTGTGGCCGTTCCACCCGTTGCTGATTTGGTCTGGACTAATTGTTACGAGGCTGATCATTTGACGAATTTTGTATCATCACGGCCCCTACAGTCGGCCGGCGCTCCATTCTTCCTAATCTTTTCTGAGAGTATATAACAGTTGTCTCGTTCTTGGCCAGAAATGATTTCTTAGCAGTTGTAGATGCAGAGGCATCCTTTTGAATCTTCCCATTCTTAATACCAGCTTCCACCCGTTCGCCAGTCAGAATCAATTCAGTAAACCCTGTGGAAGAGCTCCCGATCAAATGGTTGAAGAACGGGCCAGATAGGGTCCCCAAGAACATATCAACTAGCTCCCTATCTGAAAGAGGTGGCTGCACTCTTCCGGACAAGTCGCGCCATTTCTGGGCGTATTCTTTGAATCCCTCATTTGAGGCCATCCCCATACTTTGTAGCTGAGTACGGGTTGGCGCCAAGTCAGTGTTATACTGATACTGGCGATAAAAGGCAGCTGCCAAGTCTTCCCAGTTATGCACTTCTGACCTCTCAAGCTGGTAAAACCAGTCTAGCTGTGTACCAGACAGGCTATCCTGGAAGAAGTGTACCCAAAGATTTCTGTCGGATGTATGAGGTTGAATTCTTCGGACATATGATCTCAGGTGCATCTTTGGGCAGGACAGCCCGTTATACTTTGCAAAAATTGGCACCTTAAACTTTGGAGGGATCACAATTCCAGCAATCAACCCCAATTCTTCAAAATCTAACCCCGAAACCCTTTGCATCTCCATAGCTGCCAGTCTATCCTCCAGGTTTTTGTATTTGTCGTTCGCTGGCGGGTATTGTTGCTCTGAGTAGTCTTCATCTTCCTCAACCTCTTCCTCTTCAGCCTCGGACTCAGAAGGTAATGCAGCTCCTTTTCCCTTACTGGTTCCCTCATCAGATGCGGAGGGAAATTCAAGAACTCTTCTAGCTTCATTCTCAAACCTTCTTCCTAGTGTAGCTACCCCGACTCTTTTCTTCTTATTTTTCACTTTTTCTTGCTCTTTGTTCCCCAACAGTGCTTTTAGATCCTCGTGACCCCTTGCTAAGGTAATTAGGAGCTGTTGAAACTGTGAGTTTTGTGACTGCAGATCTTTGACTGTCTGTTCGAGATCCATCTTACTGAAATAAACAGCAGAAAGATAAGGAAACCTGGTGTGGAGACCTGCTTATGCATATGATGAATGATATGTTTATTCATGCAATGCATTCAAGGATTTAGAAATTCAAAATTGTTGCAAACAAAAAGAACACACGTCATATTAATAAGAAGAAATTTTATCAGTACATAAATGCCCCATGGGCCAAATATTACAAAAACTTATTAAGGTAAAAAGACGTTGCGCATCCTCTTTGGTGCGATGTAAGTGTTGAGGGTCTCCTCCTCGTGAAGTCGGCGGGTAAGCTCCAAAACCTTCTTCTCACTGGCGTAGAAGCTGGCTTCAAAAGTATTCCGTTCCTCCTTGAGTTGGATCCAACTCTTCTGCATCTCCTCCCATGATGTTGGCATGTCAGGATATAGGATGGTGTAGGGAACCTCTCCTTCCTTAACGGGCTCTTTAATCAAAGGGAGAATGTGAGGGCAAGGCATCATAAGACTCTGGGCTCGGGTTCATACCCACTTGAGGTAAGGCTCAAGAGGGATGGAGTTCTTGTGCCCCAGTGTCTTGCTATCTACCTTGTTAGGCATCCTCCAAGCTCTGATGAATCTTTGGCGAAGTCCTTGCGCATCGTTGTCGAAGTCAAAAACTAGGTCAGGAATCAGCATGTCATGAGGGCCATCCCTCCGTGCATATCCAAATTGTCTCAAAGCTAGACGAGGGTTGTAGGTAATGCCTCCCCTAATGCCAAGTAATGGGACATTAGGGAACTCACCACAACGATCGATGATGATGACATTTTCTCTGGACCGAGAACACCAATGTACATCAGAATGTGTGAGAGTCATCAATCGTTGTGACCACCTTAAGCCTTGTTCATTCTTCAAAACAGATTGTGGAAGGTGCGAAATAAACCACCTTGCAAAGAGAGGAGTACAGCACATGAGAACACCTCTCTTCCTCATTGTTCGTGTGTAAAATGAGTGGAGGATGTCCCCAAGCAATGTAGGTATGGGATTCCTTGACATGAAAATCTTGACAGCATTGACATCTATAAGTTGGTCAGGATTTGGTAACAAGACCAACCCATAAATGAGTAGTGCCACAATTTCTTCAAAGGCTTGCAGATCCAAGGAATTCCAACACTCTTGTGCCTTCTCAAACAAGAATTTTGCCAAGAAGCCTTTGACACCACTTCTAGTCTCCCAATGCCCCTTGATGTCAGATGGTTGCAAGTGTAGTGCTTGAGCAACATCTTCAGGCTTTGGTTCTTTTTCCGTACTGTTGTAGGGTAGTTGATTAAGAATAGGAATTCTCAGGAGTTGAGAAAATTCCTCCAAAGTGGGCACCAATTGATAGTCGGGGAATGTGAAACAGTGGTGCAGGGGGTCAAAGAACTGGAACAACACTTTCACCATGTCCTCTTCAATGTTGGTGTTGACTAGGCTGAGCAGTCTACCATGTCTTTCACTGAAGAGAGAGCTTTCTGGAATTCTGGATGTGAGCTCCTTGAGTTGAGGAGGGACTCTCACAAGGTTGACTTGGATAGTTTTTCTGCGAAGAATTTCCATGACCTACAAAACAACAACAAAGATGAAGATCCAAACCCTTGAAATGGTTAGTGGATGCACATGATGCTTTATGATGTTCATGATGTATGCACAAACATATGCACAAGCAAGTCACACAAAATCCTAGTTTCAGGCTTGCATGGGGTTTCATAGGTAAGTACCCTCTTGAGTGAAGTTGGCTTAAAAACTTGTCCTATAAATAGTAACCGGGTTCTAAGGAGCTCAATATCATTGAATTGTTTTCTATGTTCATTGTTTTGGTTTAGCCACTTAACTAGCGACCAAAATATTCCAAGAAAACAACTCTCAATGAGTGTAGTATCGAGTATCTACCAACTTCGGACTGCACCAAAGCCGGTCATCTCACTACCCCTAATAAAAGGCCAAGATGGTCAAGTAAGGTTCTAGGTCATTAGTGCTTAGTGACATCACTCAACGGCCCCGTACTCTCCTTGATTGAACTCAAGGGTTACCGGTACTCACAAATATGTCGCACTAATACAGCTATTGCTTCAACCGTGTCGGTATACCCCGCACAATTTCCACAACGTATTGCTATCTATGAATGTTTCCCCAAATCCGGGTGTAGGATTTCAAGCCCAAACAAGAGAACCAAAATGTAAAGCAAACAAAGAAAACAATTAGTCATGCAAAAGGGTGATCTAAGCCCTAAGGTTACTCCACTTTTAAATTAGTCCCCAGCAGAGTCGCCAGTTCTGTGATACGGTGGGAGAACTGACTTGGGTTTTGCGTTTGTTTTCGCAAATGTTTCGGTTTAGCAAGAGTCGCCATCGACTTTTTATTTTATCCTAAGGAAAGGTTAAAAAGCACAGCAAAAACCTTTGAGATGTTTTCTTGGGTTCGGGGAGTAGATTATAGAAAGGGAAGGTATTAGCACCCTTTCTATCCATGGTTATCCATGGGCTCTTAGTTACTTGCTTAGATCACTTGCCTTTTCTTTTCAATTGTTTGAAATGGTGCTTTGTGTGTGTGGTTTTGAAAATGTTTTGAAAAAGATGCCTTGTCTAGGCGCCCCTTGTAACAATTCTTTACTCGAATGTTTTACAAAAGGTGTTTGTCTTTTTGAAAAGATGTTTCAAGGTTTTGAAAGTTGGTTTTGAAAGTTGTGTTGTGAAGTGTGTTTTTAAAAAATGGCAAGGATTTGTTTTGCAAGTTTGAGCAAGTAACTAAGAGTTGTCTACCCCTAAATTTACTCAAAAATTTTTCCTATGTTTTAACCCTTTTAACAGTATTATTCCACCATTGTATTTGGTGGACAATCTTGTGTTAGGATGTTAACGGGACGGGCGCGGGTCATCGTTTAGACCATGAATGCAATGGTGCCAAGTGTCTTTGGCAATTTGCTTGAGGGACTATGATCATTTTGTTTAGGCAACTTCGAAAGCGTCATCGAGGGACTATGATCATTTGATTTGTTTTGTTTTTCCAAAGAAACTCAACATGCAAGCATGGCCCATTTTTGAAGGCAACAAGTGGAGTAACCCTAAGGGTGCAAGTGTGATTGGTGTTGTCCATTTTCATGCTTTTTGTCTTTGAGTTAGGTCAAGCTATTTGTTATTTGATTTTTGCATACAAACCCTAGGTCTATCATGGCATAATTAGAAAGCTTTTGAATGCGGAATTTTAAAGTCCTAGACTATTACAACATGATTATGGGGATGGGGGTACAAATGTTTGAATGGGGGTATTTGACAAGAAATTTAAATCTAGGCTATTACATCCATATCGAATATACAAGTATTTAAATGTACAATATTTACAATGTAAATAAATATCAAAATGCAATGTATTATGCACAAAAATGGTTTTTTATGTATGTAAAAGTATTTTTCAATGTAAAATATAAACAAAAATAAAAAGGTTAATTTTTGATATTTTTATGGTCTTTAGGGGCAAAACCCTAGTTTTCTAAATAAATAATATTTATTTATTAATATTATACAATATTATATATTAATCTATACAAAAGAATAAAAAAAGAAGTATATTGTAAAAAGTATTTTTGATGTCAAATATTAATAACAATAAAAATGCATTATTTTCATATTTTATCCTAAATATTCTAATAAATGTACAAGTATTTATATTATTTATTAAATATACTAAATATATACAAAATGAAATATTAATTATTTACAAAAAAGTATGTTTTTAGAAAATGTTTCCAAAATGTAAATGAAAAATAATAACTAAAAAATATATATTTTTGTATTATTTTCTAGGGTTTTAAATAAAAGTATATATATTTATTTACATGTATATGCTAAATAAAACAAATAAATGTCAAATAAATGCAAAAATGGGTGAAAAAAATATTTTTTATATTTTTTATATTTGAGCAAAAAATAATAAGTCAGAATCAAAAAGAAAAAAATCAAAAATGATTAAAAAATCACACAATGGGCCAGGGGGTGCAAAATGGAAAAAAGGGTGCAAAAAGTAAGGATGACTCAGGCCCAGCCCAAGCCATCATCTTCAACCTCCAGCTTCTGTTTGAAACAAAAAACGTGCGTTCCTTGCTCATCCTACTAACTTCTGATTCTTTGACTTTTAACAAAAACTTACAACATCAATAATGTAGAGCATCAAGTCACGATTTCAAACATATAAAAAAGTTGTCCTAACTCTAAGAAACCAGGGAGAATTTCTCCATCCCTAATTTCTGACCTAAGTTTTATTCCATGTTCAAGTCCAAAATTCTCACAGCACACACAATATAAACGAAAAGTAACTACATGGATGGCTTCAGGGCCATGAGTAGAACATGCTTTCTTCACAAACTTAAGCCTAACTATGCCTGGATAGAGAGATAGAAGTTCATATTTTTACCTGTTCAGCTTGAGTCGTGCACAGCAATGTAGGTATCTTCAATGGAGATTGAACTTTGGTACAGCTTGCCTGAAGTCCAAGGATGCTTCCCTTATGCCTAGCTTGCTTTGAATCTCTCTGAATCAAGCTATGGAAGTCAACCTGCAAAACTGAAAAGTGAAAATGGCAAACTTGGCTATGGATGTTACAGCTTGTAACTAAGGCTTGGGATAGCTTCAATGGATGGTAGGGAGTGTATTGGAACTTGTTTGGGCAAAAACGCACGAGTGAATGATGTTGGCCAAGTCAAACTGCAGGAATGCCCTGTTTCTTGCAGAAAAATGGTGTTTTGATGAATGAGGAGGTATTGAGGATCAAGGACTCGTGTTTCAGGTCAGCTTGGGTGTATGAAAAGTGTTTACAAAGTTTTTTTAGGCTTGTGTTGACAGGAATGAGAGATTGTAGTGTTTTTGCAATCTTGCTTGGTTTTGAAGTAAGGAAATGCAAGTTGGGTTATAGGCCTATACCAAGTCCTTGAGCATGCTGCATATCTTCTTCTTGATCAGAGGGATTTGTGTATCAATGCTAGCTTCAAAGATCTGGCCCATGCCTCTTGGATTTGTTATTTCACATAAAGTGTACCTTTTCAAAAATGGCAAATATGCTTTTTCCATTTAAAGATTAATCTTGCATGTAATGACCAAATGATCAAAATAATGCTTGCACACAATGGTTTGGCATTTAATTATTGAGTGTGAAGAGGATTAGAGGCCTGTAATCTAGCTTGTACAAGCTGACTTGAAAAATGCCAATGTATGAACATGCATTTGGTTATGAACAAAAGTGACTTTTGCCCAACTTTGCCAATTCGATTCTCCCTAACCACAAGGGTGTTTGATGAGTTCTTGGACAATTCGGAAAGCTTGGAATGTGTACTACAATCCATCTTTGTAATGCAAATTGAAATTCCAAGTGGAATCATGTGAAAAATGGCCATGAAGTTGGTCAAAAATCCTGCCTAGAATAGGTCAAAATTTTTCTAAGTTAACAATGTTTTGCACCCTTGTGAATAAAAGTTTGTGAATAAAAGTTGTAGATTTTGCAATGGCCTACAACTTTCATGTTTTGAGTTTTGTTTGAATCCATTTGCATCTTAGTGAAAAAATGGGACAAAGTTAGGAAAAAATAAGGAAATTTTATAACTTAGAAATTTCTAAGTTATGAAATTTCTTCATTTTAAACCCTAATTTGCAATTTTGGGTTTCTTGATGAACAAGTTTCATAATTTGACATGTCTTGATGAAAAATGAATCTTGGCACTTGATTTTGACCATAAAGTCAAAGTTTGACTTTTTAGTATACAGTCAAATTTGATTAGTTGACTGGAAAATTCATCTGTCAATCCTGTGCATTTGGGATCTTTTGAACTTGTTGAATGGATCAAGACAATGCCATTGAGTTCTTGAGTCCATATGTGAGCTTGTTTTGCCATTGGTTAGGTCAAAAAGTCAAAAATTGCCTTTGTGCAGTCAAAACCCTAAAAATGACCATTTTGCCCTTTTGGTGATCTGATCAAATTTCTTGTGGAATTGTGATCCAAACTTGACCAAATGGTTCATATGAGTTCAATATGTTTATGTGGGTCAAAAATCATGAGGTTTGACTGTCAATTGGCCACAGTTGACTTTTTCCTCAATACAGCTGATTTCTGGGTCAACTGTCCAATTGATTGGGCCAAGATTGGAATCAAAGCTTGAAACTTGGTATGGATAGACTTGTGAGCCCCATATGAAGCATGAAAGTCACTTTGGGCATTTTAGGTCAAAACATCTTTGTGCAAACTCAAACCCTAATTGGGTCAACATTGCAAGGAGGGGTCTTGAGCAGAGCAAACCCTGATTTGATCTTGAGCTCCAAGGGTCTTGTGGTGAGAAAATATTGATGAAATGGGAGGGCAAATTTTGGGGTACAACAGATGTTGATTCGCTGGTGATACATATTGAAAACTGAAGGTTGAAGAATCGATGGCGAAGTCGCGTTATTGTAGAGGCGATGAAGATGATGAAGATTGAATGATTTATAATTACAGAAGAAGATTGTTGCGAGTTGTTGATGAATATTTCGATGTGGTTCAAATATTTAGAGTGTTCTTTGAGAGGTATTTTTTGTGTGATCCTTCTGAAAGTATAAGAATGGTGAAGATGAAGATGATAGAAGAATGGAGCTGAAAAAGGAGATGGTTTTTCTGCGGATTTCCTGAGGGAGAGAAGAATGGTGAGTTTTTATGTGATTTTCTTTATGAAAGTGTTAAATGAATTTTGTCCATCCCTCTCTATAACTCTGAATCTATTATATTTGTTAGGAAGTTGGTTAGAAAACAGTTAGGAAGTTTGTTAGAGTTAGTTTTTGTTGATGTTAGTTAGAGATTTGGTTAGAGGTTATTGAAATTCTGTTTTTTCTGTTATTGGCTGAACTGTTAGTGATTAAGTTTTTCTTTCTGATTTTCTCTTCTGATTTTTTTGTTTTTCTATTTTAGTAATTTATCTCTTGAATCTCTTTTTGGCTGCAAGAATCGATATGCAGGGCTGCATTGGTTTTGAACGTGGCTTGAAATAAATTTGTACAGCGGCATGTTTCCGGGTTATGGTATGTAGTAGCATACTTGTGAATTGTTTGGACTACAGGACAACAGCGCAGCTAATAGAATGAATGGTTAACTGTTTTTTCTGAATGCAGATTTGGTTGATGTGTAGCAGGGTTGCAATGGTTTAGCAATAGCTCTTGAGCTTTAAGATGAAGAATGAAACAGGCGAAGAGATAAGGCATAAAGAGTGATCCTTGGAGTTTGAAGAATGATAGTTAGGATAAGGCATTGTGCAACCTTAGTAGCTTAGCACCTTAGGAATTTTGAGTAGTTGTTTCTTTGAAATGTAATATGAATTTGTCATGGTTGCAAGTGTAAATTAATTTGGCTTTTGTAATGTCTTGTAACGGAATTTGAAATGTATGGAATTTCACTTGGATGAACATTGTAAGGATCTTGAATGGATTTAAATGTACATGGATGATTCTTGATTTTTTTGCGACTTGAGTGAATATTTGTAATGAACATGAACTTAAATGAAGTTGAATAGCTTTTGTAATGAAATGATTAAGTGTTGAACATGATGAATAAGGTGAAGATGATTATGATGAATGAATTCCTTGTACTTGTACTTTAAATTACAAGTAATCCATGTGAATAGACTTTCTAAACTTATCGTGTTTGAATCTTGAGAAGCTCTTATCTGATTGAATATTTTGCACTTAGAGCATCTTCATATAAGTGGACTTTGCAAGCTACATGCTTGAATCGACTGAAATGGATTCATAAACCAATACATTGGATCATGCTTGCCTCCATGCCATGCTTAATCAATGAACCTCGATCTTAAATACATATTAAATCTCTCTACAAGCAATAAGCAATTGAGAGGACAATAATGCCTTGATCACAGTGAACTCGCCTTTTCATCTTTTGTACCATAGCCCATATCTTTTGACCCTCAAAGATATCTTTACTTGGTGAGCACATAATAGGAATTCCTTGAGGAATCTTTTGATGAAGAAAGATTTGAAGTGTAAAAAGAAGCATGATCACCAAAATATTTTTTGACATGAAACCCTAAGTAAATACACCTCAGATGATAAATTAACACAGTTAAAGCACGGTGAAGAAGAAACTCTAATTATTGCTTTGGTTGCATATTAATAATGAAGGTAGCTTGAGGTGACGGAGGAAATCAGGACCCTAGCTCACAAAGATCCTTATTTGAACTCTTTATGAAGCATAACAAGTCAAAACCCTAACATCCTGCCCTAATTGTTAAAGAAACACCTTGAATCTCTTGAATGAAGATAAGAGCCTCAAAGCCGTAAAGAAACCCTAAGTCTCAATATCCTTGATTCCCTGCCAAACTTTATGGTTAATGAATGCATGGTGTTGTTAAATGACCTAATAGAGGGTATGTATATGATATTTATGAGATGCACACATCAGATGATTTTATTAAAGGATAGGACAAATTTGGGGTATTACACATGTATTTACTAATTTCGGGAAGCAACTTTACAAGTATCGATGTCCACTAAAAATCATCCAGAAAACAATGTTTAACGCACAAAATCATCTCACATCGATACTTGTAACATTGCTCGAAATTCACAAATAAATTACCAACGTTAAATTTCTACCGGTACGGGTTCTTGCACATCGAAACAAAAATTATCAACGCGTCGATATCAATTAATCAACTCGAAAATAATCATTAACTCATGGAAATCAACAATTATGAACAATTATCGAATCAGAATAAAGCTTTGACACACAAGTTTCAACAATTAAAGCAATTATCGCGTTGATACTCATGAAATTCAAACAATTACACAATTAATCATTTGATTCCACAATTGTCCATAATCACAATTCAAGAATCAATTAAACTAAACAATTAAATTAAATTCAACTCATGGTAAGTTCAAATAAGCACTTAATTCAAGAATCACTTAAATCAAGAAAACTCAAGAAATTATTGAAATCGACGCGAAGAGGAGAATCAGCCGCGAGATCGAAGGGAAAATTTTGTGCGGTCGGGATTAGAAGAGAAGGAGGGAGTTCAAACTTGAGAGAGAAACTTGAGTTCTTGAGCTTTGAGTGATTTTTGTGACAAATGAGCAAAAGTTCTTTTTCAATTTGAATTGAATCAATATATAGTGAAGCTCTTAAGACTTGTTTGGCAAAGGGAATTGAAATAATAAATTTTTTAGTAAAATTCCCTTGTTTTTGGGATGTGCAAATTTTGAGCTTATTTTCGTGTACAGTTCGAGAAACACCCACAAGCTCATAACTTTCACTGTATAATCTGAACTCGAGTCCTAAAGCAAAATCATAGATGTCGAAATTTGTGACGTCATGCCGAAAGAATCGTCCTGATATGATAAAAATCGAGGAAGTTATGAATTTTACAATGGCGAGAAATTGGATACAGAAAACTCTCTATTTCGGGTTGCGTGGCTTTTGCTTCATATTTCGGTGTTCAACTTTAGAAATAAGCTATACACCGAAGTCTTCTGATCATAATCCGAACTCAGGCCCCGAAGCAAATTTGTAGCTAATAAATTATTTGATATCATGCCGAAAGAATCATCCCGAAATTTTAAAAATCATGAAAGTTTTAATTTTTGCAATATTGCACGACAGTTGATCAAAAATTCGCTTCAACATACGATTTTCAACATATTTCGCAATTTCAGAGATCTTCTTCACAGAGTTAGCTTTTGTCCCAAACATATGAAATGAATAGGATGTATAGAAGATTTCAATTCCCAAAAACCCACTAAAAATAAAATTTCTGGATGAAAGTTATGAATATTTGAACACAAACTGTGAAATGTCGATTTTCTGTCCAAACTATCCCGAATCGACTTAAACGCTCGGTTTTATTTGCAATTTGAAGCATGATGAAAAACCTGAGATCTTGTCATGATGATGACTTGATGACTCAGTGGTTGAATAGCTCAAGAAAATTTGCGGAGTGCACTTGAATATCGAAAACCCTGAGTTTCTGCTTTGTTGTACTGCCTGATGGAACAATTGCTTTTGTGTAGCTTGACGCGAATAAATGCTTTGATCCCATAACCATGGAATAGATGATATGTATGCATGAGTATGTTAGAAAAATAATCCAATTAGGGTTAAACTGAAGAGGGTGAATTTTGGTGTGCAAGAGTAATGAAAACAATTTAAATAAACATGAATAAGAGGTTGACAATCTTAGGTAAGATCAAGTCCATAATATTGATTTACCTTTCAATTATGTTATTAGTGAAATACAAATGTAGGAGTCTCTCACATTTAAATGTTAAATACTAATTTTCCTTTATATGGATTACTCCCTGGCTTTATTCCACCACCATTGATTACATACATTGTGCCATTAATGGCCACAAACTTTCCAAACTCATATGCAATTCAAGGTGTTGGAATTTAAATGATAACTCTAGAGAGAGATTCTATATCTTCTCTCTAGAAAATTTCACCCAACCCTTTTACGGTTTGGTGGCTATTCTCCACATTCATGGTGGTTTTCATCTTCCACCTTCATATTTGGCATTCCCTCTTATATAGAGAGCTTTACCCCTTCCACTCAACTACACATTCATGCTTTAAATGAACCATTCATCGAATACCCTCTCTCACTACCACAAACCACCTCCAAACCCCTCATTCTAATGAAGCTGCCGCCACCAAAGCCACCACCACCACCGGCTGTTTTCACATCTTCAAAGTTGTCAACCATCTGTTCATCTCCAAAGCTCCTTCTGTTGATGTAGCCGCCAACGGAGCCATCACTGGCCACTCCCATAACTTTGAACTTGTTAACCATTCTCCCATATGCAAAGTTGTCGTGGTTTATCTACGATTTTTGATTACTTCCTCTTTACCATTTATCTAATTTTAGTTTTATTCTTTTTGTCGTGTTATTGTCTTTTGGGACCTAAGTTTGCACTTTTGGTGTTTGACAATATGTCTCAAAAGTATTTTTCTTTTTGGAGTATCTTATTGTGTGTCTATTGGCATCTCATTGTAACTGTTTTATTTCAGTTGTGTGTGTTGTGCTTTGTTTAGCCTATTTTAAGTGTGTCTTCAAGGTGTTTGATGAAATGATCCTTAGAGGTTTAGATGAATAAAATGAATTTTGGAGTAGAAATCTAAGTGTTGTATCTAATCAGACGCTCTCTTCCTTTCAACAAAGGCTTCTTTTAGAGATAGTGAGTTTAATCAATCCAGAGAACATGTATAATCGAACTGTGCATGATAAAGCCAAAGAAATGATTCGTAACAGGATAGACTTTAAGATGGTGGTTCCAAAACTCATTAATCTTTTGTGAAGAATGTTGCTTGATTACTTGGATTAAGTAATTTGATTGGTAATACTCCATTGGATTCTAATTTCTCAAAGTTTATTGTTGTACAACTCTTGGTAGGCTTAGCTATTAGTGTTGAATTTAGTTTGAGGATGGGAAATGTCCTTACTCATTATTTGTCAATTTATTTGTACTCCTTTTGTTTCATCTATTGAATAAAGGTGTTTATTGTAAAAAAAAGACGTTGGAATTTGAGTGAAGCATACAAAGGCAAACAATAATGGATTTATTCATAATTTTATAACAAATCATATGCCATATTCTATTATTAATATTATTATATAGTCTCTAAAACAACAAATAGATGATAATAATTGAGAAATGATGAGCATGATAACATAAAATAGATCTAGTATGACCATCATGTTTCTGCTGAATAAGAGACTATGTGAGTTGGTCAACAATATTTCCAAGGGTTGGTACTCTTTATATCTTGAGATATTCTATTTTTATTATATCCCAAATTAGGTTATAAATTCTAAGTATATATTAGATGGTTCATGAGATTTAGATTTCTTTGCTTGTGCAATGGTACCATTGTTATTAGAATAGAGATCAATTGATTTAACAATGATATGAACTTTACCAAGTTCAGTAATGAACTTCTTGATCCAAATAACCTTTTTTGTTGCATTGAATAAAATAATATACTGAACCTTTATGGTAGAATCAACAATTGTTTCTTGCTTTAAACTCTTTCAGCTTACATTGCCATAATTTAAACTAATTACATAACTAGATTGAGATCTGAAATCATCTTTATCTGCATGAAATCTAACATTGTATAACCTATTACATCCAGCTCTACCTGACCTCCATATACCAAGAATGAATCCTTAATTATTCTAAAGTACTTAAGGATACACATGACAACAATACAATAACCATCATCAGACATACATGATAGATCCAATTGTTGAATCACATGTGTTTTACCCCAAAATTTTCCCTCCCATATTTCTCAAGACATGTCAAGAATAATCTCCAAGTGGCTCAAATTACTCAAGAGTTGGACAGTCAAATCATCTCCTAAGACAGTCAATTCAAAATTAGGGTTTTGTGTTTCATCAAGGTACTTACATCCAAATGACCTCAAGTTCTTACCAATATCCTAATATGTTCTCAAGTTCATCCATGTCAAATTTCAAGCCTTGCAGAGGAAGTTTGGTCAGCCAATTGCTCAAGAAGCCCAAAAATCGACTATGCTAGGGCAAAAGTCAATTGTGACCTACAAATAGTCAAACCTCAAGATTTTTTGTCAACATTCTCATTTTGAATGATAATTCATCATTTTATCAAGGGTTGATCATGATTCATCAAGGATTGCTCAAGATTCATCAAGATTCAAAAGTTGCTAAGTTAGGGTTTTGTAGGAAAAGTCAACTCAACTTTGACCAAGCATAATTTTCTCATACTTTATGAGAAATGACCCATCCAAAGCTCATTTTTAAGAGGATGCAATTTCTTATAATCCATCGTCAGACCCTAAGATCATGAAATGCTCTCACAAAAAGTTACAAATTTGGACATTATAGGTCATTTTTGAAAGTCAACAAAAACACCTTTTTTTCCAAAGCTTATACCTTTAGAATGGAATATCAAAATGAGATGAGACCAAAATTGTCGGTTAGAGGACATCTCAAGGTTTCTAAAAAGTCCAAGAACACTTCCAAAAGTTCAAAATTGAAGAAGTTATGCATTGTTGAAGTTGGGCATTTTTCCAAAATTGCCAAAAGTCAACTATCCCCAAAACATCAAATTTTGCCAAAAGGGCCCACTTTTTTCCACTTGATTTGATCTTGTCACACCACACACGTGTCCTATCTTCAGTTTCATGTCCATTCATTAATTTTTCTATTTTATTTGATTTTTATTGAATTAATTCATTTTAAATCAATATTAATTCAAATAAAATCCAAAAATTGATGGGATAAGATCTTTTTGACCATTACAGGTCTTAATTATCATGATACACCCAATCAAATTCGTACCATGCCATATTTTAAACAAAATCTTGGATTTGGCATAATTTTGGAAGCTTTGTTAATGGTGATCAAATCAAATCTCAAGTCATCAATTCACATGGATTGAAAGCCCAATTCTTGACCTCATTGCTTCCCATATACACACACAAGCTAGAGGCATCAAGGACACGACCAAAAATCGGCACAAACGGCCAAACCAAATTGGAGAAAAAGCTTGAAAAATTGAAAACTGAAATCCACACTAGAGGCAAATTGGAGGCCAAAACTCAACGTGGTGTTCTTGCCTGACATCCAACGAAGCTATTGGGATCAAAATCAAACCTTGAAACAGCCCCAAACTCACTGTAAGTCATCCTAAACACGACCCTGTACATGAAAACACAACCTTGGATTCTTGCATCTTTTTGCCAAAATATTGATATATACATAATCCTTGAATGATTTCCAAGCTTTTTGCAATATTCGATTTCGTTTTTATGGCCTGTAACGTAACATCTGAATCTAGGGTTTGTGTTCTTTGTTTTTAGGCGTTTCGATTACAGGTGAAATTAAGACAAACCATGGACATGGTTGTGTTCAGAGAAGAGAGACGAACACAGTGATGTTCTCCATTTGCATTTATATGGCCTATAACTCATGTTAGGATGGCCCTAGGGATTTAGCTGCGGATGAAATCCGCAGGTAAATAACCAGGTTTCGTTGAAGAAGATGAAGACGTGTCTCTTCTTCACTGGCTCTTTCAAAATCTCGCGCTTTTTTTTTTTATTCTGACATTTATTTGCTTTTTATATATTATGTTTGATTCCTAATCTTATAACAAAAGCGTGCATTAGCTCAGTTGGTAAAGGCGTTGTTGCAAAGTCCCTTGGGACCTGGGTTCGAATCCCAGGTCCCCCAATACATTTGTGTAATTTTTCTTCAGGCAATTGCATGTGACGTCCAAAGCGTGGTCCACCCTACTGCTCATCCCATCAGGTGCCAGATGGCCTTCAGGCCAAATCTGATGGCCAGGAATGAAGGACTATCATATTTCCAAGTCAACAAGCGCATAGGGAATTGGAAAAGTCAAAGCAGGCCAGCATAAACGGGCCAGACAATTGCCATTCAAACACCCAGATTTGGGCCCAAACCCCCTTGGTTTATTTTCTTTTCATTATATTTATTTATTTGCTTTATTGTTTTTAATTAATTATTATTATTATTACTAACCAATTAATTTTTCCTCATTAAAATCAAAAACACAAAAAAAAAGTTATTTTTATTAATTTCATTATTTTATTTTTGTAAATAAATATTAATAAATCAATTTAGTGTTAATTAGGTTAATTTTAACATTTTTGCAATAAATTAAAATCAATTTAGAATATTAGGTTTTACTAACTTTTAACCATTTTATTTTATTTCCTTAAAAAATCAAAAAATCCAAAAATATTTTCATTATTTAATTTAATTTAATTGTTCATTTAATTTAATCCCATTCAATTCAAAAATAAACCAAAAAACATGCTTTCTTTCAAAAAAGGGTCAAAACCCTAAAAAATGCGTCGTCTTAATTTCTTGCACGCGATCCATTTATTTCCAATATTGTAATTGCTTCCGGTATGTAATAGCTTTTAATTAGGACTTTAATTATTTATCGCTTTATTTTACTTTCTGAAATTTAAATTAAAGGGTTTGTTTTTGGCGATGTAAATACCCGACGCCTTGTAATAGTTTAGATTTAATTTCCGCAAATTTAAATTCTGCAACTATACACTGTTAGATGTTTGATAATAGGGAATGCATGACAAGATCAAATGTATGAACTTAAAATCAACATAGCTCACCCATGACATGTACAAAGATAAAATTAACTGAAATAAAACACTCACATATGCGCACTCTTAGGGTACACCTCACTTGGTTGCCTTCGAACGTGGTCATTAAGTATAGGAAGTTTTAGAGGTCGTCCTCTTGTCCAAAGATCATAAGTTGCCTCGAAACAGTTGCCTCGGATAAAATGATCTAAGACATTAGGGTAACCGCTAAGGCGTCCTAACATTGCTTTAGTGGCCACACGTCCCTTAATCGAATTGACCCGAAAACTCCGACGATGATGCTACCTACTCATCAATAGTGGGCTAGCATTGTCGAAAGGACATTAGCACAGATTAATTCCTTTTTCGAGTAGGTAGATGGTTCTTAAGTACTTGCTCCTTTTAAAACAAAACAAAACTTTTCGCACTTACACTCCTTTCAAACAAAAACTTCTTTCAAACCCACAAACACAAAGAAAAGCAAATTTTGAAAACACAATGAGCAAGTACCTAAGAGCCCGTGGATAACCACGGATAGAAAGGGTGCTATAACCTTCCCTTTCTATAATCTACCTCCCGAACCCGAGAAACATCTCGAAAAAGGAATTTTTCTGTGCTTTTTTCCTTTCCTTGTTGGATAAAATAAAATATGGTGGCGACTCTTGCTTACCGCGACACTTTTTGAAAACAAATGCAAAACGCGAACCAGCAATCACAGAACTGGCGACTCTGCTGGGGATATCTATAAGTGAGGTGTACCTTAAGATTAGATCACTGTTGTTTTCAATTGTTTGCTTTGTATGATTTATCTTTGTAGGCTTGTATCGGAGTTTCTATAGATCCTAACCCGGATTTGGGGGATACCCTTTAGGTAAGTAGCAATAAACTGTGAGGGAACTGTCTGGCGTAGACCGACACGGTTGAAGCAGTAGCTACGTTGGTGTGGCACTTTAGTCTGTACCGATATCCCTTGTATTGGAACGAGGAGAATATGGGTCTTCTAAGGGGTCATTAAGCACCAACTGACCTTAGAACCTTTAAATTGACCACCTTGGCCATAGAACAGTAGCAGTATGCTACACTCATTGAGACTAAACTCTCGCGATGATTCTGGCCGCAAGAAAAGGTTGTTAAACTGGAATTATGATCGATTGAGGGGAGTCAGTGATATTGAGATCCTCTAGAACCCGGTTACTATTTTTAGGACAGGTTTAAACCAACTGAACTGAAAGAGGGTAGTACCTAAACTCCATGCCAGCCTAAACTTAAGGTTGTTTGTGTGACTTGTGTGCCTTCAAGCTTGAACTACTTGCACATTCTTGTTATCTGACAACATGAGTTCCTTGCAGGTTTTGGTTACAGTCCTTATCCCATAATTTGGATTTATTGCAGGGTTTACTTACATCACCTCACATTTTTGCTTAAACGCATAGCATACACATCATAACATCATGCCTTAACATTTCCTTAACCATTTCAAGGATCTCAAGGGTTTGTGATGCAGGTTATGGTAAATCAAATGTCTAGCAAGGGGAAAAGGGGATTTATTTTCCTCTAGCCAAGGTTGTCTAGAAATCAAAACACGATAACTTGAGTCAGGGGCAATGACCCACTCGATATGGTGAGCTTGACTCTTGAAGAATGACTCTTAACAACATGAAGTTTCTTCAATCAAAGTTGCAAAATTCAAATTCTAACAGTTTCTTGTTTACCCCGCGAGATCCTTGAAAACATTGCATACATATATCATACATATCATTGCATAACAGGTCTCCCAGTACAGGTCTCTCATGTTCTCGCTGTTTATTTCAGCAATGGCTTTCCAACAAGACAAACAAGATCTTCAAACTCGAGAAGCTCAGTTCATAGACGTATTCCTAAACCTATCCAAGGGGCAGGAAGAGTTGAAAACACTCCTCATGGGGAACTTGGTCAAGAAAAGTCTTGAAGACAATAAGGATGAACGGCTGGAACAACTGCAAGCTGGGTTTAGTGCCATGAAAACCCAGATGCTGGGGCAGATGGCTCTTATCCAAGGCTTAGCTCGGGAACAAGAAGAGCTGAGAACCATTATCAACCAACTTCATCAAGACAGATACAACAACATGAAGCAAATAGTCAAGGTCGGGGACCAAGTCATTAATCAACTTCCGAGAAGTCAAAGGTTTGGTTTGATGAAGAATAGACCTCTTCAAGTTGCTACTACCTCACGGGTCCAACAACAACCTTGCCATAAACAACGGGTTGATCAGAGTAAGCCAAATATGCCCAAGAGGCAATTTACCAAGCTCAACATGTCGTTGTCTCAGGCTTTACAACACCTGTTGAGATTGAATCTGGTGACGTTAAGGGACCCTCCTAAGAATCCCAATATAGCCTCCCCAAGGTACAATCCTGATGCAAGGTGTGCATATCACTCCAACAGCCCGGGGCATGATACTAACATTTGTTGGGCGTTGAGCAACAAAATTCAAGACCTGATTGATGAAGGAGCATTGGAACTCACACAAGACAGTCAGATTGAATTCTTTTTACATCCCCCAAGGTTCACCATTTGAAGTGACAAGTACTAAGACGAGAAGACTTTGTGTTCATTAGAATTTTCAAGTTGTAATTTTCTTTTGATTGTTCGAACATTTACTCATGTCAAACTTTATTACTTTATCAATGCATTGCATATGTCTGTTTTGAATCAATCCATTCGTATTTCACTATATTCAAATTTCTTTCATTTTTTGTGATGATCAACTCTCGATTAAAAAATTCTAAGCCTTTAGAGGGAGGATGACAAAAATGATACCAAAAAATCTACAGTATGCTTTTGAACAGACCCCGCTGACGATGTACAGGCATTGTTTCCAATCCTAAACAGTGGAGTTATAAGGAAGATAATCCCTAGTCAACCCCTTTGAGCCAAAGAAGTTGGAGTTTTTCTTTTCACAAATTAAAACCCTTAATTATAACCTGGGGCTGGCTAGTTTTCTCAGTTGATTCAAGTGCACAATGAATGGCATCAAAAAGGTCCTTCCAAAACAAGAGACGGTGATGGTTCCTTATAATAGTCAAGACAGGGTGTCATTATCTCTCAGAAATAAAAACCCATTAAGTCAAAACCTATGAAGGAGACTTACAAAACTGGGGCATCCCGCTGACTATAATTACAAAAGAAACAGTTCAGGAAAAAGACAGGGATAATAAAATAAAAAAGAAAGAGGTCCTGCAAACTCTCAACAAAATGACTGCCTGTTCAAAATAAATTGTCAGTATCCAAACTATCACTGGTATATCAGAGCAAAGACTCAAACAAGATCTAATGCACGATTAGCTGAGGTTAGGATCGAAGAACATCACAAAGAACGGGTGGGTACAAATAAAATTTGAGCCTTTATCCTTTGTTTCTTAAACCGTGAACCAGGCCATGTTATAACCCTTAAAAGTCCTAGCTGAAGCATGGGTTAGTTCGAAAGCATACTGTTACAAAAGGTATCCTGACTCTTGTACGGCTTGCTGTAAATCCTGAGTTGACATCACATTTTACAAAAAAAATTGCTTGTTTTACTAGAAAAATGCATTTTCAAAAATTTCAAAAGACAGACATAAGCTTTGCATTCTTAAAATAACATTGTTTGCATATGACTATTTGTTCAAACAGCAGAGAAATTCGCACGATGAATATCTAGTGAACAAAAACCTTTTCAATAAAAAGGGTCACCTCAAGTGGAAGAAACACTTCCAACCAAGGGGCAGACATGATCATTGTCCATCATCTGGGGCAGTCAAGTCAAGATTCAAGGAATCTCTAAAAATGCCAAATAGCCAGGGGCAAATCTCCATCTGAGTCACTTGGGGCATTAGACATGGATTCTCGCAACGAATCTTGCATGATCAAACGAAGATCTTCTGGAAGTATGGCAACACAACACTACTGACAGTGACAACTCCCTACACTCTGAGAGTGTGAACAAAGTCAAAAAAGTATTGCGCATAATCAAAGACCCGCTAGGTTGACTGGCCTAGGCAAAAATAAGGGCTTCCCGGCGAACCAAAAGGGTTAGGGCAAAAATAAGGGATGAAAATGAAAAAATTTATACACCCGATAAGTCGAAAACCTGAAAAGGCGGCTTGGGCAAAAAAGGGTATCCCGGTGGACTAAAAACCCGAAAGGGCGGTCCAGGCAAAATTAGGGATCAAAGCGTACGACTATGTCTCATCATCTCGTCACTGGCCTACCAGAAGAAGACTTGTCATTTCGACCGAAAGATACCAAGCACCTCATAGGGGGGATAATACTCGATCCACAGGGCCTCTGCAGGCACCTTCTCCCGCAGAAACAGGGGCAATAAGAATTGTCCGAACTGTATAGTTACTTTGTCCACCAGGTACAAGGTAAATTCATTTGAAGAATATGACCAAAGTACTTTCACTCCCCGCAGAGTAAGATAGTAATGGTAGCTCTCTCCCAGCTGAGACTTAAAACCATGAACGAATCAGCAATACTCTCCCCAAGCAGAGTTTCATCCACCATCAGCCCTAAAAAGGCTTGGTATCCCCAGAAGGTCTTAATATTCCCCCAGGGGAGTATAAAGATATTCCCCAGCAAGCATAAGAGTACCCCCGGCAGTCTTAATATTTCTCAACGGAATATAAGAATGTTCCCCGGCAGAATACAAGATACCCCCAGTGGAGCCATTTCCCCATCGCAGTCTAAAAAGATTCCCCAACGGAGTTGAGGCATCATCCCCAGTAGACTTTGGAAGCTTACCTCCAGCGGAGTACAAGAATAAATCTCCCCAGCCAAGTTCAAAGGATCATTCCCAGCCAAATTCTGAGGGTTATCCCCACAAGAGTCTAACAGGGTTATCCCTAGCAAGTCGCAACTGAAAGATCATCCCCAGCGAAGTTCTTTCTTTCCCCAAACAGGAGTTCAATCCTCAACAGATTCAATATCACCAGCAACGGTAATCCATCCCCGGCGGAGTTTATCGTTGAAATCCCTAGCGGAGTTTATCAGCGGAATCCCCAACGGAGTTTATCATTAAAATCCTCAGCAGAACCTCTCTCCCCCACATAGTAATTCCCCACAGAGTAATCTCTTCATCAGTTTATTCCCCAACGGAGTTCTCTTCTCCTACAGGTTTATTCTCACAATCATCTTCGTCCATCATCCCCAGCGGAAACGAAGAACTCAACTCTATTCTCCAACGGCTCCGGGATTTATTTTCCCCAGCTAAAACATAACATTTTCATACATCATGATACATGCATATATGCATCATACCATACAATCTCATTTATGTTGAGAACATCATTGCTTGATCCATCTCATGCATTGCATATGACTGACCTTTACCTTTCAGGAAAGATGCAGTTAAGTTCCCAGCTTAGTCGAAGACCTGACCGGTTCTTAAATCTCAATTGAATTATCCTCGGTTGAATTTCAGATAAGGTTCTAAATCTCGACAATTTCCCTACGTCATAGTGTGGACGGGTGCTATAACTTCAACGGTATACTACGTTGAAGACTAGTCAGTTCCTAGATCTTGATGTTTTCCTCCGTCATAGTGTGGACGAGTTCTCTAATTTCAATGGTATACTACGTTGAAGACCAGACAGTTCTCAGATCTTGATGAAGATGTTTCCCTAGGTCATAGTATGGACGAGCGCTATAACTTCAACGGTATACTACGTTAAACACTAGTCAGTTCCTAGATCTTGATGTTTTCCTCCGTCATAGTGTGGACGAGTTCTCTAATTTCAACGGTATACTACGTTGAAGACCAGACTGTTCCTAGATCTTGATGAAGATGTTTCCCTATGTCATAGTGTGGATGAGTGCTATAACCTCAACGGTATACTATGTTGAGCACTAGTCAGTTCCTAGATCTTGATGTTTTCCTCCGTCATAGTGTGGACGAGTTCTGTAGTTTCGACGGTATACTACGTTGAAGACCAGACAGTTCCTAGATCTTGATGAAGATGTTTCCCTACATCATAGTGTGGACGAGTACTATAACCTCAACGGTATACTACATTGAGCACTAGTCAGTTCCTAGATCTTGATGTTTTCCTCCGTCATAGTGTGGACGAGTTCTCTAATTTCAACGGTATACTACGTTGAAGACCAGACAGTTCCTAGATCTTGATGAAGATGTTTCCCTATGTCATAGTGTGGATGAGTGCTATAACCTCAACGGTATACTACGTTGAGCACTAGTCAATTCCTAGATCTTGATGTTTTCCTCTGTCATAGTGTGGACGAGTTCTGTAGTTTCAACGGTATACTACGTTGAAGACCAGACAATTCCTAGATCTTGATGAAGATGTTTCCCTACGTCATAGTGTGGACGAGTACTATAACCTCAACGGTATACTACGTTGAGCACTAGTCAGTTCCTAGATCTTGATGTTTTCCTCCGTCATAGTGTGGACGAGTTCTCTAATTTCAACGGTATACTACATTGAAGACCAGACAGTTCCTAGATCTTGATGAAGATGTTTCCCTACGTCATAGTGTGGATAAGTGCTATAACCTCAACGGTATATTATGTTCAGCACTAGTCAGTTCCTAGATCTTGATGTTTTCCTCCGTCATAGTGTGGACGAGTTCTCTAATTTCAACGGTATACTACGTTGAAGACCAGACAGTTCCTATATCTTGAGGAAGATGTTTCTCTATGTCATAGTGTGGATGAGTGCTATAACCTCAACGGTATACTATGTTGAGCACTATTCAGTTCCTAGATCTTGATGTTTTCCTCCGTCATAGTGTGGACGAGTTCTCTAATTTCAACGGTATACTACGTTGAAGACCAGACAGTTCCTAGATCTTGATGAAGATGTTTCCCTACGTCATTGTGTGGACGAGTACTATAACCTCAACGATATACTACGTTGAGCACTAGTCAGTTCCTAGATCTTGATGTTTTCCTCCGTCATAGTGTGGACGAGTTCTGTAGTTTCAATGGTATACTACGTTGAAGACCAGACAGTTCCTAGATCTTGATGAAGATGTTTCCCTACGTCATAGTGTGGACGAGTGCTATAACCTCAACGGTATACTACGTTTAATACTAGTCAATTCCTAGATCTTGATGTTTTCCTTCGTCATAGTGTGGACGAGTTCTCTAATTTCAACGGTATACTACATTGAAGACCAGACAGTTCCTAAATCTTGATGAAGATGTTTCCCCCCAATTGAATTATAGACAGGTTCTTAAGACTCAGCCGAGGCATTCTCTCAGTTGAAGTACAGGCAAGTTCCTAAATCTTAACAAAAGTCAGGCTTCCCCAGCGGAATCTTCTACAACAACAGGTACGCAAATTCTCGCTAAGGAATCTCTTATGCGATCGACACTCCTGCATATGGCATCTGTAAGCCCATCCTCCTACCAACAATCTCCAAATGGCATCTGTAAGCCCATTCCCGACATCACAATGCTGATACTACACCATGTGAGTGCAAATTTCTGGGCACTCTAGTGTTCAATTATCTTCCACCTTCGGATCACAAGAGGCTCGAAAGCCAATCTATATCCTCAAGTTTAAGAAAATTGAACAGGGGCAACTGTTGTACCCCAAAATTTTCCCTCCCATATTTCTCAAGACATGTCAAGAATAATCTCCAAGTGGCTCAAATTACTCAAGAGTTGGACAGTCAAATCATCTCCTAAGACAGTCAATTCAAAATTAGGGTTTTGTGTTGCATCAAGGTCCTTACATCCAAATTACCTCAAGTGCTTCCCAATATCCTAATATGTTCTCAAGTTCATCCATGTCAAATTTCAAGCCTTGCAGAGGAAGTTTGGTCAATCAATTGCTCAAGAAGCCCAAAAATCGACTTTGCTAGGGCAAAAGTCAACTGTGACCTACAAATAGTCAAACCTCAAGATTTTTTGTCAAAATTATCATTTTGAAGGATAATTCATCATTTTATCAAGGGTTGATCATGATTCATCAAGGATTGCTCAAGATTAATCAAGATTCAAAAGTTGCTAAATTAGGGTTTTGTAGGAAAAGTCAACTCAACTTTGACCAAGCATAACTTTCTCATACTTTATGATGAATAACCCATCCAAATCTCATTTTGAAGAGTATTCAATTTACTACAATCCATCTTCACACCCTAATATCAAGCAATGCTCTCACAAAAAGTTACAAATTTGGACATTATAGGTCATTTTTGAAAGTCAACAAAAACACCTTTTTTTCCAAAGCTTATAACTTGAGCATGGAATATCAAAATGATATGATACCAAAAGGGTTGGTTAGAGGACATCTCAAGGTTTCTAAAAAGTCTAAGAACACTTCCAAAAGTTCAAAATTGTAGAAGTTATGCATTGTTGAAGTTGGGCATTTTTCCAAAATTGCCAAAAGTCAACTATCCCCAAAACATTAAATTTTGCCAAAAGGGCCCATTTGTTTCCACTTGATTTGATCTTGTCACACCACACACGCGTCATATCTTTAGTTTCATGTCCATTCATTAATTTTTCTATTTTATTTGATTTTTGTTGAATTAATTCATTTTAAATCAATATTAATTCAATAAAATCCAAAAATTGATGCGATAAGATCTTTTTGACCATTACAGGTCTTAATTATCATGATACACCCAATCAAATTTGTAACATGCCATATTGTGAACAAAATCTTGGATTTGGCATAATTTTGGAAGCTTTCTTAATGGTGATCAAATCAAATCTCAAGTCATCAATTCACATGGATTGAAAGCCCAATTCTTGACCTAATTGCTTCCCATATACACACACAAGCTAGAGGCATCAAGGACACGACCAAAAATCGGCACAAACGGCCAAACCAAATTGGAGAAAAAGCTTGAAAATTGAAAACTGAAATCCACACTAGAGGCAAATTGGAGGCCAAAACTCAACGTGGTGTTCTTGCCAGACATCCAACGAAGCTATTGGGATCAAAATCAAGCCTTGAAACAGCCCCAAACTCACTGTAAGTCGTCCTAAACACGGCCCTGTACATGAAAACACAACCTTGGATTCTTGCATCTTTTTGCCAAAATATTGATATATATACATAATCCTTGAATGATTTCCAAGCTTTTTGCAATATTCGATTTCGTTTTTATGGCCTGTAACGTAACATCTGAATCTAGGGTTTGTGTTCTTTGTTTTTAGGCGTTTCGATTACAGGTGAAATCAAGACAAACCATGGACATGGTTGTGTTCAGGGAAGAGAGACGAACACAGTGATGTTCTCCATTTGCATTTATATGGCCTATAACTCATGTTAGGATGGCCCTAGGGATTTAGCTGCGGATGAAATCCGCAGGTAAATAACCAGGTTTCGTTGAAGAAGATGAAGACGTGTCTCTTCTTCACTGGCTCTTTCAAAATCTCGCGCTTTTTTTTATTTTATTCTGACATTTATTTGCTTTTTATATATTATGTTTGATTCCTAATCTTATAACAAAAGTGTGCATTAGCTCAGTTGGTAAAGGCGTTGTTGCAAAGTCCCTTGGGACCTGGGTTCGAATCCCAAGTCCCCCAATACATTTGTGTAATTTTTCTTCAGGCAATTGCATGTGACGTCCAAAGCGTGGTCCACCCTACTGCTCATGCCATCAGGTGCCAGATGGCCTTCAGGCCAAATCTGATGGCCAAGAATGAAGGACTATCATATGTCCAAGTCAACAAGCGCATAGGGAATTGGAAAAGTCAAAGCAGGCCAGCGTAAATGGGCCAAACAATTGCCATTCAAACACCCAGATTTGGGCCCAAACCCCCTTGGTTTATTTTCTTTTCATTATATTTATTTATTTGCTTTATTGTTTTTTATTAATTATTATTATTATTATTACTAACCAATTAATTTTTTCTCATTAAAATCAAAAACACAAAAAAAAAGTTATTTTTATTAATTTCATTATTTTATTTTTGTAAATAAATATTAATGAATCAATTTAGTGTTAATTAGGTTAATTTTATCATTTTTGCAATAAATTAAAATCAATTTAGAATATTAGGTTTTACTAACTTTTAACCATTTTATTTTATTTCCTTAAAAAATCAAAAAATCCAAAAATATTTTCATTATTTAATTTAATTTAATTGTTCATTTAATTTAATCCCATTCAATTCAAAAATAAACCAAAAAACATGCTTTCTTTCAAAAAAGGGTCAAAACCCTAAAAAATACGCCGTCTTAATTTCTTGCACGCGATCCATTTATTTCCAATATTGTAATTGCTTCCGGTATGTAATAGATTTTAATTAGGACTTTAATTATTTATCGCTTTATTTTACTTTCTGAAATTTAAATTAAAGGGTTTGTTTTTGGCGATGTAAATACCCGACGTCTTGTAATAGTTTAGATTTAATTTCCGCTAATTTAAATTCTGCAACTATACACTGTTAGATGTTTGATAATAGGGAATGCATGACAAGATCAAATGTATGAACTTAAAATCAACATAGCTTACCCATGACATGTACAAAGATAAAATTAACCGAAATAAAACACTCGCACATGCGCACTCTTAGGGTACACCTCACTTGGTTGCCTTCGAACGTGGTCATTAAGTATAGGAAGTTTTAGAGGTCGTCCTCTTGTCCAAAGATCATAAGTTGCCTCGAAACGGTTGCCTCGGATAAAATGATCTAAGACATAAGGGTAACCGCTAAGGCGTCCTAACATTGCTTTAGTGACCACACGTCCCTTAATCGAATTGACCCGAAAACTCCGACGATGATGCTACCTACTCATCAATAGTGGGCTAGCATTGTCGAAAGGACATTAGCACAGATTAATTCCTTTTTCGAGTAGGTAGATGGTTCTTAAGTACTTGCTCCTTTTAAAACAAAACAAAACTTTTCGCACTTACACTCCTTTCAAACAAAAACTTCTTTCAAACCCATAAACACAAAGAAAAGCAAATTTTGAAAACACAACGAGCAAGTACCTAAGAGCCCGTGGATAACCACGGATAGAAAGGGTGCTAACACCTTCCCTTTCTATAATCTACCTCCTGAACCTGAGAAACATCTCGAAAAAGGAATTTTTCTGTGCTTTTTTCCTTTCCTTGTTGGATAAAATAAAAGACGGTGGAGACTCTTGCTTACCGCGACATTTTTTGAAAACAAATGCAAAACGCGAACCAGCATTCCAAAAACAGTCAGTTCTCATTCCCACCGATCACAACATGGAATATTACTCATGTGAACCTTTTCTTTTTTAGATGAAGGTGATTATGATTTTGACATACACATGCCATGTGGCATGGGTATGAACCTTTTATTTTAATCATACATATTATAGTGTCGCATCACTTTGTCTATGTATATATTGTGACTTAGGATATACAACCTTTCAGATCTAATATATAGGTAGCTTCGTCCAAATATTTCATGAAAAAATTCCCCAAACAAGTTTTAACTCGTTATAAGGTAGGAATGTCATTTTCGATGAATAATATGCCTTCCATATATAACACAAGAAATACACATATGCTCCCACTAACCTTCTTATAAACACTCTCATCAAAATGAAGCTTCCAACTTCTGGAAGCTTGCTTCATTCCATAAATTAATCGTTAGAACTTGCAAACCTTTTTGGTAAGCTTCGTGTTGACCAAGTGACTTCAAACACAAAAGAGGAATTAATTGTGATCAAAAATATTTTTGAAACTTTTTTTCAAAAAAAAAGTTGATTTTACTTGATTTATTTTAATAAAAGATATGAAGAATAGATTAAGCTCAAACTGGAAGAACACACCATAAATTATACTAGTTTTATTTTAAACTATGTGACATACTTCATTCCCCCAAGGATTTCTCCTTGAGAGTTCCAGTAACAACAGAGCTTTTATCACATGAACCATACACTAAACTTTACCCGAGATCCTATTGCAACCTTTATAATTATATCAGAGTTGTAAGAGAACTTTGCTTTCTTGATTTATAATTACATCTCAAGAAAGTTTAATCACCAATACACAAGCACAACTCTTACTAAGTGTTCCGTTCTATCAATACTAAAACAATTTTAAGTGTATAAGAAGTTTCTAAGAAAGTAAGAGTAAGATGAAGAATTAAAAAACACAAGAAGGGGGGTTGAATTGGAATCTTAAAAATCAATGGAAATAACGCGATGATTTTTATCCTGGTTCGTTTGAACTAAAACTACTTCAGTCCACCCTGTGATATGGTGGCAGAACCGACTGTTATACTGGTTTGCGTTTTGTATTCGCAAATATTGCGGTAAGCAAGAGTTGCCACCGACTTTTAATTTATCCAATCAGGAAAAGGAAAAAGAACAGAAAAAACCTTTTTTGAGATTTTTCTGAGTACAGGGGGGTAGATTATAGAAAGGGAAGGTGTTAGCACCCTTTCTATCCATGGTTTTCCAAGGGATCTTAGGTACTTGCTCATTTTAAAATTGCTTGTGTGCTTGTTTTGAAAAAAGTTTTACTTCATGATAACCCTTGTATCAGTCCTCAAGGGTGTGAAAGTTGTTTTGAAAATTATTTTGAAAAAGTGTTTGTGTGAAAATTTTATTTGAGCAAGTACCTAGGAACTAATCTACCTACTCGAAAAAGTCGGTTTGTTTTCCTTTAGACAACGCTATCCCATTATTAAGGAATAGGTAGCACCGTCGTTGGAGTTTTAAGGGATGTTCGAAAGGGACAAATACAGTCACTAAAGCAATGACTAGGAAAACCTTAGTAATTACCCTAAAGTCCTAAAGATATTTCTGAGGCAACATTCGAATGGGTCATTTTTGATCTTTTAGATTGGAGGGCAACCACTAAAATTCCCTATGCTTAGTGACTGTTTACCGAAGGCAACCGAAGTGAGGCAAACCCTTGGAGTGAACATGTGCATGTGTTTATGTTTCAGTTAATTTAGTCTTTGCACAATTAGGGTTATCTACCGTATTAATTTTCAAGTATTCTTTCCATACAATCCTATTAGCATACATCTAACAGTTTATAATTTGCGGGAATTAAAAGTGCGGAAATTTTAAAGTTCTGGCTATTACATGGCTTTCGCAGATACATAATTATTTTTGACTGTAAAATAAAAGGCGGAATTAAAACCTAATTAAAGTTATTACAAACTCGGAGCAGTTACAAAAATAAAATAAAATAAAAAGTAATTAAAATGTGCGCGACGAATTAAATGTGAGGATAATTATAAAACTTAAAAATCTAATTGATAAAAATATTTAAGTTATTTTTGAAGAAAGAATTAATTATATACAAAATTAAACCCTAATTTCTAATTGATTTTAATTACAAAAAAAAAAGAGTTAAATTATCCAAATTTTTAATTAAATTGATTAATTAAAGAAAATAAACATTTTATGAAAAAATGGTTTTTGGTATTTTTTGTGATTTATTGGTTTTTATGATTAATTAAAAAAATTATTAATTTGTAAAAATAAATAATTAAACAAATAACATAAATAAAAGAAATAAAAAATGCATTAAATTGGGCCTGTGTTGATGAGTAATTCTGGGGGTGTGTTGTTGAAAATATACAGGCCTATGAAGCCAGTCAGCCTAGTCAACGCTTGATCCCATGTGGTGCTGACCTGACAGTACACCATGATCCTTCAGTGATAGGCGTTGGGTCTGGTTGATCATGAATTCGCTGGTTGGATATTGATGGTGCGTGGTAGGTGTTTGGACACGAGAAGCACAAGATCTGCAAGGAGGAATTAAAATAAAGAAAGTTGATGGGACCTGGGATCGAACCCAGGTCCTCACACTCAACACCATGCACGCCTAGCCATTTGGGCTATCTGTTTTATTTGTTAATACAATAAGAACAAAATATAATATATGAAAACAAAGTGGTTAGCTGGAAAACACACGTGAAATCCAAATGGTCCAATGGGGTTCAGACACGTTATCTTCTTCCTCCTCTGTCGTATTTGGTATCAAACTTATACCTTCAGATAGCTTGCCATGGTTGTAAACCTGTGAACTTCAAAAATCATCAAAACACATGATAAATGAGATTCAAAACCATGATTCAACTAGTCTTGATGTCACGATTTTCATGGTACCCTTTTTATCGGCCAATTTAACCTGTGGATAAAAACCCTAAAACAACCACGAAAACCCTAACAACGGAAAACACGCCTACAAGCACCAAAACTTCAATTAAATTATTTAGACATGTTACAAATACATCAATGATCACAAATATGCCATTAAATTATGATAATGGTGCAAGAATTATCGTAACCAATTTTGAAAAAGCAAGCAAACCGTGTGGGGTTCAGGGGTTGATTCGAGGCGTGAGGAGGCGTGCAATTGATCCTGTTAACTCTAGGAGATGTCCAAAATCTTTTATGAGCTTTGGAATGGCCTGAATTGGTCTCTATGTTAAAATCCGATTCACCAACTTTTGCCAAAAATTTGAGTTTTTCTTTGTCCTTTCCGCGACTGCTAACCTCTGTTTTCGTGCTTGTTCATGTTCCATATATACCCTTGAATGAATTAGGGTTATAAAAACAACATGTATCTTTGCATTTTTTGAATATTTGATCTCATCCTTTCTTTGTATGATTTGTTTCCAAATTAGGCCTAATCATGCCATTCTTGCTCCAATCAACCTTGATACGATTTGATTCTGATATGTCAACATGATTAGCTTGTGATCCTGCCCAAAAATTAGATCAAAACAAATCTTTGCTATTATTTGTCATTTATTTGATTTAATTCAATTTTTAATTAATAAAAAATCAAAATAAAATGGAAAATGAAGCAAATAATTTGTGGGTGGATATTTGGGTCGTGGACCATGTTATGAATTAGGTGCAAGCATAAAAGGTTAGGCCCATTTTGGCAAAAATGCATTTTTGAGCACATTTGACTTTTGGCAATTTTGCAAAAAAGGTAAACTTTGACAAGGCATATCTCTTCCAAATTTAACCCTAGAGAGGTGTTCTTTGACTTTTTAGAAATCTTAGGATGTACCCTAAACAACACTTTTGGTCTCATTTCAATTGGATCTTCCATGTTCATGTAAGAAGCTTTGACCCAAAAGGTGTTTTTGTTGACTTTTCAAAAGGACCTATAATGTAGAAATCCATATCTTTTGATGAGTGCATATTTTGAACTTGAGGGCTGAAAATGAATTGTAGGGAATTGCATCCTCTTCAAAATGAGCCTTGGATGGAAAATTTATGATAAAGTATGAGGAAGTTATGCTTGGTCAAAGTTTGGTTGACTTTTCTTGAGAAACCCTAATTTAGCAACTTTTGAGTTTTGATGAATTAGGAGCATTCCTTGAGGTGTCATGATCAACCATTGATCAAATGATGAAAGTTACTTCAAAATTTTGATGTTGACCAAAAATCTTGAAGTTTGACTGCATGTGGGCCATAGTTGACTTTTGACCTAGTAAAGTCGATTTTCAGGCATCTGAGCAGTTGACTGAGCACACTTCTTGTGCAAGGCATGAAACTTGACATGTATGATCTTGAGAGCATATTAGGACCATGGAAAGCACTTGAGGCCTTTGGAGTACACCCACCCTGATGAAAATGGAAACCCTAATTTGAGACACATTGCCTTAGAAGAGAGTTTGTCTAGTCAACTCTTGGGCAACCTTGAGCAAATTGAGGATCTCAATGGGCATGTGCTGAGTAAAATGAGAGGGAAAATTTTGGGGTACAACAGATGCCCCTGTTCAATCTTCTTAAACCTGAGGATGTACATTGGCTTGTCTGCCTTTCGTTATCTGAAGGTGGAAGATGATTGAACACTAGAGTGCCCAGAAATTTGCACTCGTATGAAGTGAGTGTCAATCGGTGGTATCGGGAATGGGCTTACAGATTCCATTTGGAAAGCGACGGAGAGTTGTCGTGGATGTTCTTAAATATGCCATCCGGAGAAAATATTGGCCGCATAAGAGATTCCTTTGCGAGAATTCCCGTATTAGCCGTTGAGGAGGACTTCGTCGGGGCATGTTGACTTATGTCTGGGGCAGTATAGTATAGGAGCTTCGGTTGTCCATTACTCTATTAGGGAGTTAACTTCTGATTGATGGGGTGGAAGTAAGTTGTATATCTGGTCAGGGTCCAGGTTGCACAGCGACTTATTGGGGAAATGTGAAATCGATCGTATCTGATCGGGTCCAAGTCTTACAGCGTTGTAAACTGTTGTCTGGAGATAAGAGAGAAGGAACCTGGATAGTAGGGTTGCTTCAAGATGAAAGCCTGGATAGTAGGGCTATGAGAAGGAACCTGGATAGTAGGGTTTCTTCAAAATGAGAGCCTGGATAGTAAGGCTATGAGAAGGAACCTGGGTCGTAGGGTTACTTCGAAATGAGAGCCTGGATAGTAGGGCTATGAGGAGGAACCTGGGTAGTAGGGTTACTTAGAAATGAAAGCCTGGATAGTAGGGCTATGAGAAGGAACCTGGATAGTAGGGTTACTTTGAAGTGAAAGCCTGGATAGTAGGGCTATGAGAAGGAACCTGGTTAGTAGGGTTACTTCGAAATGAAAGCTTAGATAGTAGGGCTATGAGAAGGAACCTGGTTAGTAGGGTTACTTCGAAATGAAAGCCTGGATAGTAGGGCTATGAGAAGGAACCTGGATAGTAGGGTTACTTCGAAATGAAAGCCTGGATAGTAGGGCTATGAGAAGGAACCTGGATAGTAGGATTACTTCGAAATGAAAGCCTGGATAGTAGGGCTATAAGAAGGAACCTGGATAGTAGGGTTACTTCAAAATGAAAGCCTGGATAGTAGGGCTATGAGAAGGAACCTGGATAGTAGGGTTACTTCAAAATGAAAGCCTGGATAATATGGTTATGAGAAGGAACTTAGATAGTAGGGTTACTTCGAAATGAAATCCTGGATAGTAGGGCTATGAGAAGGAACCTGGATAGTAGGGTTACTTCGAAATGAAAGCCTTGATATTAGGGCTATGAGAAGGAACCTGGATAGTAGGGTTACTTCGAAATGAAAGCCTGGATAGTAGGGCTATGAGAAGGAACCTGGATAGTAGGGTTACTTCGAAATGAAATCCTGGATAGTAGGGCTATGAGAAGGAACCTGGATAGTAGGGTTACTTCGAAATGAAAGCCTGGATAGTAGGGCTATGAGAAGAAACCTGGATAGTAGGGTTACTTCGAAATGAAATCCTGGATATTAGGGTTATGAGAAGGAACCTGGATAGTAGGGTTACTTCGAAATGAAAGCCTGTATAGTAGGGCTATGAGAAGGAACCTGGATAGTAGGGTTACTTCGAAACGAAAGCCTGAAAAGTAGGGCTATGAGAAGGAACCTGGATAGTAGGGTTACTTCGAAATAAAATCCTGGATAGTAGGGCTATGAGAAGGAACTTGGGTCGTAGGGTTACTTCGTGGGGAGTTTGGGCAAAATTGCATCTGAACCGAGAAGGAACCTAGGTAAGGTTTATTCATGAGGAGTTTGGGTAAAACTACATCTGAACTGAGAAGGAACCTAGGTAAGGTTACTTTGTGGCGAACCCGTGTAAAGCTGCATTTGGTCGCGCAAATAATTACTCTGTTTAGTTTCAGGAGCTAATCTTGGACCTGCTGGAAATTGTTGATGATAACCACCTTTCCTAAAGAGGTACATGATTAATTGTATGTGATGTATGAAATGCATTGTATGACGATGTTCTTGAAATAAATGAGATTATGATGTATGAAGTATGTATGTGCACGTCATGATGTATGAACATGAAATGCTATTGTGACATATCCGAGTCTGGGAAAATAAATCCCTGACTGCTGCTGGAGAGTGTTGGAAATTGAATTCCTGACCGTTGTAGAGAGAGTGGTTCTTCTACTTCTGCTGGGGATGGTGAACGGAGATGACTATGTTGTAGATCCGCTACTTGTTTGTGAATACTCTGTTGGGGAGAGACTCTACTTGAGAATAACTCTACGGGGAAATAACTCTGTTGGAGGATGAACTTCCGTAACTGAAGGAATAAGCTCTGTTGGGGATTGAGTTTGTGTCCAGAGAAATAAACTCTACTTGGGAGATAAAAATTTATTGATTCACTCCCGACTATGAAATCCGGCTGGGGAACATACGTCAAGTTTCTGAATGACCCTAGCTGGGGAGGTTACTTCCTATTTTGGAAAAGGCTAACGTCAATGCCTTTGAAAGCTTTTACTTTGTGGGGAGTACTGATATAACGAGATCGCATGTACTGATGACTGTGTTCCAAATTCATCTCTGCCTCAGTACCTGGTGGACAGAGTAACTGCCGGGTTTGACATTCTTTTAGTTTTTTTCTTTTCTTTTTTTTTACTCTTGTTTCTTAAGTTACGAGCAATTGTCTTTCTGTTTCCTATGCAAATATTTGTGAACAGCAATTATATTCAAATGCACATGTCAAGAATAACTCATTGGACGTTCTCGCAAAACAAAACAGAAAAAGGGAAAACAAACATTTTTGTGTGCAAGAAAGACTTGTATTAATTTTGAAGTTGGCCTATAACAGGCATTTTTGTACAAGGAGGCTGACGTTCTAGTAAGAGAACGCCGCCGTAAAAATAGAAGCTATACAGAATTGTGTGAAAGTATAACAGCTATGTTAAACGATCCCATTGAATTCCAACTCTGTTATTGCCTTTATATCTTCAAGCGTCTCATCACTTTACTACTTGGCTGAAGGTTAATTAAATTGATTGGTGCCGTCTAAGCTTGATAATTGATACCGAAGTCTGGTCGCAAGGTGATCCAATGAGACATAGTGATACGCTTTATATCCCTAACTTTTGCATGGACCTCCCTTTCGAGTTTTCAGTCCACCGGGATACCTTTTTTTCCCAAGCCGCCTTTTCAGGTTTTCGACTTGCCGGGTGTACAGATTTTTTTTTCATTTTCATCCCTTATTTTTGCCCGAACCCTTTTGGTTCACCGGGAAGCCCTTATTTTTGCCTAGGCCAGTCGACCTAGCGGGTCTTTTAATTAGGCGTAGTATCTTTTCACTATGTCTGTATTGACAGGGTGAGGAAGGTTGTCACCATCCATGGTGGTTAGAATCATAGCTCCACCCGAAAAAATGTTCTTAACCACAAATGGCCCTTCGTATGTGGGGGTCCATTTTCCCCTGGGATCACCTTGCGGCAGTATGATGCGCTTGATCACTAGATCCCCGACTTGATATTCTTGACGTCTGACTTTCTTGTTAAAAGCCTTGATCATTCACTTTTGATATGTCTGACCATGACAGGTAGCAGTAAGCCTCTTCTCATCGATTAGATTTAGCTGATCAAGTCGAGTTCGGATCCAGTCGTCTTCGTTCAAACCTGCATCCTTCATAATCCTGAGAGAAGGTATCTGGACATTGATTGGTAGGACTGCCTCCATGCCATATACCAGAGAGTAGGGTGTTTCCCCTGTCGACGTTCGTGCTGAGGTACGGTGCCCATGAATAGCAAATGGTAACATCTCATGCCAGTCTTTTTACGACACCGTCATCTTCTGTACAATTTTCTTGATGTTCTTGTTAGCCGCTTCGACAACTCCATTCATCTTTGGTCGATAGGGCGAAGAGTTATGATGTTGTATCTTGAACTGCTTGCAGAGCTCGATGATTATCGTGTTATTGAGATTTGTACCATTGTCCGTAATAATTCTCTCTAGCACGTCATACCGACAGATCAAGTTATACCTGATAAACTGTGCAACAACGTTCTTGGTCACGGTAGCAAAAGAGGCCGCCTCAACCCACTTCGTGAAGTAATCAATGGCCACTAGAATGAAGTGATTCCCGTTGGAGGCGGTAGGTCTGATTTCTCCCATCATGTCAATGCCCCACATTGCAAAGGGCCAAGGAGCCGTCAATACATTCAGAGGAACCGGAGGCACATGCACCTTATCAGCATAGATTTGGCACTTATGACAGGTTCGAGAGTGCTGATAACAATCCGCTTCCATAGTGGACCAATAGTATCCCTCCCGTAGGATCTTCTTAGCCATGGTATGTCCACTTGAATGGGTTCCAAAGGTACCTTCATGTAAATCTGCCATGATCCTCTCTGCTTCGCCCTTGTCTACACACCGCAGTAAGGTAGAGTCATGGTTGCGCTTATAGAGGATTCCATTGCTGAGGAAGAACTTTGTAGCAAACCTTCTCAGAAATTTCTTGTCATTGACAGATGCCCCCTCGGGGTATTCTCGAACCTCGAGATACCTTTTCACCTCATGAAACCAAGGTTTGTCGGCTACCTCCTCAGTATCGATCTCACAGCAGTATGCCGGTTCATTCAACCTCTCAATAGTGATTTGGGGAGCTTCATTGTCTCACCTGACCTTGAACATTGGAGACATAGTAGCTAGCGCGTCCGCTAACTGATTCTCTTCTCGTGGGAAATGTTCAAAGGTGATCTCTTCAAAATGCGGCAGCAGTGTCAGTACATACTCTTTGTAAGGAATAAGGTTCGGGTGATTCGTATCCCACTTGCCTTTGATCTGACTTATCACCAAAGCGGAATCCCCGAATACACTCAAGAACTTGATCCTTAGGTCAATAGAAGCTCTAAGACCCATGATACATGCTTCATACTCCGCCATGTTGTTGGTACAGTTGAAGCATAATCGGGCAGTGAACGGAGTATGACAGCCCTCGGGAGATATGATTACGGCGCCAATACCATTACCTAGTGCATTTAAGGCTCCATCAAAATACATAGACCATCGGGATCCTTCCTCAGGTCCTTCATCTGGTCCAGGTTTTTCACAGTCAGTTACCAGTATAATATTCTCATCTGGGAACTCAAAATTCATGGACTGGTAGTCATCCATGGCCTGATGAGCCAAATGATCAGCCAATACACTCCCCTTGATTGCCTTCTGGGTTGTATATTGTATATCATATTCAGTTAAGATCATCTTCCACCTTGATATTCTTCCGAAGAGTGCAGGTTTCTCGAAATTGTACTTGATCGGATCCATCTTTGATATCAATAAGGTAGTGTGGGTCAGCATATATTGTCTTAGTCGGCGAGCAGCCCATGTCAAAGTGCAGCAAGTTTTCTCGATCAATGAGTATCTTGTCACACAGTCGGTAAACTTTTTGCTAAGGTAGTATATTGCGTGCTGTTTTCGACCAGACTCATCATGTTGCCCCAACACACACCCCATTGAATTGTCTAGCACTGTTAGCTACAAAATCAAAGGTCTTCCTTCAACTGGGGGCATCAGAGTTGGTGGTTCTTGAAGGTATTCCTTGATTCTTTCGAAAGCGGTCTGGCATTCATCATTCCACTTTACCACTTGATCTTTCTTCAGAAACTTGAAGATTGGCTCACAAGTAGCAGTCAAATGTGAAATGAACTTGGCGATATAATTCAAGCGTCCCAAGAAACCTCTAACTTCCTTATTTATACAGGGAGCCGGCATTTCTTGTATGGCTTTTACCTCCGTAGGGTCTACCTGAATACCCTTGTCACTGACAATAAACCCCAGAAGCTTACCGGACCTCACCCCGAAAGTGCACTTGTTTGGATTCAACCTCTACTTGTATATCTTCAACCTGTCAAACAATTTTGCAGATGACCAAGGTGCTCTTCTTTGGTTTGAGACCTGGCGATCATGTTATCCACATAAACCTCTATCTCATGGGGAATCATGTCGTGGAACAAAGCGACCATGGCGCGCTGATAAGTTTCCCCAGCATTCTTCAACCCGAAAGGCATCACCTTGTAACAGAAAGTTCCCCAATGTGTAACGAAGGTTGTCTTCTCCATGTCTTCAGGAGCCATCTTGATCTTGTTGTAGCCAGAGAAACCATCCATGATGGAGAAGATCTTGTGTTGTGCGATGTTATCAACCAGAACATCAATATGCGGCAATGGGAAGTCATCCTTGGGACTATACCCTGTTCAGATCTCTGTAGTCCACACACATCCGTACCTTACCGTCCTTCTTAGGTACTGGGACGATGTTAGAAACCCATTGTGGGTAGGAAGTGACATATAGGAACCCAGCATTGAACTGCTTCATGACCTCTGCCTTGATCTTCTATGACATTTCAGGGCGCATACGACGGACCTTCTGCTTTACCAGAGGGCAATCTTCTTTAGTCGGCAGGTGATGTACCACAATATCAGTGTCCAAACCAGGCATGTCTTCATAGGACCAGACGAAGATCTCAACACAGTCGTGCAACATTTGTATCAACCTATTTTTGACGCTAAGCTCCAGATTTGCACCTATTATAACCTCTTTTCTGTCTTCCTCAGTACCCAAGTTCACTGTCTCAACTGGCTCTTCGTGAGGCCGTATGGCCCTCTCTTCCTACTGTAGTAGTCTAGCAAGCTCCCCAGGCATCACATAATCTTCCTCACCTTCGTCCTCAGCTTGGTTGATCGGATTTTCGAAGTCATAATGAGCAGTAGCAGAACTGTTATCAATGGGATCCAGAGTGGATATGGATCTGCAGTTTGATATGTGAGTGTGTGTAAGAGCATAGCTGTATTTTAAAAAGCAGGAAAGAAAACAGAGAGTGCAAAATTTGCATGCAAGAACGTCCAATGCTTTATTAATGACATGTAAAGATGACATATAATAGCCCTCACAAATAGAACAGTTGTGTCTCGGGCAAGACATAAGGCCATAAAGTTTAAATTGTTTATTACAAGCTCAGAAAACAAATAAGACAATTATTGCGGAATGAAAGAAACTAGTATAAAATCTCTGGTCGTCCAATTACTAGGTCCACCGTTGGTAGTCAGGTAGATCCAACTGCTAATGTCACAGTCTTCCTTGTTGTCTTCAATGGCGTTAACCCCACGATTGCGTAGGGGTGTCCTCCAGCCCGAACGCGTCGAATAGCCCTTTAAGCCCCTGTAGTAAAGCCCAAACCAAATTTGTCAGTTTTGTAAGTGAAATCAGGGAGTTGACCCCAATTGGTACACCCACCTTCTTCAACTACGGCCCTGGCGCCCTTGAGAGAAACCATCTTCAAAGGAGGTTTGTTGCTGGTAGTAGTTTCATTCGATGCCAATATCTGAGGGACCTCTTCGAAGTTCTGACAGGGAGTTTCTATGAATTCCCCGTCCATCTCTACATACCGGAAGTAATTGAGGTGGCTCACCATATACTCCTCTTCACCCCACACAGTGACAATCTTCCCTTTTACTGGATACTTCAGCATTTGGTGTAGTGTGGAAGTAACTGCCCCAGCCTCGTGGATCCAAGGACGACCCAACAAATAAGAATACGACGGCTAGATGTCCATCACATAGAAGGTGGACTCAAAGGTTTGAGAGCCCACTTTGACAGGGATGTCCACCACCCCATGCACCATTCCTTTCGACCCGTCAAAAGCCCTTACCACAATGTTACTAGGCTTTAAAGTCAAACCCTCTCAATCCAATTGGTCCAACGCCTTCTTAGGCAGAACATTCAGCGAAGACCCAGTATCTACCAACACATGAGCCATAGTGGTGCCCCTGCATTCAGTTGAGACGTGTAGAGCATCATTATGCTTCCTTCCCTTCGGTGTCAAGTCTGCATCTGAAAAACCCAGCCCATTGTCAGCAGTCAGACTAGCCATGCAATCTTTAAATTGATCAGCTGAAGTCTCTTGCCGCACATGCGCAGTTTTGAGGAATGCAATCAAATCCTTCGCATGGGCCTTGGAGCATAACAGCAGGGATAACCTGGATATCTTTGAGGGGGTCTGCCCTAGCTGCTCGACCACATTATAGTCTCTCTTTTTAATTATTTTCAAAATTTCCTCTATCGCTTGCTTCGAGGCTTCCACGACAATTTTTCTAGGCGCCTCCGTCCGGGCAGGCTCACCTATGATTTCTTTGCCTCGGGTCCCAGATCACTCGTCGGCGGGAGTGATAATTGGAGTAAACACAGGAGTAGTAGTTGATGTACCAGCAGGAGTAGCAGACGGAATAACAATAGGCCTCTTGATAGTCTTAGGGGAAATCTCGGGAGAGAAGACCCTTCCCCTTCGGGTAACTTTGTTGGTCCCGACAATGTTATCAATATCAGGATCAGCCTCTTCATTTTTAAGATCTTGTTTGATGACATGATAGTACACATCGACACCATAATATCAGGGGACAGCCTTTTCCAAGGCATACAGGACCAGGAACAGTGATTATTAGCGGAGCGATTCTTGGAGCAGATGTAATCCTAACAGGTCTTCTCGAGGAGACCTTGGAAGGATTGGCGGAAATGGTTATAATGGAAATGTCTTCAGATAGAGCAATAGGAACCAAAGTTTTTTCGAACAAAATTTCTTTGATGTCCATCAGGCGTTGGACACCTGACTTCAGCAAATGGCAACCAGAAGGAATAAATGAACACATGTGGAAACCTTCACCATAACCCGAAAATAAACCGGCCAATAGCAAATTCTTCTTCACAGTCATGAGAGAAGTAGAAACTTCATCCATCGAGGTCACAAACAAGTCGGTATCAACAACATTAACTCCACAACCGTGCTTAGGCATGGGAGCAGTTATGACATTGGGCTTTTCCGGAGCATCAAACTCAATTTCCTTGGCTTTGATCAAATCTTATACCTTATTTCTTAGGGCCCAGCAGTCATTGGGGTCGTGGCCAGGACTTTCAGAATGATAGGCACACCAAGAATTTGGATTATATCAGGGAGATCTGGAATTCAGATTCTTGGGAGCCTCTTTCAAGGTCTCCAAGTTGGATCTTAGCAGATGGGGTAGAACTTCAGCCAGTGTCATGTTGATTTGGGTAAACTTCCGTTGTGGTCTTTCCACCCTTGATTGATTGTTGCTTTGTGGAGTGACCGCAGGCCTAGGTATCATTACGGCACTTACTGTCTGACGATGTTCAACTCTGTTTTGGCCCCTCAGGCTATAGATGGAACTGGCTTCCTTCTTACCAGCAAAAGGCTTCTTTACCGAACTCGAAGAGGCATCCTTCTATATCTTATCGCTCTGAATCCCAACTTCTACTCTCTCTCTCTCTCCAGTCAGAGTCAGCTCGGCGAAACCAGTTGACGAGCTGCCGATCAAATGATTGAAGAATGGACCAGATAGCGTCCCCAGAAACATATCAACCAACTCCCTATCAGACAACAGGGGTTAGACTCTTCCAGCCAAGTCTCTCCACTTCTGTGCATAGTCCTTAAATCCTTCACTCGCCCGCATGGACATACTCTGGAGTTGAGTACGAGTAGGAGCAAGGTCAGAGTTGTATTGATACTGCTTATAGAAAGCAGCTACCAGATCTTCCCAATTTCGGACATTGGCTCTCTCCAGTTGGTAGAACCATTCAAGTTGAGTTCCTGACAGACTATCTTGAAAGAAATTAACCCACAAATTTCTATCAGCGGTGTGGGGCTAGATCTTTCTGACATAAAAGCGAAGATGGAGTTTTGGGCAAGACACCCCATCATACTTAGCAAAAATTAGAGCCTTGAACTTCTGCGGGATGACCATTCCCGGCACCAATCCCAATTCTTCAAAATCCAACCCAGGTATCCTATGGACTTCCATAGCACTCAAGGGATCTTCCAACTGCTTGTATATATCCTCAGTGGGAGGATACTGCTCATCATTGTAGTCGGTATCATTGTTAGAAACTTCAGGACTGGGATCCTTCTCCCTTGTCTCTTCTTCTTGATTCTCCCCTTCCTTGGATGAAGAGGTCAGATCGACTTGTTGCTTCAATGGCCCTCTAAACCTTATGCCCATATTCAGAATATTGGCAACCTTCTTCTTTTTATTTTTCTCTTTCAGGATGAGGGCTTTCAGATCCTCCTGCCCTTTTGTCAGATTTATGAACATTTGCTGGAACTGGGTGTTTTGTGCCTGAAGGTCCTTGATGCTTTGTTCGGAAGACATTTCTGCTGAAATAAACAGCTAAGAAGATGAGAAACCTGTAATGGTACCTGTACATGCAATGTTATGAATGGGATGCGCATGCAATGATTTCAAAGACTTTGGGAAATTTAAATTTGTGAACCAAAATGAAACAAAGATTTTATTAGTTGAATTCAAAGTTCAAATGCCTTTTAGGCATTACAATTAAAAACAAATCTAAAACTAGAAAAATCAAAATTCCCATGGATGCTTCCTCTTCATGCCGAGATAGACATTGAGCCCTCTTTCCTCATGGAGTTGCTTTGTGAGCTCTAAAAACATCCTCTCCTGGGCATAGAACTGATCCCTGTAAGTATCCCGCTCTTTCTTCAACTGAATCCAAGACCTCTGTAATTCTCAAAGATCAGTGGGCATATCAGGATAGAGAATCGTGTAAGGAATACCCCCTTCAGTAGTGGGCTCCACAATCACTGGTAAAACGGCCATATAGGTCATCATAAGTTTCTGGGTGCGAGCTCGTACGCATTGGAGGTAAGGTTCCATAGGAATGGAAGCCTTTGGCCCCAAAGCCTTGGCGCCAGATATGTTTACCATGCCCCAAGCTCGTATGAACCTCCGGCGATACTCTTGAACATCATCCTCATAGTTGAATACAATTCCCTCGATAAGTAACTCATGGGGACCATCTCTTCGAGCGTAACCAAAATGTCATAGAGCTAAACAAGGATTGTAGGTTATACCCCCTCTGATGCCAAGTAACGGGACATTAGAGTACTCCCCGCAGCGGTCAATAATAGCAGTGTTTTCCATAGCTCGAGAACACTAGAGAATATCCATGTGAGCGAGTGACATTATCCTTTGTTACCAACCCACACCTTCTTCATTCTTCAGTACGGACTTAGGGAGGTGAGAAATAAACCACCTCGACAACAATGGCATGCAGCACATAAGCACCCATCTTCTCTTCATGGTACGAGTATGGAGAGTGTGAAAAATATCTCCGAGCAAGGTAGGCACAGGGTTGCAAGAGAGGAAGATCTTGATAGCATTCACATCTATGAATAAGTCTGGATTAGGGAATAGTACTAACCCATAGATTAGAAGGGCCAAGACTTGTAACGCCCGTAATTTAATTAATTATTTAATTAAATTATTTTTGGAATATTTGTGAAGAAGTGTTATTATAATTGGATTTATTTTATTAAGTGGAGAAATAATAATATTAGAGGTATAATATTATCATTTGGTGAAATAATGTTAGAAGTTAATATTATTTAATATGGTCCTATAATGTGTGAGTGGAAGTAATAAGGGGGTGTAGGTTTGGATCCCAATAAGAATAATATAATAATATTAGGTTATTTTATTATTTGTGAGGAAGAATAGAAGAAGGAAGCAGTAAGAAGAAAATAAGGATTTTGAAGAACGTGAAGTTGCTGGAAAAAGTGGAAAACGGCAAGAACAAAGATTCAACCCGGAAATTGTAGAGTAACCTTCGATCCAAGGTAAGGGTGGGGTTCTGGCTTTATAATTGGGTTCATGATGTTTGATATGTGGGGTTAGATGTGATTGTTGTTTGTTCTTGAATTGGATGTATGTATGATGATGTATGATGAAGATTGATGAATAATGATGCTATGATGTTGTGGAATCAATGTAGTATTATAGGTTAATGTTAGGTGATGATCTATTATGTTTATAATGAGGTTTGTAGGACTGTAATTAGATTCCCGTAGTGAATTACAGTAGAAAACGCAGAAAATTATACAGATTGTCGAAGGATGTGTCGACCCCAAGCTGGAAGTGTCGATACATGAAGGATGTTCGACTCAGGATGAGTCGATGCATGGAGGGCTTGCATCGATGCATGATGAGTACAAGACTCAGGATGAGTCGACACGAAGAGAGGATGTTTCGATACATGAGTGTGTGAGACTCAGGATGAGTCGACTGGTGCGATGCATGTGTCGATACATGCTGCATTTTGAAGTCAGGATAAGTCGATCGGTAAGTGCATGTGTCGATACATACTGTGATTTGAAGCAGGATGAGTCGATCCATAAGGAGGATGCGTCGACTTATAGTGAGTAGGAGAAGTAGGATGAGTCGATCCATAGAGTTTCGTGTCGACCCATACTAACTAATTTTGACAGAATCAGTTTTTAAATTGCTGTAACTTGAGTTGTAGGATGTTGTTCGAGATGTCGTTCAAAGCATTGATTAGCTAACGCGATGAACTTTATTCTAGATAATTTAGATGATGATTAAGAGGTGTAATCCCAGTAACCAATTTAGGATTTAGAATTAATTCCCGTAGATGATTGTTGTGCTGTTTTTGGGACAGAATGATGAATAAGAGATGTTAGAGGTTGTTGTTAGAATTACGACAGTAGGATTAGTGACAATAATGATGTACAGTAGCAGAATAACAATAGGGATTACTGTAGTATTAATATACAGCTGAGTTATTAGTAAGATGTGGTTATTAAAGTTGTGTATTATAGTTATGATGAACAAATGACGTTTGATAAATAAGTGATGTTTAATAAATTATTTTGAGATGTTTATGAGATGCTGTAATTGAGATGTTTTGAGATGTTTATGAGATGTTGTTATTTTGAGATGATTGAGATGTTGTTGTTCTTAGATGTTTATGAGATGTTGTTGTTCTGAGATGTTTATGAGATGTTGTGTTTTGAGATGATTGAGATGTTGATATTACATTCATGAAGAGTCGCATACATTGCATTTTTCAGATGGAGCTTATGCTCGTTGAGATGGCCTGGATTGGCAAATTTTGAGATGAAGGCTATGCCTTGTTGATGCCTCTATTAATTGGCAGATTTTTGAGATGGGAGTTTTGCTCCAATGGTACCACATGCATTTGCATAGTTTTGAGTCTCATTATATGATTGAATAATGAAGTGTATTTGATGTTGATGAATGAGTATATATGTTGTAATTATTGTTGATTATGAGATGAGAAGTGGTGACATTATTGATCTGATTTAATATATTAATTATCATGCGCTTTATTATATTGTTAGATATCTCCCCCCTTCTGTTTGAATGTTACCCCTATGTTGGTAACATGCAGGTAATCAAGAGTGAAGGTTGTATACCTTCAATAGATCGAGCCGGTGTCATTGCTCTGATATGTAACACTCGGGGGGATGAACGCTTGCTGATTTTTTATTGCTGATTTTTATTTGTTGAACTTTAAATTGTTTATTTACTAAATGTGAGATGTTTCGAAGTTGTTGTTTTATTTAAAGAAGTTTATTGAGAATTCCGTTGCGTAGTTGTTGAATTATTTAATGAAAGATGTTATGTTGACGGTCCATCCGATGTTTTAAAAAAGTGTTATATATCCATGATGAATGCAATGAATTTGTTAGAAGAATTTGTGACGTCCCGATTCATTTGTGTGATTGAAATTTTATAACTCTGTTTTATTTTGCATAATTTGCTTGGGGTAGAATTGGGGTGTTACAAAGTTGGTATCAGAGCATAAGGTTGGTCTGACCTTGTCGTCGAGTCTTAGTTGTCTAACAATCGAGTATTGTTATTTTGATGTTCTAACAGTTTTTATGTTGTAGTAAGAAGTTGAGATGGCTGGAAGGAATGATGCTGCTCTTGCTGCTGCTTTAGAAGAAATGGCTCATGCGATGGAAAATCAGCCGAATGCTGACGGGAATGCTGGATCTCGTAGCTTGGCGACTTTCTAGAGAGAGAATCCACCTACGTTCAAGGGAAAGTATGATCCTGACGGAGCATTGGAATGGTTGAAAGAGATTGAGAGAATCTTTCGTGTGATGGACTGCACTCCAGCATAGAAGGTTCGTTATGGGACTCATATGCTAGCAGTCGAGGCTGATGACTGGTGGCTAGAGACTTGCCAGAAGTTAGAAGCTGCAGGTGAGAATGTCACTTGGGCTGTGTTCCGTAGGGAGTTTTTGAGAAAGTATTTTCCTGAAGATGTCCATGGTAAGAAGGAAATTGAGTTCCTTGAGTTGAAGCAAGGAAGTATGTCTGTTGTTGAGTATGCTTCCAAGTTTGCTGAGTTGGCCAAGTTTTATCCGCATTACACTGAGGAAAATGCTGAGTTTTTGAAGTGTATTAAGTTTGAGAATGGGTTGCGCCCGGAAATTAAGAAGGCAGTTGGATACCAGAAGATCCGTGACTTTGCTGATTTGGTTGATAGTTGTAGGATTTATGAGGAAGACAATAATGCTCATTACAAGATTATTAGTGAGAAGAGGGGTAAGCACCCACAGAGTCGTGGTAAACCTTATGATGCACCAGCTGGTAAGGGTAAACGGAGAGTTGCTCATGGTCAGAGGACTAGTGGGGGAGATGCTCCTGCTGGTGTGGTTTGTTTTAAGTGTGGGAAACCTGGACACAAGAGTAATGTGTGCACTACTGAAGTGAAGAGGTGTTTCCGTTGTGGCAAGAACGGACATGTTGTATCTGAGTGTGAGCACAAGAGTGTGGTTTGTTTCAACTGTAAAGAGGAAGGGCACATTGGTAGCCAGTGTCCGAAACCGAAGAGGGCTCAGTCAAGTGGTAAAGTGTTTGCTTTGGTTGAGGATCAGATAGCTGCTGAAGACGAACTTATTAGAGGTACATGTTTCATTAATAGTACTCCTTTAATTGCTATTATTGATACTAGTGTTATGCATTGTTTTATTGCTGCTGATTGTGTTGAAAGATTGGGTCTTGTGTTGTCTTCTTTGAGTGGAGAAATGGTCGTCGATACTCTAGCCAAGGGATCGGTGACTACTTATTTTGTGTGTGCTAAGTGTCCCTTGTCGATCTTCGACATAGACTTTGTTGTTGATTTGGTTTGCTTGCCGTTAAGAGGTTTGGATGTGATTCTTGGTATGAACTGGTTAGAGCATAACTGTGTTCATATTAATTGTTATGACAAGTCGGTGAAGTTTTCTACTCCTGAAGAAGAGGAAGATGGTTTGTTTTCTGCTAGACAGTTGAGAAAGTTGATGCAAGAGGAAGCACAAATGTTCTCGTTGATGGCGTTGCTATCTGTAGAGACTCAAGCTATAATTGAGGAATTGCCGGTGGTGTGTGAATTTCCTGAAGTTTTCCCTGATGAGATTCCAGATGTACCGCCAGAGAGGGAAGTTGAATTTGCAATTGATCTTGTACCTGGTACCAGACCTGTGTCTATGGCACCATACAGGATGTCTGCGTCTGAGTTGTCAGAGTTGAAGAAGCAATTGGTAGATTTACTTGAGAAGAGGTTTGTAAGACCAAGTGTATCACCATGGGGAGCTCCAGTGTTGTTAGTGAAGAAGAAAGATGGAAGTATGAGGCTTTGTGTTGATTATAGACAGTTGAACAAGGTGACGATTAAGAACAAGTATTCGCTTCCAAGAATAGATGACTTGATGGACCAATTAGTGGATTCCCGTGTGTTTAGCAAGATTGATTTGAGGTCAGGTTACCATCAGATTAAAGTGAAGGATAAAGACATTCAGAAGACGGCTTTCAGAACACGTTATGGAAATTACGAGTATTCGGTGATGCCTTTCGGTGTTACTAATGCGCTGGGAGTATTCATGGAATATATGAATCGTATCTTTCATACTTATTTGGATTGGTTTGTAGTGGTGTTCATTGATGATATTTTGATTTACTCTAAGACAAAAGAAGAGCATGTTGAACATTTAAGAGTAGTATTGCAGATTCTGAAAGAGAAGAAATTGTATGCAAAGTTGTCCAAGTGTGAATTTTGGTTAAAAGAGGTTAGTTTTCTTGGTCATGTGATTTCAGGTAGTAGCATTGTTGTAGATCCATCGAAGGTTGATGTTGTGTTGCAATGGGAAACTCCAAAGTCAGCTACTGAGATTAGAAGCTTCTTGGGATTAGCTGGTTATTATAAAAGGTTTATTGAAGGGTTTTCTAATTTGTCACTTCCGTTGACTAAGTTGACTTGTAAAGGTAGAGCGTTTGTATGGGATGTTCAGTGTGAAGAAAGTTTTACGGAATTAAAGAAGAGGTTGACGTCGGCTCCGATTTTGACGTTGCCTAATCCAGGAGAGCCTTTTGTGGTGTATTTTGATGCTTCCAAGATGGGTTTAGGAGGTGTGCTTATGCAGAGTGATAAGGTAGTTGCTTATGAGTCGAGGAAGTTGAGGACTCATGAGAAGAACTATATGACGCATGATTTAGAACTTGCTGCAGTTGTTTTTGTGTTGAAGATTTGGAGGCATTATCTTTATGATTCTAGATTTGAAGTGTTTAGTGATCATAAGAGCTTGAAGTATCTGTTTGATCAGAAGGAGTTGAATATGAGGTAACGAAGATGGTTAGAATTGTTAAAGGATTATGATTTCAGTTTGAATTATCATCCAGGAAAGGAGAATGTGGTAGCTGATGCGTTGAGTCTAAAGACTTTACATATGTCAGCAATGATGATTAAAGAGTTGGAATTGATAGAGCAGTTCAGAGATATGAGCTTAGTTTGCGAGGTTACTCCGCAGAGTGTTATGTTGGGTATGTTGAAGATTAATAATGAATTTCTAGAGAGTATCAGAGAAGCTCAGAAGTTGGATGTGAAACTGGTAGATTTGATGGTTGGGACTAATCAATCTGAGAATAGTGATTTTAAGCTAGATGTGCAAGGTGTGTTAGGATTTCGTAGCCGGATTTGTATTCCTGATGATGCTGAGATGAAGAAAGTGATACTTGAAGAGAGTCATAGAAGTAAGTTGAGTATTCATCCAGGAGCTACAAAGATGTATCAAGATTTGAAAGGTTTGTTTTGGTGGCCTGGGATGAAGAGTGGTGTGGCTCGATTTGTGTATGCATGTTTGACTTGTCAGAAGTCGAAAGTTGAACATCAGAAGCCTGCAGGATTGATGCAATCGTTGGAAGTTCCAGAATGGAAATGGGATGGCATTTCAATGGACTTTGTGACGGGGTTGCCTGGTACTTTAAGAGGACATGATTCGATTTGGATGATTGTTTATAGGCTTATGAAGTCAGCTCATTTTATTCCTATTAACATCAGTTTTCCAGTGTCGAAGTTGGCTGAGATTTATATTAGTGTGATCATGAAGCTACATGGTGTTCCTTTGTGCATTGTGTCAGATAGAGATCCAAGATTTACTTCTGATTTTTAGAAAAGTTTGCAAGAAGCGTTGGGTTCTAAGTTGAGATTGAGTTCAGCGTATCATCCTCAGACAGATGGTCAGACTGAACGGATGATTCAATCGTTGGAAGACTTATTGAGGGAATGTGTTCTCGAGCAGGGAGGTTTGTGGGATACTTATCTTCCATTGATAGAGTTCACTTATAATAACAGTTACCATTCTAGTATTGGGATGGCACCTTTTGAAGCATTGTATGGACGGAGATGTAGAACTCTATTATGTTGGCATGAATCTGGTGAGAGTGTAGTACTTGGACCTGAACTTGTTCGTGAGACTACTGAGAAGGTGAAGTTGATTCGAGAAAAGATGAAAGATTCACAAAGTAGACAGAAGATTTATCATGACAAGCGAAGGAAAGATTTAGAATTTCAAGCTGGTGATCATGTGTTTTTGAGAGTTACACCTGTGACTGGTGTTGGGCGAACATTGAAGTCTAAGAAGCTCACTTCTTGTTTTATTGGACCGTATCAGATTTCAGAGAGAGTGGGGAATGTTGCTTATAGAATGGCCTTACTACCTAATCTTTCGAATTTGCATGATGCGTTACATGTGTCACAACTTCGGAAGTATATTTCAGATCCATCTCATGTGATTCATATGGACGATGTGCAAGTACGGGATAATCTTACGGTGGAGACGATGCCTGTACGGATCGCAGATCGTGAAATGAAGACTCTGAGGGGCAAAGAGATTGCCTTGGTTAAAGTGGTTTGGTTAGGAGCTGCTGGTGAAAGCATGACTTGGGAATTGGAGAGCAAGATGCGAGACTCCTATCCTGAATTGTTTGATTGAGGTAAATTTTCAAGGACGAAAATATTCTAAGTGGGAGAGAGTTGTAATGCCCGTAATTTAATTAATTATTTAATTAAATTATTTTTGGAATATTTGTGAAGAAGTGTTATTATAATTGGATTTATTTTATTAAGTGGAGAAATAATAATATTAGAGGTATAATATTATTATTTGGTGAAATAATGTTAGAAGTTAATATTATTTAATATGGGCCTATAATGTGTGAGTGGAAGTAATAAGGGGGTGTAGGTTTGGAGCCCAATAAGAATAATATAATAATATTAGGTTATTTTATTATTTGTGAGGAAGAATAGAAGAAGGAAGCAGTAAGAAGAAAATAAGGATTTTGAAGAACGTGAAGTTGCTGGAAAAAGTGGAAAACGGCAAGAACAAAGATTCAACCCGGAAATTGTAGAGCGACCTTCAATCCAAGGTAAGGGTGGGGTTCTGGTTTTATAATTGGGTTCATGATGTTTGATATGTGGGGTTAGATGTGATTGTTGTTTGTTCTTGAATTGGATGTATGTATGATGAAGATTGATGAATAATAATGCTATGATGCTGTGGAATCAATGTAGTATTATAGGTTAATGTTAGGTGATGATCTATTATGTTTATAATGAGGTTTGTAGGACTGTAATTAGATTCCCGTAGTGAATTACAGTAGAAAACGCAGAAAATTATGCAGATTGTCGAAGGATGTGTCGACCCCAAGCTGGAAGTGTCGATACATGAAGGATGTTCGACTCAGGATGAGCCGATGCATGGAGGGCTTGCGTCGATGCATGATGAGTACAATACTCAAGATGAGTCGACACGAAGAGAGGATGTGTCGATACATGAGTGTGTGAGACTCAGGATGAGTCGACCGGTGCGATGCATGTGTCGATACATGCTGTGTTTTGAAGTCAAGATGAGTCGATCGGTAAGTGCATGTGTCGATACATGCTGTGATTTGAAGCAGGATGAGTCGATCCATAAGGAGGATGCGTCGACTCATAGTGAGTAGGAGAAGCAGGATGAGTTGATCCATAGAGTTTCGTGACGACCCATACTGACTAATTTTGACAGAATCAGTTTTTAAATTATTGTAACTTGAGTTGTAGGATGCTGTTCGAGATGTCGTTCAAAGCGTTGATTAGCTAACGCGATGAACTTTATTCTAGATGATTTAGATGATGATTAAGAGGTGTAATCCTATTAACCAATTTAGGATTTAGAATTAATTCCCGTAGATGACCGTTGTGCTATTTTTGGGATAGAATGATGAATAAGAGATGTTAGAGGCTGCTGTTAGAATTACGACAGTAGGATTAGTGACAATAATGATGTACAGTAGCAGAATAACAATAGGGATTATTGTAGTATTAATATACAGCTGAGTTATTAGTAAGATGTGGTTATTAAAGTTGTGTTTGATAGTTATGATGAACAAATGACGTTTGATAAATAAGTGATGTTTAATAAATTATTTTGAGATGTTTATGAGATGTTGTAATTGAGATGTTTTGAGATGTTTATGAGATGTTGTTATTTTGAGATGATTGAGATGTTGTTTTTCTGAGATGTTTATGAGATGTTGTTGTTCTGAGATGTTTATGAGATGTTATGTTTTGAGATGATTGAGATTTTGATATTACATTCATGAAGAGTCGTATACATTGCATTTTTGAGATGGAGCTTATGCTTGTTGAGATGGCCTGGATTGGCGAATTTTGAGATGAAGTCTATGCCTTGTTGATGCCTCTATTAATTGGCAGATTTTTGAGATAGGAGTTCTGCTCCAATGGTACCACATGCATTTGTGTAGTTTTGAGTCGAATTATATGATTGAGTAATGAAGTGTATTTGATGTTGATGAATGAGTATATATGCTGTAATTATTGTTGATTATGAGATGAGAAGTGGTGACATTATTGATTTGATTTAATATATTAATTATCATGCGCTTTATTATATTGTTAGATATCTCCCCCCTTCTATTTGAATGTTGCCCCTATGTTGGTAACATGCAGGTAATCGAGAGTGAAGGCCGTATACCTTCAATAGATCGAGTCGGTGTCATTGCTCTGATATGTAACACTCGGGGGGATGAACGCTTGCTGATTTTTGATTGCTGATTTTTAGTTGTTGAACTTGAAATTGTTTATTTACTAAATGTGAGATGTTTCGAAGTTGTTGTTTTATTTAAAGAAGTTTATTGAGAATTCCGCTGCATCGTTTTTGAATTATTTAATGAAAGATGTTATGTTGATTGTTCATCCGATGTTTAGAAAAAGTGTTATATATCCATGATGAATGCAATGAATTTGTTAGATGAATTTGTGACGTCCCGATTCATTTGTGTGATTGAAATTTTATAACTCTGATTTATTTTGCATAATTTGCTTAGGGTAGAATTAGAGTGTTACAAGACCTCCTCAAAAGCCTTAAAATCCAGATCATTCCAAAACAGCTGGGCCTTGTCTATCAGGAACTTGGCTAGAAAACCCTTGACTCCGCTTCTTGTTTCCCAATTGGATACCATGTCGGCCCGTTTCAAATGAAAAGTTGAGGGAATGACTTGTGGCTTAGGAACCTCTTCCAGACCTGTGAAGGGAAACTGTTCAAGGATTGGTATATCCAACAGTTGAGATAATTCTTCCATGGTAGTCACCAACTGATAGTCTGAAAAGCTGAAGCAGTGGTGCTTGGGATCGAAGAACTGAAAGAGTACACTCATCATCTTTTCATCAAAGTTTGAAGTAACCAGGTTGAGAAGTTGACCATGTCTCTTAGTGAACGCAGAAGTTTCGGAAACCTTTGATACTAGCTCTTTGAGTTGGGCAGGTATCTTCACAAAGCTGATTCAGATAGTGTTTCTACGAACGGAAGTCGTGATCTGCAAAACAGAACAAAGATAAATTCCCTTGGTCCTTGAAATGGTTAGTGCAATAAGAATGGATGTTATGTTATGATGCATGATATCGTGATAAATCACAGGTATAGCAAACACAGATAAATCACACCAAGCTCTTAGGTTTAAGGCTTATATGAGGTTAAAGGTAAGTACCCTCTTGAAGTTTAGTTGGTTTCAAACCTGTCTTAGAAAAGTAACCGGGTTCTAAAGATTCTCAATATCACTGACCATCCTTTGTCGGGCATTGTTTCAGCTCAAGCAATCTTTTCTTGCGGCTGAAATATCCCGAAAGTTTGATCTCAATGAGTGTAGCATCGAGTATCAACCAATCCTCAGCTTTATACTGAGGTCGGATATCTCACTACTTTCTAATGGCCAAGTTTGTTCAACTAAGGTTCTAAGGTCCGTTAGTGCTTCATGACACCACGCGGCGGCCCCGTATTCTCCTTGTTTCCACACGAAGGATACCGGTACCAACCAAAGTGTCACACCAATACAGCCATCGCTTAAACCATATCAGTCTATGTTGTATAGTCTCCACGATCTATTGTTGTTTACCTAAAGAGTGTCCCCAAATTCGGGTGTAGGATCTATAGTAACCCAAGCAATACCCCTTAAAGATAAAACAGGCAAAACAAACAAGAAAACAATTTTAAAAATGACCTATATCCTAAGGTAAATCCCGCTTTATTTTAGTCCCCATCAGAGTCGCCAGTTCTGTGATACGGTGGAAGAACCGACTGTTATATTGGTTTGCATTTTGTATTCGCAAATGTCGCGGTAAGTAAGAGTCGCCACCGACTTTTATTTTATCCAATCAGGAAAAGGAAAAAGAACTAAAAAAACCTTTTTCGAGATGTTTCTGAGTACGGGGGGTAGATTATAGAAAGGGAAGGTGTTAGCACCCTTTCTATCCATGGTTTTCCATGGGCTCATAGGTACTTGCTCATTTTAAAATTGCTTGTGTGCTTGTTTTGAAAAAAGTTTTACTTCATGATAATTCGTGTATCAGTCCTCAAGGGTGTGACAAAGTTGTTTTGAAAATTGTTTTGAAAAAGTGTTTGTGTGAAAATTTTATTTGAGCAAGTACCTAAGAACTAATCTACCTACTCGAAAAACTCTGTTCGTTTTCCTTTAGACGGCGTTATCCCATTATTAAGGAATAGGTAGCACCGTTGTTGGAGTTTTAAGGGACGTTCAAAAGGGACAAATACAGTCACTAAAGTAATGACTAGGAAAACCTTAGTAATTACCCTAAAGTCCTAAAGATCTTTCTGAGGCAACATTCGAATGGGTCATTTTTTATCTTTTAGACTGGAGGGCAACCACTAAAATTCCCTATGCTTAGTGACTGTTTATCGAAGGCAACCGAAGTGAGGCAAACCCTAGGAGTGAACATGTGCATGTGTTTATGTTTCAGTTAATTTAGTCTTTTCACAATTAGGGTTATCTATCGTATTAATTTTCAAGTATTCTTTCCATACAACCCTATTAGCATACATCTAACAGTTTATAATTTGTGGGAATTAAAAGTGTGGAAAGTTTAAAGTTCTGGCTATTACATGGCTTTCGCAGATACAGAATTATTTTTTACTGTAAAATAAAAGGAGGAATTAAAACCTAATTAAAGCTATTACAAACTCGGAGCAGTTACAAAAATAAAATAAATAAAAAAGTAATTAAAATATGCGCGACGAATTAAATGCAAGGATAATTATAAAACCTAAAAATCTAATTGAGAAAATATTTAAGTTATTTTTGAAGAAAGAATTAATTATATACAAAATTAAACCCTAATTTCTAATTGATTTTAATTACAAAAAAAAAGAGTTAAATTATCCTAATTTTTAATTAAATTGATTAATTAAAGAAAATAAACATTTTATGAAAAAATGGTTTTTGGTATTTTTTGTGATTTATTTGTTTTTATGATTAATTAAAAAAATGATTAATTTGTAAAAATAAGTAATTAAACAAATAACATAAAGAAAAGAAATAAAAAATGCATTAAATTGGGCCTGTGTTGATGAGTAATTCTGGGGGTGTGTTGTTGAAAATATCCAGGCCCATGAAGCCATTCAGCCCAGTCAACGCTTGATCCCATGTGATGCTGACCTGAGAGTACACCATGATCCTTCGGTGATAGGCGTTGGATCTGGTTGATCATAAATCCGCTTGTTGGATATTGATGGTGCATGGTAGGCGTTTGGACAAGAGAAGCACAAGATCTGCAAGGAGGAATTAAAATAAAGAAAGTTGATGGGACCTGGGATCAAACCTAGGTCCTCAGACTCAACACCATGTACGCCTAGCCATCTAGGCTATCTTTTTTATTTGTTAATACAATAAGAACAAAATATAATATATGAAAACAAAGTGGTTAGCTGGAAAACACGCGCGAAATTCAAATGGTCCAACGGGGTTCAGACACATTGTTATCTTCTTCCTCCTCTATCGTATTAGGTATCAAACTTATACCTATGGACAGCTTGCCATGGCTGTAAACCTGTGAACTTCAAAAATCTTCAAAACGCATGATAAATGAGATTCAAAACCATGATTCAACTGGTCTTGATGTTACGATCTTCATGGTACCCTTGTTATTGGCCAATTTAACCTGTGGATAAAAACCCTAAAACAACCACGAAAACCCTAACAATGACAAACACGCCTACAAGCACCAAAACTTCAATTAAATTATTCAGACATGTTACAAATACATCAATCATCACAAATATGCCATTAAATTATGCTAATGATGCAAGAATTGTCATAACCAATTTTGAAAAAGCAAGCAAACCGTGTGGGGTTCAGGGGTTGATTCGGGGCGTGAGGAGGTGTGCAATTGATCCTGTTAGTTCTAGGAGATGTCCAGGAATCGTTTATGAGCTTTGGATTAGCTTGAATTGGTCTCTGTGTTGAAATCTAATTCACCAACTTTTTCCAAAAATTTGAGTTTTTCTTTGTGCTTTCCGCGACTTCTAACCTCTGTTTTCGTGCTTGTTCATGCTCCATATATACCCTTGAATGAATTAGGGTTATAAAAACAACATGTATCTTTGCAATTTTTGAAGATTTTATCTCATCCTTTCTTTGTATGATTTGTTTCCAAATTAGGCCTAATCATGCCATTCTTGCTCCAATCAACCTTGATACGATTTTATTCTGATATGTCAACATAATTATCTTGTGATCCTGCCCAAAAATCAGATCGAAACAAATCTTTGCTATTATTTGTCATTTATTTGATTAAATTCAATTTTAATTAATAAAAAATCAAAATAAAATTTAAAATGAAGCAAATAATGTGTGGGTGGATATTTAGGTCGTGAACCATGTTATGAGTGAGGTGTAAGCATAAAAGGTTAGGCCCATTTTGGCAAAAATGCATTTTTGAGCACATTTGACTTTTGGCAATTTTGCAAAAAAAGGTCAACTTTGACAAGGCATATCTCTTCCAATTTTAACCCTAGAGAGGTGTTCTTAGAATTTTTAGAAATCTTAGGATGTCCCCTAAACAACCCTTTAGGTATCATATCAATTGGATCTTCCATGTTCATGTAAGAAGCTTTGACCCAAAAGGTGTTTTTGTTGACTTTTCAAAAGGACCTATAATGTAGAAATTCATATCTTTTGATGGGTGCATATTTTGAACTTGAGGGATGAATATGAATTGTAGGTAATTGCATCCTCTTCAAAATGAGCCTTGGATGGAAAATTTCTGATAAAGTGTGAGGTAGTTATGCTTGGTCAAAGTTTGGTTGACTTTTCCTAAGAAACCCTAATTTAGCAACTTTTGAGTTTTGATGAATTAGGAGCACTCCTTGAGGTATCATGATCAACCCTTGATCAAATTATGAAATTTACTTCAAAATTTTGATGTAGACCAAAAATCTTTAAGTTTGACTGTATGTGGGCCACAGTTGACTTTTGACCTAGTACAGTCGATTTCTAGGCATCTGAGCAGTTGACTGAGCAAACTTCTTGTGCAAGGCATGAAAATTGACATGGATGATCTTGAGAGCATATTAGGACCATGGAAATAATTTTAGGCCTTTGGAGTACATCCACCCTGATAAAAATGGAAACCCTAATTTGAGACACATTGCCTTAGGAGAGAGTTTGTCTAGTTAACTCTTGGGCAACCTTAAGCAAATTGAGGATCTCAATGGGCATGTGCTGAGTAAAATGAGAGGGAAAATTTTGGGGTACAACACACCCGACAAGGTGATTTTTCCTCTCTCCAATGAGGTCTTAATTCACTAATCAAACTTGATTACAAATCTACTTTGACTAATGCCAAAGTCTTCTTGAGTATAACCACAAGCCGGTTTTTCTCAAGGAATTTTACTTAAACAAAATATGAATAAAGCAGTGTACAATATGTTTTTCCTTACAAAAGCAGTATCACAGGCTTGTGATGTATTACACAGTTTATAGAATAGTATGAATGAGGAGTAGAAAGGATAGCAGCGTTGAAGTATTGTAAATTGTAGTGTGTAAATCATAAACGATTTATCATCATCCCTTGTTTAAATAGGCGCAACAATCTTGAGTATTTGGAAACTTGATAAATGACAGTTAATGCGCTTTCCTCAAATAAAAGATCATTGTCTGTTTGTAGTATTTGCATTTGATATATATTTGATGAATTGTAATGCTTCAGACCATTAAGGAATATGTTTGTTGCTTGCTTCAGAACTTTGGAATGTCAGAATCATAAGGTCTTGTTTGCAGCGTTAGACTTTCTTTCAGAGTTAAAATGTTTTTCTCTTAGAGCAACTTCTGATCTTCATTCATCAGAACTTTCTGAGAATAGTCTACGTTCACAGCAGGAACATCCTTGTATCTTATCTTCTGATCTACTTCCATCATAACTTCTCTACAAAACAGAATATAATTTTAGAGTGGATAATTGTTCTTTGTGTTTATTATCATCAAAACTCTTACGAGGGTTGTAGAATCAAACTATGTTCTAACAATCTTCCCCTTTTTAATGATGAAAAAACTAGGATTTTTCAATTAAAATAGACATAACATAAAGCATTAGAGAGTCTCCCCCTGAGTTGAGTACTCAGATAGAGATGAATTACTTCCCTGAAGTTCATTCTGATCAGAGCTTTTGATGCGTCTCCTTCTGTCTTCATCAGAGCTTTGTTCCTGTTTTGCTTTCAGAAAGAAAAAAAAAAGAGAAGTTATGGTATTCAAAATGTTTGAGACTTTGTCTCGATATAATCTTATTGAAAATATCTTACGTTCTCCCCCTTTTTTGTCAAGAATCAAAAAGCAATATAAACACTAATACTCAGAGTCAAAAAGATGATTTATATTAAAACATGATTGCAATAACACATTTAGATCCAAATAAAACAAGATAAATGAATGCAGAAAACAAGTTTAAAAAAAACTAAGATTGAGGAGGGGGAAGTCGTGTGAACAACGCTTCCAGAAAGCTCTTAATCTGAGTGCTTGGTTCCTCTTATTTTCCCAGCATTTCCTTGATTTCTTTGCTCGTGTCTTCTTGCTTGTCCAATCTTTATTTGATCATTGTATTCTCTTTCTTTAACTCTTCCAGAGTTTGCATAAGCAAAGATGAAGCTGGTGTATCCACAGAAGATGCAAGTTTCTCATAACACTCTGTAGTATTTTCTGATTTAGTGGCTTCTTCAGTTTCTTTGCCTTTGTCTTGAATAATATCCAGATGAAGATTTTCAGAGCATGGTTCAATAACTTCTGAAGGTTGGTGCTCTTTCCATGGAGCATTGTCCAGCTGAAGAATAGATTTCCTTTCCCAATGGCTCAGAACTTGATCCTTGAAAACTTCCAGCTGATCACAAAAGTTTTGTTAGGCCAGTTCATAGCTTAATTCTTTGAGTTTCTGGGATTCTGAGTTAAACCATCTTCTGAACCGGTTCCAGTGAGAATCAGAAGCAGTAGGATTTGGATTTTCTAAGCTTGCTTGCTTCAAAGAGTTAACCCATTCCATTATTTCTGTTTCAAAAATCAATAAATTTCTACCAACATCTGCTTTGGTGATAGTTGGTTTTGGTTTGGGAATGGAAATTTTGTGAGAGGTTAAGGCTAGTTGATCCAGCACTTCTAAGTCTATGACTATTCTCAGGTGATCTTATGGAGGATTAATGGGAGAGGGAGTAGGAGAATAAAAAATGATGATTGGTGATGGAGGTGTTTTTGGTGGAGTGGAATGGTAAGGTGATGGAATTTTTGGAATGTCTTGGATGGAGAGAGGTTGTCGAACCATGAGAGGTTCTGTTATTCCAGGAATTAGTGTGGTGGTATTAGAGTCTGTGTATGAATTTTCTAGTTGAGAAGCGGCAGCGTTTGGATTTTTAGGGTGAGTGGTTTGGAAGTTTGGATTTTCTGTTTGAGGAGTTTGAAAATCTGGATCAAATTGATCAATATCAGAAAGAAGTCTAGCAAGTTCTGGCTGATTTTGTTCAAGATGTGGATTGGGAGAGAGAGGTTCGTTTAGTACATTTTCTAGGGTTACTGAGGGGTCAAACTCTATATCAAAATCTTCAAAAGTTTGAGGTGAGGGATCTTCTATTGGTTTCGGAGAGGAGGTGTTTCAGATGTTGGAAAAACTACTGATTCTACAACAGAAATAAAAGAAGAGTTACCTTTCTTTTTAGCAGCTTTTGGAGTCTTCTGAGAAGATCCTTCTCCTGTAGCTTTTCTTTTTCTGGACTTCTTTAGGACAACATCTGGAGCTTGTTGATGCAGATCACAAATGTTTAGCTCTGGAGCAGTTCCATCCTTCCTGCATGCTTCTAAATATCTGACCATTATTTCTGGTGAAGCATCAATTTCAGATAATAGAGGAAAATCTTTTAGAGGGATTCTCCTTGATGTGATGACTTCCTTTGTAGCAATGGTTGGATCCTTCTTAATGCTGTCAATGATCTTCATCTTTTTCATGTTCTTGGCCTTAAGGGGTTTTCCAGCACATGCCTTCAGCGTGCTTAACTGCTGAGCTTCAGTCAGATGCTCTATTAACCTATTCTCAGTCAGAATATCTGAAATTAGCCTGCCCAGAGGTATCCAATCCCTCTTGGTTCTTTCATCTTCTCTTGTTTCCTTCACGCTTGTTCTCAGATGATTGAAGAGAAAGTGAGGAAGGTTTATTTTTGTCTTCTTCATAATGAAGTATAGCAGAAACTGTTGATCAATATTTATGTAGTCAGGAGAGCTTGTTGGCTTCCTATGGTTGATACAGTCCAGAATGATCTTTGCCCAGATTCTGAAGTAGACCTTTAGATCTTTAATCTTGTTAGATGGCTTCCCATAAGTGAAGATTACTCTTAATATGGATGTTAGGTCAGAACATTTCTCAGCCATGTCATTGCAACAGATTCCTCCGCCATTATAACCAATCAACGTTGCAATCAAATCTTCAGTGATTGCAATTTTATTCCCCATTACATAAGACATTACTTGGTGATTCGAGGAGGTTGCATGAATTCAGAATTCCTTTACCAAAATTGGGAACATTGGACCTAGAAGATGATCGAAATACATGTTCCATCTTTTAATAGCTACATCTGCAGTAAGATCAAACCCATTCTCCTTCATGCTTTCAAAGTCAATGATAAGCTTGCAGAGAACCTCAAGAGAATCAATTGGAGTAAGTAAGGTTCTTGACGGTTCTTCGTATTGTTCAGCAGTTGATGAAGATGAACCAGAAGCACATTGAAGATTTTTAGCACTTGAAGATGAAGCCATTGCTCACACTGACTGTTTGAGATTTCTGAGAAAAAGGGTTTTTGCAAACGAAATCTAGAGAGGAAATAGAAGCGAGAATAAGTGAGAGTGATAGTGAATGTGTATTTATAATCAATTTCAAAACTTAATCAACAAGAAAGAGAAAAAAAAATTAATGATTACACAGCAATTATGAATCTTGAAAATAGAGGATGACGTGGAGATATGAAACAGTTACCAATGACATGCGTCTTAATGCACCCAATCAAAGCTTTAGACCCTTCAGAATTTGGACGCGTGTTCAGCCTTAGGAGGACGCTTGTGAGAGGATGACAAATGTTGATAATGTGAACGACACGCTTCTATCTTTAAAATGAACCGTTCAGATCTTCTTAGATAGATTCTGATGCAACTGTCCCTCTAACTTCTGAAGAACTGTTTGATCAGATGTTCACAAAGAAAACATAAAATTATGAGGGTTAAAGAATATATAAATAAAACTCTTATTCTGGATATAATTTCATGTTGAGATGTTTCAGAATGAAATTAAACCTATCTTCAGAAAGTGGTTTAGTAAAGACATCAGCCCATTGATGGTCTGTGTCAATAAATTTTAAGGAAAGGATTCCTTTATGAATATAGTCCCTAATAAAGTGATGTTTTATTTCTATATGCTTAGCCTTAGAATGAAAAATAGGATTCCTAGATAAATATATTGCAGAAGTATTATCACGGAATATAGGAATGTTACTCTCAAATATGTTGAAGTCTTCAAGTTGACTCTTCATCTAGAGCATCTGTGTGTTGCATCCAGCAGCTGCTATGTATTCAGCTTCAGCTGTTGACAAAACAATTGTGGATTGCCTCTTGTTGGTCCATGAGATCAAATTTTCTCTTAGAAACTGGTAGCTTTTAGACGTGCTTTTTCTTTCTACTCTGTCTCCAACTAAGTCAGCATCACAGTACCCTACTAAATTGTATTCACTGATTTTTCTATAAAACAAACCAAGATTAGTAGTACCTTTTAGAGACTTGAAAATTTGTTTAACAGTTGTTAAGTGAGATTCTCTAGGATCTGATTGGAATCTGGCACATAAGCATACACTGTATAGAATGTCGGGTCTTTAAGCTATAAGATATAAGAGAGAACCAATCATACCTCTGTAGATCTTTTGTTCTACCTTTTTACTTACCTCTTCCTTTTCTAGAATGCATGTGGGATGCATTGGAGTCTTAGATGGCTTACACTCTGATAGGTCAAATTTCTTCAAAAGTTCTTTGATGTATTTGCTCTGGTATATGTAGGTTCCTTCTGGAGTTTGATTGATCTGAATGCCTAGAAAGAATTTGAGTTCTCCCATCAAGCTCATTTCAAACTCTGCTTGCATAGACTTAGCAAATTCTCTTCCCAGAGAAGCTTTAGTAGATACAAAAATTATATTATCTACATAAATTTGACAAACTAAAATGTCATTCTTAAATGACTTACAGAATAAAGTTGTGTCCATTTTCCCTATAGTGAATTTCTTTTCTAACAGAAATCTACTTAGTCTTTCATACCAAGCTCTGTGAGCTTGTTACAGGCCATATAGTGATTTCTTTAGTTTGAAAACATATTCGGGATGTTTGGAATTTTCAAACCCATGGGGTTGGTTCACATAAACTTCTTCATCAATGTATCCATTTAAGAATGGACTTTTGACATCCATCTGATAGAGAGTGGTGCCATTATTCACAGAGAAGGAAATTAAGAGTCTAATAGATTCTAACCTGGAGACTGGAGCAAAGGTTTTTGTATAGTCTATCCCCTCTTGCTGACTATAACCTTGTGCAACCAGTCGTGCCTTGTTTCTGATGACTTCTCCTTGTTCATTAAGTTTGTTTCTGAATACCCATTTTGTTCCAATGAGGTTGAACCCTTTTGGTTTGGGAACTAGATCCCATACGACATTTCTGGTGAATTGATTTAATTCCTCCTGCATAGCCAGTATCCAGTCGTTGTCCAGAAGAGCTTCATCAATGGTAGTTGGCTCAATTAGAGATACCAATCCCATGAGAGATTCCTCAGAATTTCTAAATGTGAATCTTGTTGTGATTGGATCTTCCTTCTTTCCCATAATTTTGTCTTCAGGATGAGCTAGGCTGCTTCTGGATAGTCTTTTCTGGAGAGGTTCTTCAGATGTTGTTGTAGTGTTTGTGACATTTCCTTCCGATGTTCTTTGTGAGTCTTTGTTGGGAGCTTATGATGTATTTCCTTCAGTACCTGTGAACTGAACTTCTATATCTGCAAGAGATTCATTTTGCTTTGACTTTTGAGAGCCAAGCTTGTTATCAAATCTAACACTGATTGACTCTTCTACAATTTGTGTTTCTGTGGTGTATACTTTGTAGCTTCTTAAGTGTTCAAAGTATCCTAACATAATACACTTTTGTGCTTTAGAGTCAAACTTGTTCAGATTTTATTTGGTGTTAAGCATAAAACAAATACATCCAAATGGATGGAAATACGAAATGTTGGGCTTTCTGTTCTTCCACAGTTCATATGGAGTCTTATCCAGAATAGGTCTTATTGAGATTCTGTTCTGAATGTAACATGATGTGTTAATTTCTTCTGCCCAGAAGTTCTTAGCAATGTTAGTCTCGTTGATCATGGTTCTGGCCATTTCTTGTAAAGTTCTATTCTTTCGTTCTACAACTCCATTTTGTTGGGGAGTTCTAGGATAAGAGAAATCATGAGAGATGCCATTCTCATTAAAAAATATTTCAAAATTTTTGTTTTCAAATTCTCCACCATGATCACTTCTGACTTTAACAATTCTAAGATCTTTCTCATTTTGGACTTGGTTACAGAAAGCAACGAACATAGAGTGTGACTCGTCCTTGTGTCTTAAGAACTTTACCCATGTCCACCTGCTATAGTCATCTATGATCACTAACCCATACTTTTTGCCACTAATGGATGCAGTTTCACTGGTTCAAATAGATATATATGTGCAGAAGTTCTAATGGGCTAGAGGTAGAAACAACATTTTTTGCTTTAAAAAGAGGTTTTGAAAACTTGCCTTTATGACATGCTTCACACAGAGCATCTGAGATGAACTTCAGATTAGGAAGTCCTCTTACCAGATTGAGTTTGTTAACCTGAGATGTTCTTCTCATACTAACATGCCCGAATCTTCTGTGTCAGGCTCATTGCTCGTTGTTAACAGACAATAGGCATTTTACATTCTGACTTTTTAGTTCAGAAAGTTTTATTTTGTAAATATTGTTCTTTCTCTTTCCATTAAAAAGGATAGATCCATCTTTCTGACTAACAGCTTTACATGAATTTTGATTAAAGATTATATCATAATTTTTATCACTTAATTGACTTATGGATAACAAGTTATGCGTTAATCCATCTACTAACAGAACATTATTAATTGAAGGGAGGTTACTGTTACCGACAGTTCTAGAGCCAATGATCTTCTCTTTTTGATTGCCTCCAAAACCTACATAGCCTCCAGATTTAAGTTCCAGGCTTTGGAACATATGCTTTCTTCCCATCATGTGTCGAGAGCATCTAGAGTCCAGGTACCATGATTGGTGTTTTAGTCTTGCTGCCAAAGATATCTTCTACATATACAATTTTATCCTTAGGTACCCATATCTTTTTGGGTCCTTGTTTGTTAGTGTTACCAAAATTCTGTTTGAATTTTGGTTTAGTAGAAAAATCATTACTGGTATATTTTAAGTCATGTGTGTGCCCATAGGTAAAGTGAGATTTTAAAGGAGTGCATTTAATAATTAAGTCCAATACTTTCTTAGGTTGGGATACTTTACCTTTGTATCCTATACCTTTTCTGCCAGTTCTGCTAACTCCATAGATCATTGAAGCCATCTTGCTTCTATCTATGTTTTTAGCAAGGAACTTCTGAAAGCTATGATCATATTCCTTTATGATCTTATCAGAGTTACTTGGAACCTCTAAGATAGTTTCCTTCTGAGTGTTTTGTAAATCGTTTTCAAGTTTTGAAATTTTTTCTTTTAGCTCTGAATTTTCTAATCTCAGATTCTCAGTTTCTTCAGAGTCAGAAACTAGATCCTTTTTCAGGTTCTTGAATTTGACTCGAAGCTGCTGATATCTTTCAAGAATTTCACTCATACTTTCTCCTAATTCAGGTTTAGTAAAGTTTACAGTAAAGTCAGGAAATAGCTCTTCAGTGTCTGATTCTGATTCTGACCCAGATGATTCAGTATCTTCTGTTACGTTGGCCATAAGAGCAATGTTAGATCTTTCATCTTCTGATTCCGTGTCTGCATCAGAAGTATCTGAGTCATCCCATGTTGCCATGAGACTTTTCTTCTTCTCCTTGAATAACTTCTTTTTGGGTTTCTCCTTCTGAAGCCTTGGACAATCGCTTTTGTAGTGCCCTTGTTCATTGCACTCATAGCAGACAATGTCCTTGTTGCTTGACTTTCTGTATCTAGAAGATGATTCAGACTTTCTATGTCCAGAAGATGATTCAGACTTTCTGTATCCAGAAGATGATTCATTCTGATTCCCTGTTCTTCTGGAATTTCTGAACTTCCTTTGCCTCTGCTTCCATAGCTGATTGACTCTTCTGGAGAGAAGAGACAATTCGTCTTCTTATAATGAGGATCCACCAGAGGTTTCTTCCATAGCCTGCAAAACTTTAGAATCATACTTTTTGTTAGATTTAAGAGCTAAAGGCTTACCTTTATTTTGGGGCTCATCGTCTTCTAACTCTATCTCATGACTTCTGAGCAAGCTGACAAGTTCTTCTAGAGATATCTTGTTAAGATCTTTTGCCAGTTTTAGAGCGGTGACAATGGGCCTCTATTGATTTGGTAGACTTCTGATGATCTTCTTTACATGATCAGCGGTTGAATACCCTTTGTCCAGAACTTTCAGCCCAACAACTAGAATTTGGAATCTTGAGAATGTTGCTTCAATGGTTTCACTTTCTTCCATCTTGAAGGCTTCATACTTCTGAATGAGAGTAAGGGCTTTGGTTTCTTTTACTTGCATGTTTCCTTCATGCGTCATTCTCAGAGAATCAAACATGTTCTTAGTTGTCTTTCTGTTTGTGATCTTCTCATACTCTGAATATGAGATGGCACTCAAGAGAATAGTTATGGTCTTATGATGATTTTTGAAGTCACGCTTTTGATGACCAGACATTCTTTTTCTATCAATCTTCTAACCATTTTCATCCACGGGATGCACGTACCCATCAATTACCATATCCCAGAGATCAACGTCATGAGCCAGAAAGAAGCTTTCAATTTTGTCTTTCCAGTAATCAAAGTTCTCTCCATCAAATGTTGGAAGTTTGCTGCTGATTCTGTCTTTCTCATCGAGGTAGTCATTGTTGATGTTCTGAATTGGTCCCACCATAGTGTTTTTCTTAGCTTGGATCTTTTACTGACACGGTTAAGTGCTTGAACTCAGAACCAGGCGCTCTGATACCAATTGAAGAATTGAAAAACACAAGAAGGGGAGTTGTATTGGAATCTTAAAAATCAATGGAAATAACACGATGATTTTTATCCCGGTTCGTTTGAACTCAAACTACTCCAGTCCATCCGCCAAGGTGATTTCGCCTCTCTCCAACGAGGTCTTAATTCACTAATCAAACTTGATTACAAATATAATTTGACTACTACCGAAGTCTTCTTTAGTATAGCAACAACCCGGTTTTTCTCAAGGTATTTCGCTTAAACAAAATATGAATAAAGCAGTGTACAGTATGTTTTTTCTTACAAAAACAGTATCACAGACTTGTGATGTATTACACAGTTTATAGAATAGTAAGAATGAGGAGTAGAAAGGATAGCAGCGTTGAAGTATTGTAAATTGTAGTGTGTAAATCATAAATGATTTATCCTCATCCCTTGTTTAAATAGGCGCAACAATCTTGAGTATTTGGAAACTTGATAAATGACAGTTAATGCGCTTTCCTCAAATAAAAGATCCTTGTCTGTTTGAAAATATATGAAGCTTACAAAAATGTCTTGAGTCCTAATTGACTAGAGAGAAAAATTTTGCTTCCTAATTGATTAATTAAGCTCCATAATTAATTAGTATTTGGCTTAAATCATTTTTAAAATATTTTGAAAATATATGAATCTTACAAAAATGTTTGAGTGTGTATGCATTATATTAGTACTTTGAAAGCTACTGACATTTAATATAAGATCCTACAAAGAAATTACATAGATAAAACAAGGATAGTTGGTGAGCTTTTTACATATGACTTTATTTCTTGATGGATATTTTTAAATTTGATTATCTTTGTGTACATCCTCAGAAACCTTCTCGATTTTCTATTATATTCGCATTTCTTTATTTTCATGATGATGCTTATGATTTTGCTTTACTTCCTTTTGTCATCATTAAAACCAAGAGTACCTACATGGAACATAGAACCACACTTCATATCTCCAAATCATTTAGGTTTTGTCATGTACAAATCCTTAAGGATATTCCACTCTAGAAAGTAATCTTGATATTTATTTTCCATATTCTATAATCATGGTATACAATGACGACAAGTAGAATCCAAGCATTCTTAAGCATTGCAATTTGTGAAAAAATATCATCATAGTCTACACCAAAAATATGCTTGAAACCTTTATAAACCAGTAATACATTATAGGTATGTAACTTACCTTCCATGTTTGACTTTTTTTTGAAAACCCATTTTAACTCTATTGAGATTAACCCATTCAAGTGACTCCTTAAAATTCCATACTTGGTTAGTGAACATGTAGTCCATTTCATATTTGATGGACTCTAGCCACTTATCATATTTAGGTCCAACAATGAAACATTGGTATGTCACAGGCTCTTTTTCATGATGTATAACACACCACCTTGTCTGGTTACGAAAAGTCCATATCTATCGAGTTGGTGATATATCATGTTTGACTTACATTGTTCTTGTGTGACTTGAGAAGGTTGTTCATACATGAAATATTGTGTAATATTTCCTTGATCCTTCATTAGTGTGTCACTACTCTATGATTCTTGAATTTATTCAAGTACCACTTTATTCCCATTGGTAACATTGGAAACAAATTCTATTTCTAGGAATGCCACAATTTTGAGCGACATACACGTTGCAAAGAAGAATTTATTATATTTTGGCTTAAGTTTAGTAGAAATTTTCTACTTCACACACACTTCTAAGCCTTAAATCTTCATGTAAGACATACTTGCTTTCTTTCTAGTCTACATCTCAAATGGTATCTTTTCCATAGTTTTGAATGAAACACGATTAAGTGTGTAAGTTATATCTAATAGAGTATGTCTCTGAAGAATTTTAGAATATCTTCTCAACTCATCATCGACTAAACCATGTATAACCAGGTTTTAGTTCCTCCTTTCAAAAATATCATTCCATTATGGTGTTCTATGACGGGTGAGTTGGGATAAGATCATACACTATTTCACATATTCATCAAATTATATGCTTGAATATTCACCACCTAGATTTGATTTAAGTGTCTTATTATTCTTACTTAGTTGATTTTCAACTTCACTTTTGATGTCTTTGAACTTTTCAAAATATTCTTATTTGTGTTGCATTAGATACATATATTCATATCTACTATAATTATTAGTAAATGTGATTAGTGGCTCACATATGGATAATGTGTGGTGTGACCCACATACACCGGTATGTATAAGGGATAAAAGATTATTATTCCTTTCAACTTTTCTTATAATAAGCTATTTATCATATTTCTTAATAAACAAAGTTCACATGTCTCAAATGATTCATAATCTAAAGAGTCCAAAAATCTATCTATATGGAGTTTGGAAATAAAGTTCTCATTTATGTGGCTGGTGAAGGCTGACCCAACCTGTTTGCAGGCCTAAAGAAAATTTTAAAATGAGGCTTTTAAAATGTATTTTAAAATAATAATTTTATGGTTTCTAATAGTTGAACTCAAGACCAAAAGAAAAAAAAAACCTAAATTTTACCAACTCAACTATGATAACTTATCCATCCAATGTGTCATTATGTATTATTATAACTAAATAAAAATATTTTGAGGTATTTTTTAAGCCCAAAATTTTGAGGCCTAAAGCCCTAGCCTAGGTGGCTTGACCCTTGGACCGGCCCTGCTCACACTATGTTTTTAGTAATCATTTTCATTGTTTTTAAGTACTTTTAGTGTTAATTAATTTCTGTTTTATAGGTTTTTAATAGAAATTCCGAAGATTCATGAAAATGATTAAATCGATAAAAAAATCAATATAACCTCAAAAATTTCATAGTATTTCGTTATGAAAGTTACGATGATAAAAGGAAGAGATGATTATAAGACAAATAAGGATAGAAAATCATGGAAAATCTCAAGAAACAATCGTAGCGGCAAACCTTTCAAACATAGGGGCACTATCTAATTCAAAATAGTAAAAGAGGTGTGCTCGCAAGACCAGTGGAGAGATCCAAAATAACTGCCAGAATTGCAAGACATATAAAACATTCTATTATTGCCTTGTTAATTGAAAAATGGTTTAGTCATTAAAGTTATGATTTTTAGAGAGTCTAAGGAATTCTTTGTACCAATGAAAGGGAAAAATGAATGATAGCATTAAGTGATCAGTAAGTATTTATATTTTATAGCAAAGAGAGGGGAAAATGAAAGATAGCATTAGGTGATTCTTTCTAATTTTAAAGTCATAAATCCCTTCAGGAATAATAGCTACTTCTCTTAGATTAGGTTCACTTTAAAATATTCTACCATAACCATGTGATCTATGTAATTTTATGGGATATTCTTTGTCATGAAGATATGTTATATCATTATATAATTTTATTTGAGTTTAATGTTATCTCTCGTCTACAGAATTTATAAAATTTGATTTATATGGCAACTAATCAAAGAGAATTTCTAATTTCAAAAAAGAAGTTATCTTTTAAATTTTAAAAGAAAGAGCATATACAAAAAGTTTCAAAATAACGAAGAGTTGAGTGACATAAATGTAATATGGTAGTTTTTATTAGTTTCTCTAAAAATAGAGATGCCTTTTTCCATTTTTAAGAGGGTTAATTTCCATTTCAAAACTTACATAAATAGTGAAGCACGATGTGGTTTAATGAGAAACAGTGATGGTGTTTGGTTGGGCGGTTTCTCCAAAAGTGTGGGAAAGTGTAATGTTTTAACTGTGGAGTTTTGGAGTGTCTACGAAGGTTTAAAATTAGCTCTCAAAAAAGACTATAATAAAGTTGGAATTCAAATAGATAACCAAGAAGCTGTTAATGTTATTTGGGGTAATAAGATTAAGTTGTAGGAAATGAACTTAATCTGTAAAGTCAAAACCATTGTGGCTTCCTTTCTGATGGTCAAAGTGTTAAAAATTCACAGGGAGGCTAACAGGAGTGGTGCTTTGTTGGCAAAGTATATCTTGAAGCTTCATGGAGGAGGGAATCTAAAATTCTCTAATTGTTCAGAGTTCATGATAAATGCGTTAATTATATTAGCACAGACACGTAACTGCAACATTAGTTACTTGATCCTTTCCTCTAGCAGCTCCTTAATTATAACAGTAGTTGTTACAATTTGAAAATGTTGTATAGTTCTTATATATTTATATTAGTCATTATGTGTATTGATTTGTTGCATTAGTTTTAGCTGATCTGTTATACTATTGTTGGCAATAAATTAATCTACATTATCATGTATCTCCTATTTATTCCAATCATCATTCATGTGAATAATACAACTAAAATATACACATTCTGTATATTCTCTATGGTATCAGAATAGCCATTGATTCATGGCTTTTTTTACTGATTCTTATCATGGCAGCACCAAACAACAACTCTAACCTTAAAGAACTTATGGAATTCAACACAAATTCTCACCTTCCAATTAAGTTAAATGGAACCAATTACCCTGCATAGTACAAACAGTGCAGTGCACTCCTCATTGCTCGTGACCTTGAAGGTTTTGTTACAGGCACAAAGAAGTGTCCTCCTACTACTATTATCACCGGTGAAACTACATCACCAAATCTTGAGCATTCCTTATGGATCAGACAAGATAAACTAATTTATCTTGCTCTTCTTGGCTCCTGTGATTCTGAAGCACGATCTGTCATGGCGGCTTCAGATACTTCTTATGACGCCTGGACTGCTCTTACTCGTGCCTTCTCAAACCGATCGCAGCCAGAATTATGTCACTCCGAGAACGTCTCAGTTCAATCACTAAGGGGAATTCCTCTGTCTCAACCTATTTGCATCCAATCTGCAATATTGCTAATGAATTGGCCCTCATTGGTCATCCTATTGATAACCTTGAAATGGTTATCCATGCCTTGAATGGTCTAGGACCGAACTTCAGGGACTTTACTACTGCTATTCACACTCATGACTCATCAATCTCCTTCAACAAACTCTATGACAAATTGGTGGATTTCGAGATGTTTTTACAGCGAGAAGAACAGATCTCGACACCGGCTCCCATCACTGCCAACATTGCACAACGTCATTACAACGACTACAATCGAGGACGCCATCACACTGGCTGCAACAATCATCACCATAACCATGATTCACAAAGTCGCAACAACTATAATGGTCATGATCAAACTTTCCCAAACACTAAGAAGCCAACATCCAACAATGTTGTCATATGTCAATATTGTGAAAAATCTGGCCACACAGTAAAATAGTGCTACAATATTAATGGCTACCCAAACAAGCCTCACCATCCTACTGCACATGTTGCACAAACAGTGGCCTCTCACTCGTCTCCACCTTCATGGCTATTTGATTCCGACGCATCCCACCACGTTACCAATGACATGAGAAATTTATCCATCAAAGAAGACTATCATGGATCTGACAATCTCCAAGTTTCAAATGGTAATCAAGTTCCCATTACTCATATTGTTTCCACAAATATTTCCACAAATAATTCTTCTTTAAAGTTGTCAGATATTCTCTATGTTCCAAATGTTACTCAAAATTTGATATCTGTCTCTCAACTGTGCCAAACTAACAAAGTTTCTATTGAATTTTTCCCTTGGCATTTTGAGGTAAAGGACTTGCATACGAAGGAGATTCTTCTACAAGGATTGAATGAAGATAATGTGTACAGGTTTTAACTAAATGCACCATTCCCACAAATTTCCTATGCACTCTCCAACTCCTCACTCAAACTATGGCACCACAGACTCGGTCATCATGCACCTCCTACTCTCCTTCACGCCCTCAAGTCAAACAATATTTCCTATTTTGGTTCCTTTAATAAATTTCTAGATTGTCTTTCTAATAAGAGTCATAAACTATCATTTTCAAGGTCTTCTATTTTGAGTTCTAGTCCCTTGGAAATTTTGTACTCAGACTTATGGGGACCGGCTCCGGTAAATTCAATTGATGGTTTTCGTTATTATGTAATCTTTGTGGACCATTTTTCCAAGTATGTTTGGCTCTACCCTCTAAAACTTAAATCTGATGTTTCAACAATATTTCTAATTTTTAAAAACTTGGTAGAAAGACAATTTAACTCTAGAATTAAAACCCTTTACTCTGACAATGGTGGAGAATTCATAAAAATTAGACCATTCTTACAAGCCAATGGTATCTCTCACTTAACCACACCACCCCCATACTCCTGAACACAATGGTCTCTCTAAACGAAAGCACCATCACCTCACTGAAACTGCTCGCTGCCTCCTAAACCATGCCTCCCTACCTTCCAACTTTTGGTCATATGCCTTTCTGTGAGGGCAAATGTGAAAAATTGAGTTTTAATGCTTGTCCAAAACCTATATGTGCAAATATGTCATGCTTTAAACAGGTGCAAGTAAGAAACATCAAAAACAAGCATTTTTCTCAAAACAGACTGCATGAGCCGGCTCATGGAACCTTAGGTTGGCTCATGAGAAGAAGATTTTGGCTTGGCAGCGTCTGGGAAGGCGCACGCCTTCTCTATGCGTCGATGCATAGTTATGGGAAAACATGAGTCGGCGCATCAGGCAATGAGCCGGCGTATGACTGAAGGAACTTCAACCTCTCTCACTCGGGAAGGCTTACGCCTTCTGTACACCCTGCATGAGCCGACGCATCGCTAAATTGTCTCATTTTTTCTGCTATGTTGTTACATCATGGGAATCACTTATATATATTGTTTGGCCTCTATTTTCCGAATATAAAAAAACAAGAAAAATTGAAAGATAGACACAAGAGCTCTCTTCATCTTCAACCTCTCCTCAACCATCAACAACTACACACAATCATTTTTGTTGATCAAGTTTTTGGGATTGTATTGATAATGTCCGAATTGAAAGTGCGATTTCAGATTTGGGTAGAGATCTTTGTGGGTTTTTTCATGAATAAAACAATTGGGGTTTTGTCTTCCAAAATTGGGGGGTTTTATCACAAGTCTTTGCTTCATTAAATTCAGCCGAGCTAAGGGATTGAAGACCGTGGGGTGTTCAATCGTGTAGTGGTAACCGGAGGATTGTGAAGAAGGATTTGGGGCCAATTTCTAGGGTTCAAAATCATTCAAGGTAGAAGGAGATTTTGTTCAAGATTTGGCATACTTGATTCATCAAGAATCAAGGGAAGAGGAGTGCAACATATAAGATTCATCAAGTGACTTTGAATTGTGGTGATTGTATCTTCTCTTACAAACTTTGCAAAATTAATTTCATAATCCTAATTCTAGATTCTAGAATTGGGGGCAGAGTAGCCCACGCGAGGATGATAGGGTGAACTGCCTTAACAAATACTGTGTCCCTTTTTGTTTTCTGCATTTTATTTCTATTTGCTTGAATTTGTGAGTTATCAATTTTTCTCATTCATACAAAACAATTGTAGTTACAAACTAAAATTTACAACTCGTATAGCATTCATTTGAATCACTATAATCACTACAATTTGAGTATAACCAAACCTTGTGTAGTACGTACACCGTGTGTTTGGTGAATTTACAACTCACAAATTTGCTTTATCTTCTCCACAACTAATTGGTAATAACTTACACCTTGTTAAACTTGCTAAAGTGATTCATCATATTCAATTTTAGTTGTGATTCTATTCTCATCATTTTCATCAAATTGGTTCACATATCCGATCTTTCCGATACGTAAAGTTTAGATGATCAGATCCAGGGTTGTCGCTCTCTGATAAAAACAATTTTACAAAAAGCACAAAATTTTCAAATGGATCTATTCAACCACCCCTTCTAGATTCGTCACATCGTCTAACAAGTGGTATCAGAGCGCCGGTTTGTCCAGTGCTTCACATATAACTTCTAGAAATGGATTGTGATCTAAAAGGGGCGTACATTAGAGCACCCGTTTTCTCAGGTGAAAATTATAGCTATTGGAAAGATTGTTTGTGTGTCCATATCACGTCTGTTGATAGGAAAATATGGAAGGTTATCCGAGATGGGCCAGTTGCAATAACTATGCAAAATGATGTCGGGATAACCGTTCCTAAATCGGAAGCACAATGGGATAAAAAAGATGAGAAAAATTATGCCTATGACTGGAAAGCAAGAAACATGCTCATAGCAACTCTAGGAGTTGATGAGTATTTTCGGGTCTCACATTGTGTTATGGATAAGGAAATGTGGGACGCTTTGCAAGTCACCCATGAGGGCACAAACGATGTAAAATTGGCTAGAATCAATACTTTGACGCAAGAGTTTGATCTCTTTCGCATGGAGAAAGGTGAACCCATCGCCGACATGCAAAAGAGATTTTCTCATATAATGAATCACTTGCATACACTTGGTCATGTAATTGCCAATTTTGTTGCTACTAACAAAATTGTGAGATGTCTTAGCAGGGAATGGCAACCTAAAATTATGGAAATTAAGGAAGCCAATGATCTAAATACTTTGGATCTCATAACACTATGGGGTAAGCTTCAAGAACACGAGAAAGAGCTCATAAGCCTTGGAAAGCATGAAAAGAAAGAAAAGAAGTAAAAGTCGAGGGACTTGGAAAAGAAGTCTATAGCACTAAAGGCTTCAAGCTCGAAGTCATCCACCTCAATTTCGTGTGCAAGTGAATTAAGTGATGACGATGAGAGTCTGGATGAGGATATGGGTCTGTTCGTAAGAAAATACAATAGATTTCTTCGGAAAAACGAAATTCAACATTCGGATAAGAATCTCATCAATTATAGACGCCACTCTTAACCAAGCAAGCAAGATGAAAGTAAGAAGCCTAAGTCACGAGGATCATGCTACCATTGTGGCAAACCCGGTCATTACAAGCTGGATTGCCCCTATTTGAAGAAAGACAAATCCAAGGCCAAAAATCAAAAGAAACCAACCAAAGCTAGAAGAGCATACATTGCTTGGGAGAGCGATAGTGATTCCTCAAGTAAAGGTTTCTCAAGTGATGAAGAAGAAATGGTCAACCTATGTCTCATGGCTCATCATCATAAGAAAAAGAATGTAAGTTATGCTAAGTATGATCATGTTGATGAAATGTCTTACTTAGAATTGTTAAATTCCTTCAATATTTTACATCAAGAGGCTAAGGAAGCTTTCAAACGCTTAGCCTCAAACAAGAAAATCTTTTCATATCTAGAACAAAAGGTTTCCGATTCCGAAAAGGAATTAGAAGCTCTTAAAGCATCTATGATAGAAAATATTGAAGGAAAATGTGAAAAAGAAGAGAGACCTTGGTTTAAATGCCATGGATGTGAAACTTGTCATATTTGGCAAAAAGAAGTTAGAACTCTCAAAGCCAAACTAGACAAAGCTTTACAACCTAAGATTACGTTTGCTATCGATCGCTCAAACTTCAGAAAAAGTATGATTAATCCCTATCAAAAATATACCTATGATGTAAGGGATCAAGATAGCAAGAGTAGATCTCACTTAGATATGTCTTGCCTATATTGTTGCAAGAAGGGACATACCATTAGTAAATGTCGATTTAGGAGATTCTTAGTTCCTAAAGGCATATACCAATGGTTCCACAAAGGCAAAAAATGTTTAACTCACACTCAAGGACCCAATGAATGTTAGGTACCTATCTCCCATGTTTGATATTTCAGGTGGAATGTCTTGAGCCTCTCGAGAGAAGATGGTTTCTCGATAGTGGTTGCTCAAGACACATAACGGGTGACATTTTGCTATTATTTGACTTTGTGGAAAAGAAGAAAGGATTTGTTACTTATGGTGATAACAACAAGGGAGCAATACTCGGTAAAGGTAGTTTAGGTAATCCCTCATCCACCACTATCTCAGATGTCCTATTAGTTGAAGGCCTTAAACACAATCTTATTGGCATTAGTCAATTATGCGACAAAGGTTATAAAATTGCTTTTATAAAGGATGATTGCATAATCAAACATAATGATAAGAAAGAGGATGTGTTTAAGGGCTTGAGGGTAAAAAATGTGTATATGCTTGACTTGAATGATGTGTCCCTAACAGGTGCTAAATGCTTAGTCTCCATGAGTGAAGACTCATGGCTTTGGCATAGGTGATTAGCACACGTTAACTTTGATTTGCTAAATAAAATCATATCTAAAGACCTTGTGATTGGCTTACCCAAAATCAAATTTTCAAAAGATCATCTATGTGATGCTTGTCAAATGGGTAAATAAACACGAGTCTCTTTTAAATCTAAAAATATCATCTCTACAACGAAACCCCTTGAACTCCTTCATATGGACTTATTTGGACCATCTAGAATTAAAAGTCTAGGTGGAAATTATTATGGCTTCGTTATAGTTGATGACTACTCTAGATTTTGTTGGACGATATTCTTAGCAAACAAAAGTGAGACTTTCTATGCTTTTGAAAATTTTGCCAAATTATCTCAAAACAAGTTGAATACAAAAATTGTTACCATCCGAAGTGACCATGGAGGTGAATTCGAAAATCACCTTTTTGATGAATTTTGTGAAAGAAATGGCATTTATCATAATTTTCTGCTCCTAGAACATCTCAACAAAATGGAGTTGTTGAGCGTAAAAATCATGTTCTAGAAGAACTTGGGAGAACTATGATCAATGAACATGGTCTTCCAAAATACTTTTGGGCCGATGCCATTAATACGGCTTGTTATATGCTAAATAGGATCTTGATACGCCCTATGCTCAACAAAACACCGTATGAACTTTTGAAAGGTAGAAAACCAAATATTTCTCATCTCCATATCTTTGGTTGTAAATGTTTTGTATTAAATAATGGCAAAGAAAATCTTGGCAAATTTGACTCAAAAGCCGATGAAGGTATCTTTCTCTGATACTCTCAATCTAGTAAAGCATATAGGGTATTTAATAAAAGGTTACAAATTGTGGAAGAATCCGTGCATGTTTCCTTTGATGAATCCTGTCCAAAAATGGTCGAAAAGGGTATTTATTTTAATGGTGCATGTGCTTCTTCGGAAAGGATACTCAATGATCAAGATGAAAAGAGTAATGAGCCTGTGCTTGAGAAAGAAAAATGGGATATGGATCATGTGTCTAGCAAAGAAGAAGAAGACACTCAACCAACAAATGAAATAAATCCTCCTTTGGAGTGGAAAGAAACCAAGGATCATCCCATTGACAACATTCTTGGAGACATATCAAAGGGAGTAACTACATGGTCTAAGATAAGTAACTTTTGTTATCATTTCACATTCGTCTCTCAAATTGAGCCTAAAAACCCTAAAGAAGCTTTATTCGATGAACATTGGTTTTTGGCAATGCAAGAATAATTAAACCAATTCAAGAGAAATGAGGTTTGGGACCTTGTACCCTCTTCACGAGACCATCGAATAACTGGTACTAAGTGGGTATTTAGGAAAAAACTTGACAAAAACGGAATCATAACTCGCAACAAGGCGCGTCTTGTTGCTCAAGGGTATAACCAAGAGGAAGGCATCGACTATGAGGAAACTTATACTCTGGTTGCTCGACTCGAGGTTATACGCTTGTTATTATCTTATGCATGCTCATAAAACTTTAAGCTATTTCAAATGGATGTTAAGAGTGCATTCTTAAATGGTTATATTAATGAAGAAGTCTATGTATCCCAACCTCCTGAATTTGAAAATCACGAGTTTCCTAAACATGTTTATAAACTTAAACGTGCTTTATACGGTCTTAAGAAAGCCCCTAGGGCTTGGTATGATCGGCTTAGCAAGTTCTTACTAGAAAAGGGATTATCTAGAGGGAAGGTTGATACAACCCTCTTCATTAAGCGCCAAGGAAATCACTCTATCTTGGTGCAAATTTATGTAGATGATATCATTTTTGGGTCTACTAACATCACCTTGATAAAGGAATTTTCTAAAGTGATGCAGGGTGAATTTGAGATGAGCATGATGGGGGAGTTAAACTACTTCCTAGGTCTTCAAATCAAACAACTCAAGGAAGGAACTTTTGTCATCCAAATGAAGTATTGCTATGAGTTGCTCAAGCGCTTCGATATGGCAAACTCAAAAGTTATTGACACTCCAATGCCTACCGCAGTTAGCCTAGATCGGGATGAACATGGTAAGTCGGTTGATGTAAAAAGGTATAGAGGTATGATCGGATCTATTCTTTATCTTACCGCTTATCGTCCCGACATTATGTTTAGTGTTTGCATGTGTTCTAGATATCAATCTTATCCTAAGGAGAGTCATCTAAAAGCTGTAAAATGTATACTTAGGTATCTTTGTGGTACTCCTAAGTATGGACTTTGGTTCTCCAAGGGTAGTGATTGTTCTTTTGTTGGCTATTCTGACTCCGACTTTGCGGGTTGCAAATTGGATAGGAAAAGCATAAGTGGCACTTGTCATTTCTTTTCAAACTCCTTAGTTAGTTGGCATAGCAAAAATTAAGTTTCAGTTGCTTTGTCAACGGCCGAGGCGGAATATGTTGCAGCCGGTAATTGTTGTGCTCAAATTTTGTGGCTCAAACAACAATTACTCAACTATGATTTAAAACTTAATCATATTCCAATATTTTGTGATGACACAAGTGCCATCAATCTAACCAAAAATCCAGTTCTACACTTGCGCACTAAACATATTGAAATTAGGCACCACTTCCTTAGGCATCATGTAGAGAAAGGTGAAGTCGTGTTTGAGCACGTTGATAGCAAAAATCAACTTGTCGATATTTTTACAAAACCACTTGCGACCGAACCATTCTTTCATATTCGTAGGGAACTCGGTGTCCTTGATATTTCGGATAGATCGCAACTCCAATGAGTTGCATTCCCTTTATTTATCTTTGTGTCTATATGATTTGTGAATATCAACTTGGGCTGGCGACATGTGAGGGCATCGTGTCATTCAAATACGTTCGGTAATATCCTTCCTACTCTTTCTCATTAGTGATCATTTTGCTTAAATGTTAGTGCTATAAAATGATTAAATGCTTTGTGTGTTATTGCTTCTATGCATGCGTACTTGTTTATTGTGTTTAATTAATTTCTACAAAACCTACATGCCATGAAATACAAGAAATTTCAAAATTTTACATAAGTGAGCCGACCTATAACTCTGAGCGGTCGGTGCACGCCTGATTGAAAAATGTATTTAGGCTTATTTTACTGGAATGCGTCAACGCATCCCTGCATAGGTCGACGCGTCACTGTTTGGCAGCCCATTATATCTTAGTTTGTATTATGTGGTTCCATTTTCATGCATCCATTTGCTATGTTGTTGTTCCCTCTTGCTAGAATTCATCCGGCCTCCCTCTCCATCTCAAAACCCTAAAAACCCATTGTGTCATTTCAACTCCAAATCTCTCCAAACCTTCATCCATGGCTTCTTGGGCAACAAAGAAAATAAGTATCAGAGGTATCTCTTCAAATCAAACTCGGGTTACTCCTCTATCACTTCTTCCTCCTGATCTCACTGAAAAGTATGATGAGAAGTTTGCTAGAAGGAGGTTGGTTAGGAAATTTTGTACCTTCCGTCTCACTCTCAAACGCCTGCGTATCTCAGATATGGTGAAATTGTTGGACCATCAAAAGTTGTTTCCATTCCTTGAGTTGGATGGAGACTACAACGATGTACTCGTCAAGGTATTCTATGCGGGTATACAAGGTAAATTCTCTGATCACCAATTTTCATACAGAATTGCAAATAAGGTTGCCAAGGTAGATGATGAAGTTTGGAAAGCTTTTGAGTTGTTCCCTGTTGACACTGATGTTGTTAAAATCACCGACACTAAGCTTCATGTAGACTATGACTTCAAACAAGCCTTGAACTCCATGTTAAAACGACCATATCTTGAGAGTTTTGTGCAAAGTAGTGCTTTTCCAAAAACTGTCACAACAGGTCAATTGGTTCCTCTAGCTCGAATTATGCAATGGATTGTGTCAAGGATAATTCACCCCAAAAGGGTGGGTTGTCCCGTATTACATCACTAGCCGGCTATTTGCATTGAGGGATTCCCCTAGAGGATCTTCTTTGGGGTATCCATCGTTCATTCATAGAATTCTAAGTCAAGCAAACCATGATCTTACTAGTATTTCACCTACACCTATCCTACCGGATTCACATTTTACCTCCAAAACTCTCGCACTTATGGGTCATCAATGGAATCCCCAGCTTGGTAAGTACAAGTACTTTGTGAAATCAAACTCAGTAATGCTTTGAAATGAAGATGTTGAACAGGATGATGAAATGGAAGATGTTGAGGGCAGTGAAGTTGGTACTGAGAATCAAGAAAGTGCGAAAGAGGATGAAGAAGATGACGAAGGCAATGATGACCATGAGCCTCATAGATCCCATGACGAGGTGATGCGCAAACTTGAGTAAATGCACGTCCACCATCATGAAGACATGGTATTAGCAAATGAAAGAATTAAAAATCTTGCTGGAATAGCCAACCTTCCAAACATTCAGTTTAAGGATTATGCTAGCCTCCAAGACCGTTGATATAACACTCTTCATGGAATTACGGAAACACAAAACACAAACTTGGAAAACTTTCAGTCGGCTTTCATGGCTCGCTTTCCACCAAACCAACATGTTGAACCACCACAAGACAATGAGGAACAACAACATTAGTTAATGCTTGGCACTTTATTTCTCGCTTGTTATGCTTGTATTACTATGGTTTTGTATTAAACTGTTTTACTTACCGTACTACTTTGTGTTTTATTTTGGGTTTGTAACAATGAACATCGTATTGTATTACTTTATTGGTTATTACATCTATTTTCATTTTCACTTGCTTCATATTATGTGTATGTTAGTTTGTGTTCTTTTTGCAAAGTTGCAAAATATTGGTCATTCTATTTTTTTTTGTTCTCTTAATCCATGTCCTTGTTTCTTTTTTATGTTGTCAAAGGGGGAGAAAGAATACATAGCAGAAATATGCAATATCTCAGGGGGAGGATGATTGGATGATTCGCAACCATTGAGACGATTCATATTTGCGATTTGCGATTTTTGCCATCATCAAAAAGGAGGAGTATGTGAGGGCAAATGTGAAAGAACTAAGTTTTAATGCTTGTCAAAAACCTATTTGTGCAAATATGTCATGCTTCAAATAGGTGCAAGTGAGAAACATCAAAAACAAGCATTTTTCTCAAAACAGGCTGCATAAGCCGGCTCATGGAACCTTAGGTCGGCTCATGAGAAGAAGATTTTGGGTTGGCAACATCCGGGAAGGCGCACGCCTTCTCTATGCGTCGACGCATAGTTCTGGGAAAACATGAGTCGGCGGATCAAGCAATGAGTCGGTGCATGACTGAAGGAACTTCAACCTCTCTCGCTTGGGAAGGCTCACGCCTTCTGTACACCCTGCATGAGCCTACGCATCGCTGAATTGTCTCATTTTTTCTACTATGTTGTTACATCATGGGAATCACTTATATATATATTGTTTGGACTCTATTTTCTGAATATAAAAAAACAAGAAAAAGTGAAAGATAGACACAAGAGCTCTCTTCATCTTCAACCTCTCATCAACCATCAACAACTACACACAATCATTTTTGTTGATCAAGTTTTTGGGATTGTGTTGATAACGACTGAATTGAAGTGAAATTTCAGGTTTGGGTAGAGATCTTTGTGGGTTTTTTCTTGAATAAAACCATTGGGGTTTTGTCCTTCAAAATTGGGGGTTTTATCACAAGTCTTTGCTGAAGATGTGAAAAACACAAGAAGGGGGGGTTGAATTGTAAAACTTAAAACAAATGGCTTGACAACACAGTATTTTTATCCTGGTTCGTTTGATCTCAAACTACTCCAGTCCACCCGTCAAGGTGATTTCGCCTCTCTCCAACAAGGTCTTAATCCACTATTTTCAAAGGATTACAATAGCTATTTTAACAACTGTTAAAGTCTTCTTGAGTACAACCACAGACCGGTTTATCTCAAGGAAATCTTTTACAAATGAATTGAACTAGTGTGTATGTTGTTTTCTTACAAAACTGTATATCACAACTGTGATAATTACACAAACTAAGATTGGAATAAAATGACTTTGCTAAAGCTTTGAATGAGCGTGGTTTGAATAGCTTAGCAAATTGAGTGCGTACGTACGTGCTTCTTTTCACAAGCAGTCCTGTTTATATAGGCAAGCAAGGATATGTTGTCCATAAAGCAGGTTTAATGATAATAATGCACTTTCCTTTTGTAGAAGATCTTTGTCTGAAGAAAACCGTTAGCATTTAATTCAGTCTTGAATGCCTAGTAACGCTTCAGAATCTTCTTTGCTGTATCTGCTGATAACGCTTCAGAGTGTAGATGACTTGGAAAAGATGTCTTTGATCAGAGTCAGAGTGTATTTGATTAGGCGCAGATTCTGGTCATCAAACTTCAGTGTTTCAGCGTGTAACATAGGTTGCTGATCTTCTGATGTTGCTTCTATTCTGATGCTGATTCCATCAGAGCTTATGCATATACATATCATAATTTTCAGGAGCATAATTGTTCTTTGTATATACCTTAGAAATAGTTTTATTCTTTGTATTTTGTTATCATCAAAACTTTACTCAAGGGTTGTAGAATCAAACTATGTTCTAATAATCTCCCCCTTTTTGATGATGACAAAAACCAGATTTTTCAATAAAGAATAAGGAACAAAAAGTATAGAGTTAGGTAGAAAAACTCCCCCTGAGTTGATTACTTCCTTTTAACTCCATGAATATTTGAGCATCAGAGTCTTACTGTATATTTCAGCAGAGTTTTGTACCTGTTCAAGCTTTTTAGAAAAAGAGAATTTATGTAGATTAGAATGTTTGAGACTTATGTCTCAGTAATCCGCTATTGAAAATATATTTTTCTTTCTCCCCCTTTTTGTCAGTTATAAAAAAGAACACATAATCAGAGCCAAAATAAGTTTATATTAAAACAGAATCAACGATAAGTTCAGAGCTATGTAGAGAATATTACAGAAAAATAAAATTTTTAAACATAGGAAAATCTAAGAGGAAGGAGGAAGACGCGTGAACAAAGCTTCCAACAAGCCCTTGATTTGGATGTTGGTTTCCTCCTGCTTGGTTAACATGTTCTTGATTTCCGAAATTTTGTCATCTTGTTTATCCATTCTTTCCTTCATCAAATATCAGATCTCTTCAGGTCTTCTAAAGTTTGCCTTTCATAGGAGGAAGCTTGAGGATCTTCAGCAACTGGATGCTTCTCAGAGCATTCTGCAATGTCCTCTTTTTGACCCAGTTGTTCAGCAGGAATTATCTGCTCTAGAGTGTCAGTCAGATTGAGATCTTCTGACTCTGGTTGAACTCTGTCTGCTGGACGATGTTCAGACCAGGGAGCATTGTCCAGAGGAAGAGCTTCTTCCTTAAGCAGCTGGCTCAGAACTTGATCTTCAAAAACTTTTAGCAAGTTTCTGAAGTTCTGTTGAACTAGTCCGTAGCTCTGTTCTTGCATTTTATGGGTTTCAGAACATACATATCTTCTGAACCTTGTCCAAAGGTAGTCTGATGCAGCAGGATCAATCAGCTCAAGACTAGCTTACTTCATAGAAGTGATCCACTTCTGCACTTCTGTTTCAAATATTAATAAACTGGTACCAACATCTGGTGTGGGTTCAGATGGTTTTGATTTTGGAATGGCTGTTTTGTTGGTTATGGCAGCCAGGCGTTCAAAAGCAGTTAAGTCAATGATAGTTTTGGTATGGTCATTTGGATTGATATTTGGTGAGGAAGTGGGAGAGTCTAGAATGATTATTGGACTAGTTGAGGTCTTTGGTGGAGTGTATTCTCGTGAAGAGGGAATTTGGGGAATACTGATGTTTAGAGGTTCAGTGATTCTAGGAATGGGAATGGGATCAAAATCAAGTGTTTGGTTGGATTGATGGTGATGAAGTTCTGGTTCGCAGGATTCAGAGGGTTGGACCTCAGAAGTTTGTACTTCTGGTTGTAAGGTTTCAGGTTGTGGAGAAGGTGGATGAGTTTCTGGTAGTGGAGAGAGTGGAATTTCTGGTTGAGATGCTTCTGAAATGGTTTCAGAGTTTGGATTTACTGGTATGGGAGCAGATATATGTTGGTCAAAGGTTTTTATATCTGATAGAACTTTTGCAAGTTCTTGTTGGGTTACTTCAATATTTAGATTTGGAGGTAGGGAGTGAGATCCTCTAAGAGTTAAGGTTTATGAGGGGTCAAATTCAATGTCAAAGTCATTAAGTGTTTGTGGTGTGGGGTTTTCTGATTGAGTGGGGATTGGTACAGATGTTGATACAGATATTGAATTTAAAACAGTTACAGAAGAAGGATTACCTCTCTTTTTAGGAGTCTGCTGGGATGATCCTTCTGCTACAGCCTTCCTTTTCTTGTTTTTCTTCCGCACAACTTCTGGAGCCTTCTGCTGCAGATCCTGAATGTTCAAATCTGGTGTTGTACCATCCGCCTTACATGCATCCAGATATCTGACTATTATCTCAGGTTTAGAATCAATCTCTGAGAACATGGGAAAGTTATCCAGAGGGATTCTTCTGCTGGAGATTGTTTCAAAAGAAGTGACACTGGGTTCCTTCTTTATGTTCTCAATTAACTTCATCTTCTTCAGATTCTTTGCATTCAACTGTTTGCCAACAGTAGCTTCCAAAGAGCTGATTTCTTGAGCTTCTGTTAGATGATCAATCAGCTTATTCTCTGTTTGAATATATGATATAAGCCTTCCTAGGGGTATCCAGTCCCTTTTTGTGCGCTCCTCTTCTCTGGTTTCCTTAACACTAGTCCTTAGATGGTTGAACAGCAGATGAGCCAGATTCACCTTAATCTTCTGGGAGATGAAGTAGATCAGAAATTGCTGATCAATATTGATGTAGTCAGGAGAGTTGGTTGGCTTCCTGTGGTTTATGCATCCCAGAATAATCTTGGCCCATATTCTGTGATGGTCTTTTAGATCCCTTATCTTGCTGGAGGGAAGACCCAAAGTGAAGATTTCTCTAGCAATTAGGGCGACATCAGCACATCTTTCATCCATGTCTATGCATCGTACACCACCACCATTGTAGCTTATTAATCTTGCAATAAGGTCCTCAGTTATGACTATCTTCTTCCCCATTATGTATGAAGTAACTTGATGGTTGGAAGATGAAGCATGAATCTAAAATTCCTTCACAAGGATTGGGAATGTTGGACCTACCAGTCGGTCAAAATATCTGTTCCAGCCTTGAGCTTTTACCTCTTCACAGAGATTAAACCCGTTCTCTTAAAGACAGTTAAAGTCCACAATCAATTCTGAGAGTACTTCTAGATTTTTGATGGGTGTGAGAAGAGTTCTGAAGGGTTCTTCATATTGTTCGGAGGAATCTGTTCTCTGAGTACTGGAAGTAGGGTTGCTTGAGGAAGCCATGTTCACACAGAAGGTTTTAAGAAGAAATTGAAAGAGTTTTGAGAAAGGATGCAAACTGAAATCAATTAGATTGTAGAGAAGATGAAAGTGAAAGTGAAAGAGTGTAAAGAGTGAGAAATGTGTTTAAATAGATTTTGAAAAATATTTTGAAAACATAAACGGTAAGAGAGAGAAATAAATTATAATGATTATGAGCATTTAATGACAGCTGATTTTGGGGGATTCAGAAAGATATTGGAACGGTTACCCATGACATGTGTCCCAATGCATCCAATCAGCGCTTTTGACCTTTCAAAAACGTGAACGCGTGTTCAGCCTCAGAAAGTAGCTGATGATTGGATGACACTTGTTTGCTTGAGTGAACAGCATATTTATATCCTTGAAATGAAGCACTCAGATCTTCATGGATAGATTCTGATACAATCTATACTTCTAAAGATCTGAAGGAAGATTGATTAGTAGTTCACCGAAAAATAAACAAAGTTCCGAAGGTTAAGATATGGAAGCAAAACAGTTTTATTCTGGGCAGAGCTTTATGCTGAGATGTTTCAGAATGAAGTTGAACCTATCTTCAGAAAGAGGTTTTGTAAAGATATCAGCCCATTGATGGTCTGTGTTAATAAATTTTAAATTTAGAATCCCTTTCTGAATATAGTCCATAATAAAATGATGTTTTATCTCTATATGCTTAGCCCTAGAATGCAAAATAGGATTTTTACTTAGACAAATAGCAGAAGTATTATCACAGAAGATATGGATGTTACTCTCAAATATATTGAAGTCCTCAAGTTGAATTTTCATCCAGATAATTTGCGTGCTACATCCAGTTGTTGCTATGTATTCAGCTTCTGTTGTTCATAGAGCTATTGTGGATTGTCTTTTGCTGGACCATGAGATCAGATTTTCTCCCAGAAACTGGCAGCTTCCAGAAGTGCTTTTCCTTTCTACTCTGTCTCCAGCAAAATCAGCATCACAGTATCCTACTAAGTTATAATCACTTGATTTTCTATAACACAAACCCAGATTAGTAGTACCTTTCAGATACTTGAAAATTCGCTTAACTACTGTTAAGTGATATTCTCTAGGATATGATTGGAATCTAGCACAAATGCAAACACTGAATAGAATGTCAGGCCTTGAGGCCGTCAGATAGAGAAGAGAACGAATCATACCTCTGTAGACCTTCTGTTCTACTTTGCTACTTACCTCTTCTTTTTCCAGAATGCACGTGGGATGCATTGGAATTCTCGAGGGCTTACATTCTGAGAGATCAAATTTCTTCAGAAGTTCTCTGACATATTTGCTCTGATGAATGTAGGTTCCTTCTGGGGTTTGATTAATTTGAATGCCCAGAAAGAAATTTAGTTCCCCCATCAGGCTCATCTCAAATTCTGCCTGCATACATTTAGCAAACTCTCTTCCCAGAGAGGGTTTAGTGGATCCAAATATAATGTCATCAACATAAATTTGACATACTAAGATGTCATTCTTAACTGTCTTACTGAACAGGGTTGTGTCCACTTTCCCTCTGGTGAATTCCTTTTCTAACAGGAAGTTACTTAGTCTTTCATACCAAGCTCCGGGAGCTTGTTTCAGACCATAGAGTGACTTCTTTAGTTTGAAAACATATTCTGGATTTTTGGAACTTTCAAAACCAGGGGGTTGGTGCACATAAACCTCTTCTTCTATATAGCCATTTAAGAATGCACTCTTGACATCCATCTGATACAGAGTAATGCCTTTATTGACAGCAAATGAAATTAAAAGTCTGATAGATTCTAACCTGGAGACTGGAGCAAAGGTTTCTGTATAGTCTATCCCTTATTGCTGACTATAACCTTGTGCTACCAGTCGTGCTTTGTTTCTGATGACTTCACCTTGTTCGTTCAGTTTGTTTCTGAACACCCATTTTGTGCCTATGACGTTGAATCCTTTTGGTTTGCGAACCAGATCCCATACGTCATTTCTTGTGAACTGATTTAGCTCCTCCTGCATTGCCAGAATCCAATCATTGTCCATAAGTGCTTCATCAATTGTTGTTGGTTCAATCAGAGAAACAAATCCCATGAGGGATTCTTCAGAGTTTCTAAAGGTAGATCTTGTTCTGATTGGATCTTCCCTCCTTCCTAAGATTGTTTCTTCTGGGTGATCAATTCTGCTTCTGGATGGTCTTTTCTGGAGTTGATCAACAGAAGGTGTTGGGTTGCTTGTAGTGACTCTTTCTGATGTTGAGGGAGTGTCTCTGTTGAGAGACTCTGAGTTGTCTGCAGTACCTGTGAGTTCAACTTCCATACCTGCAAGGAGTTCATTCTGCTTTGACTTTTGAGATTCAAGCTTATCATCAAACCGAACACTGATTGACTCTTCAACCATCTGTGTTTCTGTATTGTATACTCTGTACCCTCTTGAGCGTTCAGAGTATCCTAACATAATATACTTTTGTGCTTTAGAGTCAAACTTGTTCAAATAATTTTTTGTATTCAAGATAAAACATATACATCCAAATGGGTGAAAATAGGAAATGTTGGGTTTTCTGTTCTTCCACAATTCATATGGAGTCTTTTCTAGAATAGGTCTGATGGAGATTCTATTCTGAATGTAACATGTTGTGTTTATTGCTTCTGCCCAAAAGATCTTAGAAATGTTAGTCTCGTTGATCATGGTTCTGGTCATTTCTTGCAATGTTCTAATCTTTCGTTCTACAACTCCATTTTGCTGGGGAGTTCTAGGACAAGAAAAGTCATACAGAATGCCTTTTTCATTAAAGAATAATTCAAAATCTTTATTTTCAAATTCTCCACCATGATCACTTCTGACTTTGACAATTCTAAGATTCTTTTCATTCTGAACTTGGTTGCAGAAGGTAACAAACACAGAGTGTGACTCGTCCTTGTGCCTTAAGAACTTTACCCATGTCCATCTGCTATAGTCATCTACGATTACTAACCCATACTTCTTGCCACTGACTGAGGCAGTCTTTACTGGACCAAATAAGTCAATGTGCAGAAGTTCTAATGGCTTAGAGGTGGAAACAAAGTTTTTGGATTTGAAAGCAGGTTTTGCAAATTTGCCTTTCTGACATGCTTCACACAGAGCATCTGAATTGAACTTCAAGTTAGGAAGTCCTCTGACCAGATTGAGTTTGTTAATCTGAGATATACTTCTCATACTAACATGTCCCAATCTTTTGTGCCAGATCCATTTCTCGTTGTTAACAGACAGAAGACATTTTACGTTCTGACTTTTCAGTTCAGAAAGTTTGATTTTATAAATGTTGTTTTTCCTCTTTCCATTAAATAGGATAGTCCCATCTTTCTGACTAACAGCTTTGCATGAATTTTGATTGAAGATTATATCATAACCGTTATCACTTAATTGACTTATGGATAACAGGTTATACATTAATCCATCAACTAATAAAACATTACTAATAGAGGGAAGATTTCCATTACCTATTGTTCCAGAGCCAATGATCATTCCCCTCTGATTGCCTCCAAAACCTATGTGGACTCCAGGCTTAAGTTCCAGGCTTTGGAACATATGCCTTCTTCCCATCATGTGTCGTGAGCAGCCAGAGTGCAGGTACCATGATTGGTGTTTTTGCTTTGCTGCTAAAGATATCTGCCACATGTATTATTTTATCCTTAGGTACCCATATTTTCTTGGGTCCTGATTTGTTAGTTCTACCAAAACTCTGGTTGAATTTTGGTTTGACAGAGTAATCACTACTTGTATATTTTATGTCATGCGTGTGCCCATATGTAAAGTGTGAGTCAAGTGGAGTACGCTTTATAACTAAATCCATGGCATTTTTTGGTGTAGGAACCTTACCTTGATATCCTATCCCTTTTCTGTCATTTCTGCTAACCCCATAGATCATTGAAGCCATTTTGCTTCTGTCTATGTTTTTAGCTAGAAACTTCTGAAAGTTGTGATCATACTCTTTGATGATCTCATCAGCATTGCTGAGAGTTTCAGGGATTGTTTCCTTCTGAGAGTTATGCATTTGATTTTCTAATTTTGAAATTTTATCTTTTAACTCAGAATTCTCCAATTTAAGACTCTCAGTCTTATCAGAGTCAGAAGCAAGATTCCTTTTCAGGTTTCTGAATTTGACTCTGATCTGCTGATACCTTTCCAGAATTTCATTAAGGCTTTCTGCTAATTCAGCCTTGGTAAAATTAATAGTAAAGTCAGGGAATACCTCTTCTGTGTCTGATTCAGAGTCTGACTCAGAAGCTTCACTTTCTTCAGATACGTTTGCCATGAGAGCTATGTTTGCTCTTTCATCATATGATTCTGAGTCAGCTTCAGATGTATCAGAATCATCCCATGTAGCCATGAGACTCTTCTTCTTTTCTTTTCCAAACTTCTTTTTGGGCTTCTCCTTCTGAAGCTTTGGGCAATCACTTTTGTAATGTCCTTGCTCATTACACTCATAGCAGATGATGTCTTTATAGTTTGGCTTTTTGTATCCTGAGGAGCCTTCAGATCTTTTGTTTCCAGAGGAGGATTCTGACCTTCTGTATCTGGAGGAAGATTCATTCTGATTTTCTGATCTTCTGGGATTCCTGAACTTCCTTTGCCTCTGCTTCCACAGTTGGTTCACCCTTTTGGAGAGAAGAGACAGTTCATCTTCTTCTGATGAGGATCCATCAGAGGTTTCTTCCACAACCTGCAAAACTTTGGAGTCAGATTTTCTGTTAGATTTTAAAGCTAATGGATTACCTTGCTTTTGAGGTTCATCTACTTCTAGCTCTATCTCGTGACTTCTGAGGGAGCTGATAAGTTCCTCCAGAGAGATTTTGTTGAGATCCTTGGCTAGTTTAAGCGCTGTGACCATTGGCCTCCATTGTTTTGGCTAGATTCTGATGATCTTCTTGACATGATCAGCAGTGGAATATCCTTTGTCAAGAACTTTTAGACCAGCAACAAGAATTTGAAATCTTGAAAACATAGCTTCTATGGATTCACTGTCTTCCATCTTGAATGCCTCATACTTCTGAATGAGCGCAAGAGCTTTTGTTTATTTGACTTGAATGTTGCCTTCATGCGTCATTCTCAGAGAATCAAACATATTCTTAGCAGTTTCTCTGTTTGATATTTTCTTATACTCTGAATATGAGATAGCGCTGAGAAGAATTGTTCTGGCCTTGTGATGATTTCTGAACTCACGCTTTTGCTGATCAGACATCAATTTCCTGTCAATCTTCTGACCACGTCCATCCACTGGGTGCGTGTATCCATTAGTCACCATGTCCCACAGATCAGCATCATGGGCCAGAAAGAAACTCTCAATTCTGTCTTTCCAGTAGTCAAAGTTTTCTCCATCAAAGACTGGAGGTTTGCCACTGAATATGTCCTTTTCTTCATTGTTGTCATTGTTGATGTTTTGACTTGGTCCTGCCATTGTGTTTTTCTGACACTGGATCTTGTACTGACACAGTTAAGTGTTAAAGCTCAGAACCAGGCGCTCTGATGCCAATTGAAGATGTGAAAAACACAAGAAGGGGGGGTTGAATTGTAAAACTTAAAACAAATGGCTTGACAACACAGTATTTTTATCCTGGTTCGTTTGATTTCAAACTACTCCAGTCCACCCGTCAAGGTGATTTCGCCTCTCTCTAACGAGGTCTTAATCCACAATTTTCAAAGGATTACAATAGCTACTTTAACAACTGTTAAAGTCTTCTTGAGTACAACCACAGACCGGTTTATCTCAAGGAAATCTTTTACAAATGAATTGAACTAGTGTGTATGTTGTTTTCTTACAAAACTGTATATCACAACTGTGATAATTACACAAACTAAGATTGGAATAAAATGACTTTGCTAAAGCTTTGAATGAGCGTGGTTTGAATAGCTTAGCAAATTGAGTGTGTACGTACGTGCTTCTTTTCACAAGGAGTTCTGTTTATATAGGCAATCAAGGATACATTGTCCATAAAGCAGGTTTAATGATAATAATGCACTTTCCTTTTGTAGAATACCTTTGTCTGAAGAAAGCCGTTAGCATTTAATTCAGTCTTGAATGCCTAGTAACGCTTCAGAATCTTCTTTGTTGTATCCGCTGATAACGCTTCAGAGTGTAGATGACTTGGAAAAGATGTCTTTGATCAGAGTCAGAGTGTAATTGATTAGGCGCAGATTCTGGTCATCAAACTTCAGTGTTTCAGCGTGTAACATAGGTTGTTGATCTTCTGATGCTGCTTCTATTCTGATGCTGATTCCATCAGAGCTTCTGCATATACATAGCATAATTTTCAGGAGCATAATTGTTCTTTGTGTATACCTTAGAAATAATTTTATTCTTTGTATTTTGTTATCATCAAAACTTTACTCAAGGGTTGTAGAATCAAACTATGTTCTAACATTTTCTTCATTGAATTCAGCCGAACTAAGGGATTGGAAGACCCTGGGGTGTTCAATCGGGTAGTGGTAACCAGAGGATTGTGAAGAAGGATTTGGGGCCAATTTCTAGGGTTCAAAATCATAGGTAGAAGGAGATTTTGTTCAAGATTTGGCATACTTGATTCATCAAGAATCAAGGGAAGAGGAGTGCAACATATAAGATTCATCAAGTGACTTTGAATTGTGGTGATTGTATCTTCTCTTACAAACTTTGCAAAATTAATTTCATAATCCTAATTCTAGATTCTAGAATTGGGGGCAGAGTAGCCCACGCGAGGACGACAGGGTGAACTGCCTTAACAAATACTGTGTCCATTTTTGTTTTCTGCATTTTATTTCTATTTGCTTGAATTTGTGAGTTATAAATTTTTCTCATTCATACAAAATAATTGTAGTGACAAACTAAAATTTACAACTCATATAGCATTCATTTGAATCGCTATAATCACTATAATTTGAGTATAACCAAACCTTGTGTAGTACGTACACCAAGTGTTTGGTGAATTTACAACTCACAAATTTTCTTTATCTTCTCCGCAACTAATTGGTAATAACTTACACCTTGTTAAACTTGCTAAAGCGATTCATCATATTCAATTTTAGTTGTGATTCTATTCTCATCATTTTTATCAAATTGGTTCGCATATCCGATCTTTCCAATACGTAAAGTTTAGATGATCAGATTCAGGGTTGTCGCTCTCTGATAAAAACAATTTTACAAAAAGCGCAAAATTTTCAAACGAATCTATTCAACCCCCCCCCCCCCCCCCCCCCTTCTAGATCTGTCACGTCGTATAACACTTTCAAATAGCAGCCTATCTAATTAATCAGTTACCCACTCATGGTCTTAACATGAGCACACCACACAATGTACTATTTAAATCACCTCTAAAATACAAAAAAAAAACTAAAAACATTTGGGTGTCTATGCTTTCCTTGGCTTAAACCATACACAAATAATAAGTTAGAACCAAGATCTGAACCATGCTTGTTCCTTGGATACAGTCTCACACAAAATGCATACATTTGCTTCAATTTCAAAAACAATAAAATCCACCATTCTAGACATGTTAAATTTGTAGAAGACATTTTCCCATACTCACCAAACAAAAATAAACCATCACATATATCTCACCTTGATCCAGAATATAAACAACCTTCTACAAATATAGATTATGGTGCTTAACCTTTAACATCTATAATAACAATCTCAAAATCTAGCCCCACTAACCTTACTCAAATCTCTCTCTCTCTCAGCCACCCCCACCTCATCCAAATCACCAAAAAATTCCTTAACCCAAAGTGATATCCTTCCTCCCAATCAACCCATCAATCCCCCTCCTCAAACCACAATAGATTCTCCACCTCAATCACCACTTATACATGTTTCATCTTCATCTAAATCACTTGCAGCATGTTCTTATTCTCAAGCTTCAACTTCGGTAATGCCAAATCACTCCATGATCACTCGTGGAAAAGTGGGAATATTCAAACCAAAGAAACTTTTTTATGTCTAAACATCCACTATCACCAGCTGAAGAACCAACATGTGTATCCAAAGTAATGTAGAGCCACGAGTGGAAACAAGTAATGTCTGAAGAATTTACAGCTCTCATGACTAATGGTACATGGTCTTTAGTTCCTCCACAACCTCATTTTAATGTCATTGGAAACAAATGGGTGTTTCACCTGAAAAGAAATTCGGATGGATCCATCGCTCGTTACAAAGCGCGACTTGTTGCAAAAGGTTTTCATCAACGGCCGGGTATTGATTATAAAGACACTTTTAGTCCTGTTATCAAGCCGCAAACGATCAAAATGGTATTGTGTATTTCACTTTCAAAAGGATGGAATTTAATCCAAATGGATGTTAACAATACCTTTTTGAACGATACCATATCTGAAGATGTCTACATGTGTCAACCATATGGCTTTGTTCATCCTACACTATCTGATCATGTATGCAAGATCCACAAAGCATTATATGGTCTAAAACAAGCTCCTCGAGCTTGGTACAATGAATTAAAAACCTTTGTTGTTGCTTCTGGATTTCTCAATAGCAAATAAGATTCATCTCTCTTAATCTAGAATCATGGTAATGTCACTGCCTTTTTCCTAGTATATGTTGATGATCTACTTCTTACGGGAAACAATATCAGCTTCTTAAATAAATTCAAGGCTGATCTTGCTACAAAGTTTTCTCTAAAAGATCTTGGAAGACCGAGTCATTTCCTTAGTGTCGAACTCATTCCCACAAACATCGGAATTTTCATGTCTCAACATCATTATATTCGAGACATACTGCACAAAGGAAATATGATTGATGCTAAGCCAGTAGGAACTCCAATGTCTACTACTTGCTCCCTTGGCATCCAGGATGATACACCTCCATGTGACGCTACTTCTTTTCGCAGCATTATTGGGTCTTTGCATTATTTATCTATCACTAGACCAGATGTGGCATTTGCTGTCAGTAAGCTGTCACAGTTCATACAAGCACCCTCGGTAACTCACATGCAAGCTCTCAAACGCATTCTTCGACATCTCAAGCACACTATCTCACATGGTCTCCATCTAGCAGCAACAAAGAATCTTGAACTCACCGCCTTTTGTGATGCAGATTGGGGCGGTGACACAATTGATCGAAAGTTCACGGGTGCCTACATAGTTTATCTCGGACCCAATGTCATTTCTTGGTCCTGCAAGAAATAACCTACAGTTGTGTGATCCTCCACAGAGGCTGAATATCGCACAATCGGAACTACTACATCTGAACTCTTATGGTTACGGCAGCTTCTATTGGAACTTGGGATCAAAATCACTCATCCACCGAACATATTTTCCGATAATATTGGTGCAACATATCTTTGTGCGAATCCAGTGTTTCACTCATGAATGAAGCACTTAGCTACCGACTATCAGTTCGTTCGTGACATCATTGCAAAAGGTGAACTTAAAGTGTCTCATGTACCTTCTAGTCACCAACTAGCAGATTTACTAACGAAACCACTCTCTCAGCCTCGTCATGAGTTTCTTCTCTCCAAGATTGTCGTCGTTGACCACTCCTCCATCTTGCAGGGGCGTATTAGCACAGTCACGTAACTGCAATAACAGTTACTTGATCTTTTCCTCTAGCAGCTCCTTAATTATAGTAGTAGTTGTTACAATTTGAAAATATTGTATAGTTATTATATACTTAAATTAGCCATTATGTGTATTGATTTGTTGCCTTAGTTTTAGCTGATCTATTATACTATTGTTGACAACAAATTAATCTCCATTATCATGTATTTCATATTTATTCCAATCATCATTCATGTGAATAATACAACTAAAATATATATATATATATATATATATATATATATATATATATATATATATATATATATATATATATATATATATATATATATATATATATATATATATATATATAAATATATATAGTTGATCAGCTAATGGAATTAGTTGATTAGTTTCTTTTCTGTTTTGGACTTTTGCCTTCCTAATACAACAAAACAAATTTAGATAAAATAGATTACACATCTAACGCGTACAAAGGATATAAAATTTTATTAATTGATTACTCAAATAATGTATGTATTTTTCCTTTTACTCTATTTACATTTATTGTCAACTTACTTTACATTTCAAATTCTCATTACTTATAAGTTAATTAAACACTAAATTACGATATTAACAAATAAATCTAATAACTAAGAACTACAAAAAAAAAGTTTTTTTAAAATAATATAATTTCTCACAAAAACAATACATAAGATAAGTATCTCAAGAACCTTATATTCATCTCACATAAAATTTATTTTTTTAAACAAAAATAGTGAAAGATATCGAGGCAAAATTTATTTTGTGAAAAATAAATTAGTAAATGAATTGATAGAGATATAGTCAATGAACTTCCAACAATTACAACACACAACATAGAACCCAAACACAAAAACCTATTAATTTATCATAACTACATACATATACTTATTCTTTTCTACAAAACTTAGTGACAAATCATGACCAATACGACAATGTAGATGGTATTTTTTCTAGAACTTGCAACACTTCTTTCATTGGTGGTCTTTTTTGAGGAACATTAGTGACACAATTATATCCTAACTTAAAATAAGCCAACAAAGCCTCCTCCTTCCCTTCCATATCAGCCCGAATTGCCACATCAACCATCCTCAGAGCCCGATTTTTATCCTCGACCATTACCGCGGGCCCTTGGCCCATATCATCCAAAACTACAATCTTTCCTGTTAAAAGCTCAAGAAACATGACCCCAAAAGAATATACATCCCACTTTGGATGAGGCTTCAAATTCCTAAGCGACTCGGGCGCATGATAAGGAGACACACCACCTATCGAGCTTGGACTTGGGCTTGGGCTAGGCCCAAGTGTAACATCTTGAAAACTATCCCGTGAAGTTGTTGATCTCTTACTCCCGAAAATACGTGCTGAACCTCCCGCTTTATAACTTGTGTCACCTGTTACTATTCTTTCAAGCCCAAAGTCTCCGATTTTGGGCTCCATGTCATTGCCCAATAGAATATTCGTTGGCTTCAAATTCCCATGCACGTGCTTCTTCTCGTGGAGATACGTTAGCCCACGTGCAACTCCTTTTGCTATCTTGAGCCGTTGTTCCCACGGTAAGTGGCTAGGTGAAGACCCCACTTTTCCTGACAAACACACCAATTTACTATCATCAATAAAGAAGTCGGTGAATGAAGGAAAAAAATCACTCTTACGTTAAATTAACAGGAAAAAAAAATGAAAAAGACAAAAACAATTTTTGCCCTGAATTATGAGAAGCAGAAATAACAATAAGTGAAGCACATAAGAAACAAGTTGTGTTCACATAAAAAATGGTCCTGTTTATAAGTGTGACAAAAACAAGATACAATATGCATATAAATGTTTCCAATTATGCTCACGAGTATCGTTATCAGAAAGCTATGGGACGACACATAGTAATAAAGTCTTGACATGGTTGACTATTGATCATTAAAGTCAATAGTTCAGTTGCACCTACCAACCTCACCATCAACTTCACGACTCATAAGTTTCTTAATTAGTTTCAACAAAGTTTTAAAAAGACCATCAAAAGATATCAACAACGCCTATTACTACTAGAATCAGCTTCTTAACATCTATACCGATTAAAATTGCAAAAAATCTAAACCAACTGTGATACATATTTTATATTTAATACGTTAGGATCCATATTCACATTTCTAGATGCTAATATTAACAAAGACAGTGAAAAAGTTATTGATCGCAGTAAAAGAGATACTTACTGTAACGAACATTGGCGAGACAACCATTAGGAACATAGTCATAGATAATGAGTTTCTCATCATGTCCCCAGTAAAAACCACGAACCCGAACCAGGTTCGGGTGAACCAGTTTTCCTATAACCCGAACCTGATTCTCGAAATCCTTGAACCGTTCAACACCACTTTCACCAATTCTCCGAACCGCCAACGAGGTTCCATCTTCAAGCACAGCCTTATACATTATACTTGAACCAGTAGCTCCTAAAATATACGCAGAAGCTTTCAATAACGTTTCAACTTCAAGCTCTCTTTCACCATCAACTGTAACCAGAGTACCCGTATTCGAACCCGACCCGGTTTGATTCTCTTTTACACCACCTTCAACATTTTTTTGTGATGCTTCCACTTCACTGGTAGACGAACTCGGAGTCTCCGAGGACTCTTCGTCTTCTGTTCTTTTTCTCAAACATGACCACCTCGTGAAGCCTCTGGTTTCGGAATTTGACGATGAACTTTCACTTCTTGTAATTGTAGCTTCCTTTTTTATTTCATTCTCTTCATCTTTTCTTCTTTTCAACTTGTATACGTAAACGAAAACCATAGCTAAAATTCCAATTCCAACGAAATCTCCAACCACAATTCCTATAATAGTTCCTTTTCTCAAACCACTTTGTTTTTTCTCTGAGGAATCCGTTGGAGGAGAATCATCGTCGAAATTCTTCGGCATTGCGGCGATCGCAGGAGAAGAAGCTTTTGGTTCAGAAGAAGGAGAAGAAGGAATAGAACATGGATTTTTCATAATTTCTCCACATAGATCAATGTTACCAGAAAACGACGTTGTTTCCTGATTCAGAAAAACCGGGGAATCCGGTATCTCGCCGGTGAGATTATTAAACGAGAGATCAACCATTGCGTTACTCGGAATTTTCTCGGCAAACTCCGGTGGAATTTCGCCGTAAAATTTGTTGTAAGAAACGTTCAAATAACGAATGGAGTCACCGCCGAAATCTTGACTTAGTGAGCCGTTCAACAAATTGGAAGACAGATCCAAAACCTGTAAAGTTCGTAAATCCTTAGGAAGAAAACCGGTTAAGTAATTGTTCTTAAAGGAAGCAACGGTTAAGTTCTGCATGTTTGAGAGATTGTTTGGTAGTTTTCCGGTAAAAGCATTGTCGGAAAAGTTAAGAAACTGAAGATTCTTAAGCTCGGTTATAGACTCTGGAATTTCTCCCGATAACAAATTGTTTGAGAAATTCAGAAAACTAAGTTCAGAATTTTCTTGGAAAAACGAAGAAGGAAGAGACCCATTAAGGGAATTATTAGAAAGATCAAGAATTTGAAGATGTTCAATGGAACCAAGATCGGAGGGAATTAAACCTAAAAGCTGAGAATTTGGTAGTGATAAACCAGTAACACGATACAGTGTATCATTTTTTGTGTTTTCTTTTACAATGGAGCAAGAAACACCGTTCCATGAACATGGTGTTTGGTCGGTATAGTTCCAATTCGAAAGCACGAATAAAGGGTCGTTGAGTATGGATTCTTTGAAGGAATGCAACAAAAAGCCGTCGTTGGTAAGAGAAAAACATAGGTTAATGGTTAGTGTCAAGAGTGTGAGAAAAAGAGAAAGAGAAAGGGTTGTTGTTGTGGTGGTGGTGAAGTTCATAGTTTTGGAAAATTGAGAGTGTGGTTTTTGAACATGGTTTGAAGAAAGAACGGAGAGAGAAAGAAGAGGGAAAGAGAAAACGGGGATTTAATGGGAAAGAACAGAGGTGCATGTGGATGGAATAATATTGTTGATGAAGTTAGTGAAAATATAAAGTATATGAAAGGTTGGTATAAAAAGGGTGCAGAAGAAGGACAGTAAACAGCTCACCAAAACACAAATCTGTTACAAATATACTCTCTCTCTCTAACTTTCTCTCTCTAGATATACACCTATACTGCTATTATTTATGGTTGAGGTCTTAATAGTTTTATTGCTGTCTCTCATTACTCATGGTCTCACCATTTTCTTAAGTTGTTGCATTCTGTGTTTCTGAGTAATGAATATATTAAATGGAGTAATAAGTGTTTCTGCATGAATGGTTTTCTTTGTAACTTTATAAAAATCTAGATTTTTAATCTAAAATCAACGGAAAAAAAAACTAACATAATATACATTAAAGACACGTGTCATGAATCTATTAATTAAGCTTTTTTAAATTAATATTTAATAAATTAAATCAATATAAAAATAAAGGACAAAGGTACAACAAATTGTATTACTATTTCTTTTTAGATTCCAAAATTAAATCTTAAAAACAAAACTTGCCATTAAGCTAGCTAACAATTATAAAAAATCAGATGGTTGAGATCGGAAATTGCCTCTCTCTCATTAAGTTAATTATGAATTTATTGGTCCAAAGTGAATAGTATTTCCCTAATATTTTATCTTTTTTCTTGTGACTTTAAAAAATTTCAAAGTCAATAATATATCTAAAAATGATTGACTTTTTGTATTTGGTAACAATGTTTTAATACAAGTGTATGTTTATAAATAAAATTTAGATTTGTGGAAAGAATCCCCAAGAGATTTAAATTTGACTGAAAAATTGTTGAGTGAAAACACCTTTACTCCATGGGGTGAATCCCATAGTTTAATGTGATTGAAAATATATTTTAGATGAATATGTAGAATACAAATAATTGATGATCTTGTTCATCATCCTTTTAGAATAAGAGAAACTATAATTGAAACAACAAATCTTATATTTTAAATTATTAAATATATAAAGGTTTAAATACTTTTTCCCATCAAATCTTGTATTAACTTTTAATTTTTTAATTTTAGTAAGTTGATATAAATTAGTCTTTTTTTATTATAATTTTTTTTTAAATCTCGACTAATTTAAGAGAATTAATTTCACTCACTTTTATGAAAAAGTAATATTACAACAGTTGAAAAAGAGACACACAATGTATGACCAACCGTTGTGAGTTGTGGTAGTTATAAGAATAAGTTATACGTTCAATGCTAAACAAAAATTATTCAGCTTCTTAATTGTATTTTAATCTTTAACTGTTAGAACTTAGTTTAAAATGTTCACTACTAAGAATAACGCTTTTCATGACGAAGTTTTCATGTCATCCAGAAAAAGACTGAGATTTTATACCAAAGTGCGCCATGTTTTATTTATTTTTGTTAAAAAAAAACTTGTTCCCTCGGTTATTTAAAAAAATAGAGGTGTTATACCCATCCCGATATGGTTCGAATCCCAGCTATTGCACTTTATATTGTCATTTGTTTACAAGTCTGAACTAAATGATCTAACCATTCAGTTTTTTTATAACTCGATGGATAAATTAATCAAATTTTACTATAAAAACACTCGTTGAACAGATTACACCATAATGTTATCTTATTTGTAGTCGTCCCACCATCAAATGCATCATTTTTTGAGATGGATTGCAAATCTGAAGAAAAAAATGTCCTTCTACCTTGAACAAAATATTTTTTTCAACTTTTGCAATTCATCTCAAACAATGGTGTTGATGTTGTTGTTGTTATTCCTAAAAGTTGTTAATTTTGTTATTCATAAAAGTTATTGGTGTTATTCCTAAAAGCTTTACTGATAAATTGCAAGTGCAGAAAAAATATTTTTCAATTTTTTGAAGAAACACTTTATTAGAAGTTGGATGCATTTAACGTATACACATTGTAACACCCCAATTCTACCTGGCAATTATATAAATAAATCAGAGTTATAAAATCATTCATGCAAACGAATCAGGATGCCACAAATTCATCATTAAAAACTCATTGCATTCATCGTGGATACGTAACACTTTAAAACATCGGATGAACCATCAGCATAGCAATTTAATCTCTTAAATCAATAATTTAACATCTTCGCAACAGAATTCTTAATAACATATTTATCATCGTTACATCAATTTCAAAACAACACAATTTTAATAATAATCAACTTAAAGTTCAACAACTGAATAATCAACAATCAAAAGCAATAAGCGTCCATCCCCCTCAGTGTTACATATCAGAGCAATGACACTGATTCAAACTATTAAAGATATACAGCCTTCACTCTCGATTACCTGCATGTTACCAACATAAGGGCAACATTCAAACAGAAGGGTGAGATATCTAACAATATAATAAAGCGTATGATAATTAATATATTGAATTAGATCACATAACATCACCACTTCTCATCTTATAATCAACAATAATTGCAACAAATAATACACAATCACAATATCAAAACATAACTTCTTTATGCAATCGTATAATGCAACTCAATACTATGCAAATGCATGTGGTAACATTGGAGCAGAACTCCCCTCTTAAAAAATCTGCCAATAAATAGAGGCATCAACAAGGCATAAGCCTTCATCTTAATATTCGCCAATACAGGTAATCTTTAACGAGCATAAGCTCCATCTTAAAATGCAATATATGCGACACAATCATGAATGTAATGACGACACCATAATTAACAACATCTTAATATAACATCATAGTTGGCCATAAGCCTACATCTTTATAGCTGCCAATTATTAAAGGCATTTCAATATCTTTCATCAACATCATATATCATCATAATTCATTTATCATCATAAATCATCAAACATCATTTATACAGCAAACATCATTTATACATCAAATATCATTTATACATCATAGCTCATCAAGCATAATCTCATAAATCATCGTTTCACCAACAACTCAGCCATATAATAATACAGTCGTGACTCGTCAATTTGCAACATTGACCATAGGCCTACAACATGATATTGCCTATAATTAATTAATCATCTAAGGCTTACTCCTAAATTACCAAACCTCTACATATTTCTATTCTGTAATATTACACCATTATCATCATTAATCCTACTGTTACAAACCAAACAACAATCTATATACATCTCATCCTCATCATTCTTCACAAAAATCAACACAACAATTAACACGGGAACTAATTCAAATCCTAATTTGGATACTATGATTATCCTTCCTATTCTTTGTTTTAATCCTTAAGAATGAAATTCATTGCATTAGCTATTCAATGCTTCGAACGAAACCTCAAACAGGATCTGAAAACTCAAGTTACAGCATTCTCAAACTGATTCTGTCAAAAACTAGCCAACATGGATCGATGCATAACGCCTTGGGTCGACGCGTACTGAACTGAACTCACAACATGAGTCGACGCATCATCTTTTGTATCGACTCATACTGAGTCTGCAATACTGCATGTATCGACATATGCCCTTACATATCGACTCATCCTGAGTCTGAAAGTCCTCATGTATCGACACATGACTCCTTTGTGTCGACTCATCCTGAGTCTGACATCATTCATGTATCGACACATACCATTTGGGGTCGACGCATATTGTTCTGCTAAGGATATTTTCTGTGATTTCTCTGCGATTTCGCTACGGGTTCCATACTTTAGGTCCTAAAAACATCATCTAATCATAGACAATCATCAATTACGATTATCCTATAATTCTACATCAAGTAAACAGCATTGGGACATCATTATTCATCCATAATTCATCGATCTTCATCATCCAACAACATATATTCAATCATGAACAAGACAACATTTTCACATCTAATCCCATAAACCAATCATCATAAACCCTATTGTAGAGTCTGAACCCCACTCTTACCATGGATTGAAGGTTGCTCTATAACTTTTCCGGTTGAATTTCCGTTCTGCCTCTAACCTCTTTTCCAACAGCTTTCACATTCTTCCTTTCAAACCCTTATTCTTCTTAGTGCTTCTTCTTTTCTATTATTTCCACAATAATAAAATAACCTATTATTCTTTTAATACCTTAATGGGCTTAAAACTACTACACCCCCTTATTACTACTTCCATCCTTTAAAACAAGCCCACGTCAAATAATATCATTCTTCTAATATTATTTCACCATTTAATAAAATAATTAAATACAATTAATCACAACACAACTTCTCAAATATTTCAAAAATAGTTTAATTAAATAATTAATTAAATTACGGACATTACACACATTGTATATGCTAGTGAATGTAGTGATAATGATAGCATCAACAATCAATTTAGATGCAAAGTTCTGACATTCAAGCATCAACAATCAATCTTGGATGCAAAGTTATGATGGATTGCAAGTGCAGAAAAATCATTGAAGAGATTTTTTTGTAAACAATTTATTTTAATATTACATGTAAACAATGTAATACTTAAAAAAATTATCACCCCAATTTTTAAAAATAACTGAGGTGATAGTTCAAAAATTACCAAGGTGGTAGTTCAAAAATTACTGAGGTGATACTTCAAAAATAATTGAGGTGATAGTTATAGAAATCACCACGTCGGTTTTAAACTTTAATCTGAGTGGTATAGTAGTAAAATTTTACTATAAAATCAATCGTTATATTTTACCCTAATTCGTGTTCATATGAAGCCGCCCCAACCCGCATCATTATTCACAAAACACTTTTTTTGCCCTATACTCACAAAATAATGTTGTATTTTTTTGGAGAAATGTTGTTGTTGTATTTGATAGATTGTAAGTACAAAAAATAATTCTTTTTTCAACTTACATAAAGAAGGGAGTTCAACCTTTGAAAGAAGAGAGCTTAACTTTTAAGAAGATGGATATCAGCGAAACAGATCTCTAGCACCTTGTGTGAGACTTGGACATGTCGTATTTTTTTTATTATGCGAAGATTTGTTGCATACAATAGATTTTTAATATTCTGAGTAAACAATGTATCATTTTTGTAAAAAAATAAATAAAAATTAATTAAACCCCTCGATTTTATTCCAAAACTGAGGGGATAGTTAAGTGTTATTTTTTCATTTTTGTTCAACGGCTTTAAACAAATGTTTGTCGTCCATTTAAAAGTTATCAACGCTTAAGAATCTGTTATTAGTGATATGCGTGAAACCTAAGGGACATCCATTATATAAGTTCATTATATTGGAAATATAAATGAAACATATGAAGCGCTTGAAACCTAAAAACGCTTGAAAAATTTCTCTACGATGGATTGCAAGAGCGGAAAATCATTTGGGTTCAATATTTGTTTTATTAAATTTTTATTTTTACCAATTTTTTATTATTATTGATATTAATTATGTTACCCTTTTTTTACCAGAAACAAATGCATGCAAGATTTGTCGATAATATTCAATAATTCAAAGATCTAGATCTACATCTTGAAGGAGTTTGCTTTTCATCTAGATCCCTAGGGAGTTTGATTTTTATTTTAATTTAAATATTTTGAATAAATAAAATAATTTTCTGTGTGAACAATGTATTATTCCGCGTAAACAATATAACAATTTTAATAAATAAATAAATAATCATACCCCTCGGTTATTTGATAAACCGAGATAAAAGAAATGCTAGTTTTAAAAATAATATTATTTTCTGCTGCTGGGGTTCGAACTCATGCACTCATAAACTTGTACCTCAGTATTTTAAAGACCGAGGTGATAAGTATTTACTTATTATGACGAACTTATTTATGTCGCATTTACCTCTGAGGTAAAATGCATTTCACATCCGATGTTAAAAATGTTATTTGTAGTAGTGGCTCCTAGATTTAAACCATCTTCCTTCACCTCTATTTCATTTTGCAACATAATATTTACTTTGCAAATAAAATTATAGGCGAGGGAATGAGAAGTTGAAGAACAAGAAGCGTTAAACCAAGTCCTAACTATTAAATAGCGAAATGTAGATAATGGTCTTAAGAATTATTGTCTAGAATTGAACGTGTAACTTATTTTCTAATATAACTTTATTTATCATATTATAATTTTGTAATGAAATCTGAAAAGTTATATATTCAGTAATGTGTTGGAAAAAAACTCAAACCACATAAGATATAATATACTCATCTTTTATACAAACATTAACAAGAACATTCATCAACGACAAATCTTAAAAAAATATAACTTTTATTAATAAGAACAACAAAATATTTAGAAAACGTACCTATCCAATAATGGCATCCAAAAATGAAAGGAAAAGATGATGAAGCCGGAGTGAGAGTTACGAACCATTGTTAATTTTGAATGGATGTCATTCTGGGTCTTTCATACAAGCTTGCAGTGCTCACTTTAACTTCATCCTCGTTAATTTTTTTCATTAACTCATCCCTACCTACAAGTTAAAACAAACAAATTATAAATAAGACGAGTTTGTGCATAAGTTTGAAACAATAATAGATAAAAATATTTAGAAACATAAACTATTGAGAAGACGAGCCTGCAAGTTGACCATTTCCTAAAATTTGAAGAAGACGAGTCCATGAATAAGATTGGGGTTTCCATATGAGAGAGACAAGTGACATAGATGTTAGGGTTTTATTTTGAGAGAGACGAGTGAAATAGATGTTAGGGTTTCCTTTTGAGAGTGACAGTGGTTATGTACTGAAGCGAAAGACAATTCTGCTTATATATAAATTTGTAACATCTTTCACCGTTGTGGATAAAATGAATTGTGATGAAATTATTGAACATTACATCATGATTGATTAAAAGAACAGTGGTGATATACCCATTTTGTCAGAATAAATGTAAAATTGTTGGTGCTGGGAATCAAACTCTTTCACTCTAGGTACATTTCACTACGGTTGTTATCTAAGACTGTAGTAAGATGTCTTTTAATAAATACAAAAAAAACTACCAACAAATTATTACCACAGCTAACAGAAAGACCGTTGTAATATTGTGTACAAAAAATATATTTTGTTGTAGTGACCATCCATTAATAAAATCTCGTTTAAAGTCAGAGCACAGTTCTATATAAATTGCCCTAACACGAAAATTATTAATACTTAATAAGATTCAAACTTGAAACTTTAAAAAAAAATTATTTAATGTTAGAATTAATTTAGATTTAATTAGATATTAGTTTATATTTAGGAATATCTTTTAGATTGTTTATATCTTTGTTAGAAGATATATATCTTAGATCTTTGTAGAAGATATATTTTAGATTTAATTTGTGTGTATAAATAGCCTAGTGGAGTAGGTTATTGTAATTCATTGTAAATCCTTATTTTTGAAAGCTATCAGTAAATATTCCTTTTGCCTTTTATCTTTCTTGTGCTCCAACAATTGGTATCTAGAGCTCCTGGTTAGAAACTCTGGAATTTGGGAAACAATGTTTTTTCATTGAGTTTCTGCGTAAATTGCACAAGGTAGAAGATGGAAGAAAACAGAGATATTCATTCCAAGCTTCCAGTATTTGATGGCAAAAACTCGAATCGTTGGAAGATCCAGATGTGCGTGTTATTTGGTTCTCAAGATGTGTTAGAACTTGTTACTGATGGCTATAATCTGTTAGAAGCAGATGCAATAGAGGACTAGAAGATAGCACAGAAGGTGCTGAGGAAGAGAGATCAGAAGGCGTTGTTCTACATCCATCAATGTGTGGATGCGAATGTGTTTGAGAAGATTGTTGATTCTGAAACAGCAAAGGCTGCGTGGGACACACTTGTCAGATGTTACGGTGGTGACACATCAGTGAAGGAGGTGAAGCTTCAGTCTCTCAGAAAGCAATATAAAAATCTCAACATGAAGGAAAACGAGAAGGTTTCTGAATACATCTCTAGAGTGATTCTGATCACTAATGAGATGAAAGCTTGTGGAGAAACTCTGTCTGAACAAGTAATTATTGAGAAGATCTTGAGATATTTAACTTCTCAGTTTGATTACATTATTGTAGCAATTGAACACTCCAAAAATATGAGCACCATGCGAGTTGAAGAGCTGCAAAGTAGTCTTGAGGCACATGAGTTGCGTATGATTGCAAGAACTTATGAGAGGGAAGTAGAGCAGTAGGCTCTGAAAGTAACTTCTGGTAAGAAGCATCAGAAGAAAACTTGGTCAGAAGCCAGGAAGAGAACTAATGGTGGTCAAAAGTCAGAAGCTTCAAACTCTAATAGGCAGAAGAATGTCCAGAAGAAGTCTGACAAGAAGAATGTTTAGTGTTACTATTGTAAGAACTTTGGTCACTATGCCAGAGATTGCTGGTCCAACAAAGAAAGGAAGTCAGAAGAAGCAAATATAGCAAGAGGAGACTCTGATGATAAACCTGTTCTATTGTTGGCTTCTGAATCTGATAATCTGAATTCATCAGAATGGTGTTATATGGACACAGGGTGTTCAAACCACCATACTAGAAACAAGAAGTGGTTGGTTAACTTTGACTCTGAGAAGAGTACAAAGATCAGATGTGCTGATGACAAATACCTCAATGCAGAAGGTATGGGAAATGTCAGAATCATTCTAAACAATGGGAAAGCAGTTGTGATCCAGAATGTTTGGTATGTACCTGGCATGAAAAGAAATCTGATGAGTGTGGGATAACTGGTTGAGAAAGGTTTTTCAGTTACCATGAAGGACAATCTTCTAAAGCTGTATGACTGTAATCAGAAGCTGATTATGGAGTCAGAACAAGGAAGGAACAGAACATTCAAGGTGAATGTTAGAACTGCAGACTCTGAATGTCTTAGTGCAACAAGTGTTGTCAAGGAGAGTGAGTTGTGGCACAGAAGATTTGGTCATCTGAATTTCAGAAGTTTAGGACATCTGAAATCAAAGAATATGGTACATGGAATTCCTACAATCAAGAAGCCTGAAAAGTCATGCAAGGTGTGCATGGAAGGGAAGCAACCAAGATTACCCTTTGCATCAGAAGTAGCTCCAAGAGCAAAACATGCCTTGGGAGTAGTACATTTTGATGTGTGCGGTCTGTTTCCAGTAGCATCGACTAGAGGGAATAAATATTTTGTGTCATTTTTTGATAAGTTCACCAGAATGACATGGGTATCTCTCATAAAGTTCAAACACGAGGTGTTTGCTGAATTCAAAAATTTCAAACTGAAGGCTGAGAATCAGAGTGGCCAGACTCTGAAAATTCTTAGAACTGATGGTGGTGGTGAGTATAACTCCACAGAATTCAGAAGTTTCTGTGAGGAGAATGGAATTGAGCATGAGGTTACTGCTCTATATACTCCTCAACATAATGGTCTTGCTGAAAGAAGAAATCATACTTTGCTAGATATGGTGAGAAGCATGCTGAAAGAGAAGAAGCTTCCTCATACTTTGTGAGGAGAAGCTGTTGCAACTGCATGTTATGTGCTCAACAGATGTCCAACAAAGAAATTAAAGGAAATAGTTCTTATTCAGAAGTGGACTGGAGATAAGCAAAGTGTTAGTCATCTGAAGGTATTTGGTTCTGTATGTTACAAACATGTCCTAGAAGACAAAAGACAAAAGCTGGATGGTAAAAGTAAAGTGATGTTGCTGGTGGGGTATCACAGTACAGGTTCGTACAAACTTTATTGTCCAGAAACTAACAAAGTTGAGTTCAGCAAAGACGTCATTGTAGAGGAATCAGAAGTTTGGAATTGGGAAAAGTCTCATCCTGGCTCTGATGACAGAACTTCTGAAGAAAGGTCAGAAATACATGTTTCTGAAGCTAGTAAAGACTCTGACTCTGAATATTCTAATTTTGAAGGAGTGATTTTGTATGAGTCAAAATATGACTCTGAGTCAGAATTTAAAGATGACGCTGAAGATTTTGAAGATGAGTCGGAATCTGAGGTTTTTGAAGACGAGTTAGAGTTAGAAGATGACTCTGAAGCTGAAGACAACTCAGAATCCGAAGGTGATTCTGAGTCTGAAGAAGATTCTGCTTCCGAAGAAGAGTCAGAAGATGATGACTCTGGAAACTCTAAAGGTGAGTCAGATGGTGAATCTGATTCTGATCCAGATTTTGATGATCCAGAATTTGGTGGTGATCATGCTTCTGGAAGAGAAAACTCTCAAGACGTAGGTTCTGGAGGACAAACTTCTAAAGATGATCAAGTTTCTGGTGGAAATCATGACTATAAGGATGGACCTTCTGAAGGAGGAGCTTCTCAAGGAAATTTAGTCTTTGACAGTGATCATGATTTTGAAAGTGGAACTTCTGAAGGCAGAGCTTCTGAAAGTGATCCAATTTTTGAAGATGGTGTTTATGAAGGTAGTGGCTCTGACTTTGATGATGATTCAAACCCTGAGAATTTTTAAGACTCTGAAGACAGTCAAGGTTCTAGAGAAAGTCAAAACTCTGAAGTAAGATCTTCTGAAGGGGAAAGTTCTGGTGTCCAAGGTTCTGAAGGTCCAGTTCAGAGGCAACAAAGAGTCAGAAGCATCCCAAGAAGATTTGCTGAGTTTGACATGTTGCAAGACACTGAAGTAGACTCTGAAGGAGAAGTTATTCAGTGTGCAATGTTAGTAGACTCTGAACCCGTGAGTACGAAAGAGGAAGTTTAGAATGGAATAATAGAGGTTGTGCAATGTAGCACTCAGAAGCAGCTGGCAGATGTTCTGACAAAGGCTATCAAAATTGATCAATTTCTTGGTTTAAGGGATGAAATTGGTGTTGTCAGTTTTGGGTAAATATAAATTAAGGGATGGTGTTAGAATTAATTTAGATTTAATTAGATATTAGTTTATATTTAGGAATATCTTTTAGATTGTTTATATCTTTGTTAGAAGATATATATCTTAGATCTTCTTATATCTTTGTAGAAGATATATTTTAGATTTAATTTGTGTGTATAAATAGCCTAGTGGAATAGATTATTACAATTCATTGTAAATCCTTATTTTTGAAAGCTATTAGTAAATATTCCTTTTGCCTTTTATCTTCCTTGTGCTCCAACATTTAATACACAAAATTTAAGCCTACGATTTTATCTATAATATTTCTGCATTTTATCTATGATATTTCTGCATAGCTATCATGTAAACTTATATATCAATTTTATGTGTCAATTGACAATATTAACACTTTTCACTTTCTTCCTCACATGTTAATTTTAAAAAATACCAACATCATCTTCTAAAAAAACATAAATAAATCAAATTATTTATCATCATCATCTATTTATGAGGTGAGATAAATAAGAAATAAATAGGTTGTTGATTTTTTTTTTGAATGCATTTTATAATGAAGTTGGTGAAAAAGAAGATAAATAAATATTAAAAAAAATATTTTCCGGTCATTCGCCGCTCTGTCACGGTGGCATTATTATTTTTATTCTATTTAACTATTTATATATATATATATATATATATATATATATATATATATATATATATATATATATATATATATATATATATATATATATATATATATATATATATATATATATATATATATATATATATATATATATATATATATATATATATATTGACAAGTAAAATATATATTTTTGAGTCATAATATCTTTGTTCATGAATATTGACTTTTGACTAACAACATCTATAAATAAATAAAAAACTCAAGTTAACATAATTTAATCAAATTAAACAATTAATATGACCTAAAATTAATTTGACTTCTCTCATTTATATAGTGTTGATTATCTATTATTTTGTATCAAATATTAATTCTTATAGTCTCTGCATATTAACATATTTTAAAATTCTGTATAATCAAACACTTATATATAAAGTTAATTTCCTCTGCGACATAATGAGTAATTCAACATACTAATTCACATATATTAAAAAATAAGAGAGAATAATATTTTTATTATAATACTCTTAATTATATATTAAAAATGATAAAATTTTAATTAATTAAAAATAAAATTGGAAAAAATATATTAAAAATTAAAATAAATTATTATTTTATAACATTATTTTATTATAAATAATCCGGTGATTCTGGTTTTGGGATGGAAGGAGAATTCTCCTAATAATAATAGTGTAGCATCTTTTTCTACTACTACTTGACACACATGTGGAGTTGTAACATTCACAAACTCTTTATTTATTGACTTTACGAGCTCTCCAATTATAACCCTGTCAATATAATTATGTCTTAGACTTTTATTTATTTTACGTTACTCTCAAAAGCCTGTTACGTATAATAAACTATCACCTACTTTATTGTACATAAATAAATAAATAAATAGACAATTCTAAGTTATTATAGACAATTCCCATGAGTCATGTTTGGCTGTGTCATTTGTTTTTTTCCACTAAAATTTCCTCTAATTGGATCAAAATTAATAAAATTTTCTACACTAATCTATCTACTCCTTCACTCATTGGATACACTTAATTTTCACCTTTTAACAGAGAATGAATCAGAAACATGTGAAACCAAAAAAGATTTTTAGAAACAGAAATAAACACTGTTCCATTTTGATTTTTCTATGTACTGATAATTTCTGATTGAAAAGATTTATTACTAGTAGTACAAACATTATTGACGAGGGACCCAAAATTGAATACTGGTATGCTATCACTTCATAACGTAATTATTGGATTAATTAGACAAAAAGAAGGAAAATGGTAAACCTTTTATTAGTGTATAAAAAAAAATCAAAAGACAAATGAATATATTAAATGAGAACTATAAAATAAGGAGTATTCAATACATTGATTTATCTACTACTAAATTATTTATAAAAAAATATAAAAATATAATAAAATATTAAAATATTTTCTAACAGATTTAGTCAACAAGACATTCTTAAAGTATAAATTATTTCTAACATCATCCCTTAATTTATATTTTATTTAAAACAGACAACACTAATTCCATCTTTCAAACGAATAAAGTGTTCAGTCTTGACATTCTTCGTCAGAACATCTGCAAGTTACTTCTGATTGCTACAGTGTGAAACTTCTAATACTCCATTTAAAAATGTAGATTTCTCCCTGAGAACCCATCTGACACTGATGTTTTTCTTCTCCTTCAGAAACTCAGTTAACTTCCAAGTCTTGTTTCTTTCAATATCATTAAGCTCTTCTTTCATAGCCTTCAACCACACTTTCTTCTTGAGAGCTTCATAGGTTGACAACGCAACCACCATTTGCTTCTTGGAACACCAAGAAATAGGACTTTCCAGATACAAACAAAAATATCCAAAAGTATTTCTTCTGTTAACTTTATCTTCATACCAATTAGAGTCTAGATATAATATCAGCTCTGCATCTGATCTAACACCAGAAGGGAATAACACTCCATGCCTCAGAGTCCCTTCAGTATCTTGCAGCTTGTCAAACTCTGCAAATCTCCTTGGGATGCTTCTGACTCTTTGTTACCTCTGAACTTGAACTTCAGAACCTCGGACACAAGAACCTTCCCCTTCAGAAGTATCATCTTCAAAAGATGGATCACCTGTAGAAGCTCTTCCTTAAGAAGTTCTACTTTCAGAATCATGATCACCGTCAAAGACTGGATTTCCTTCAGAAGCTCCTCCTTCAAAAGGTCCGTCCTTAGAGTCATGATTTCCACCAGAAATATGATCATCTTTAGAATCTTGTCCTCCAGAACCTACGTCTTTAAAGTTTTCCCTTCTAAAAGCATGATCAACACCAAATTTAAAATCTGGATCAGAATCAGATTCACCATCTGACTCATCTTTAGAGTCTATAGAAGATTCTTCATCCTCTGACTCTGACTCACCTTTAGAACTTTCAAGTTCTGACTCATCTTCAGAAGCAAAACCTTTTTCAGATTCTAACTCATCTTCTGATTCTTTTTCAGATTCAGAATCACCTTCGGATTCTAACTTGTCTTCAGCTTCAGAGTTATCTTCTAACTCTGACTTATCTTCTGGAACCTCAAATTCTGACTCATCTTCACAATCTTCAGCGTCATCTTCTGATTCTGACTCATATTCAAACATTCTTTCAGAGTCAGAATATTCAAAATAATCTTTTTCCCTTCAGAATCAGAAAATGACAATCTCACGGGTTCCTCATCAGATTCATAAGCCATTAATAGCACATGTTCATCATCTGAATCTCCCCTGGCTATTGTTGCTTCTTCTTTGTTTGACCAACAATCTTTAGCAAAGTGGACAAACCTATTACAACAGTAACACTGAACCATTCTCTTGGCATACTTCTCATTTCCCTTATGATATTTCTTTTCATCAGAATAGAAGACTTCTGACTTCTGGGAACTACCACCATATCTCTTCTACTTCTGGTCTTTCTTGACAAAAGAAGCCTTCAGAGTCTGCTCAACTTTCCTCTCAAAAGTTCTTTCAGTCAGACGCAACTCTTGCTCCTTTAGACTGCTTTGCAGTTCTTATATTCTCATGGTGTCCAAATCTTTAGAATATTCAATTGCCACCACCGTGTAATCAAATTGAGAAGTTATAGATCTCAATACATTCTCTATGATTACTTGTTCAGAAAGGGTTTCTCCATAAAGCTTTCATCTCATTAGTGATCAGAATCACTCCAGAGATGTACTCATAAACCTTCTCGTTGTCCTTCATATTGAGATTCTCATATTGCTTTCTTAGGGACTGAAGTTTCACCTTCTTCACTGATGCGTCACCACCGCAACATCTGACTAGTGTGTCCCACGCAGCCTTTGTTGTTTCAGAGTCACCAATCTTCTCAAACATATTCGCATCCACACACTGATAGACGTAGAACAATGCTTTCTGATATTTCTTCCTTATCGCCTTCTGCGTTTTTATTTATGCCTCCCTCGCGTCTGCCGCTAATGAAGCATAGCCATCTGTGACAAGATCTAACACATCTTGAGAACCGAACAACACACATATCTAGATCTTTCAACGATTCCAGTTTTTGCCATCAAACACTAGAAGCTTGGAACTGATATCGCTGTTTTCGTTCATCTTCAACCTTGTGCGGTTCACTCAAAAATTCACTAACACACGATGTTTCTCAAATCCCACATAATAAAAAGAATGTGATTCTCAATCACACAACACCTCACTGTTCACTCGTGTTTCCCGTGTTTCTCCGTGGATTTCGAACTGGAGCTCTAGATATCAATTGTTGATGCACAAAGGAGAGATGAAAGACAAAGGAATATATTAAATGACGTCTACAAAATAAGGAGTACTCAATACATTGACATATCTACTACTAGACTATTTATTCACAATATTAGGGTATAATAAAAGACTAAAATGCCCTCTAACAGACTTAATCAACATACATTCATAAAATATAAATTATTTGCAACACCTCATTCCCTAAATATAAAACTTTATTGAATAAATTGTGTAAATTAAAAAAATTTGTTAGAGTAATAAATTTATTGACTATTTTATATCATTTTATAAGTTTATTCTTAGGAGAAAGAAAAATAATTAATGTATATGTAACTTTATTTATTATATATTGTAAAAGAATATGTAATATAATTAGAAATATATTTAAAAAAATAATAATTAATACACGTTGAAGAGAATCTTATAAAAAAAAGAAAAAAATTCAAAAGAATCAAATCAAAAGAGTCTTAATTAAAGACGAATGCAGTATTATCTAAGTTTAAATTATGTTCATTAATTCATGTGTGAACAAACATATTAAGGATCAACTCACATTGAATTTGATTGCCGGGAGAAGATATGGTCCCATGAGTCTGCAAAAGAGGCAATAAATTCATAGTACAAATCTAATTAACGTGGCACAATTTGTTTTTTGTTATAGTTAAAGCTGAATTGTATAATTTATAATAGTATTAAAAATTGATTAAAACTATTATATAGTAGTTTATGATTTTGTGATGAAAAGTTTGTGTGTCTTTCTTTATATTGACGGTGGACAAAAGGCAATTGGACCCTTATATTTGTCCTTTTAGTCTTTTATTTTTGAAACATAAAGAAATGCAATGGATTTGCCATTTTAGATTTGTGTAAGGTGGTGCCTATCTAAATTCTAGGCAACACTTTTTGCCTTCAAAGGACAGAGTTGTTATGTTTTTAACTGAGCTTCTTTCAGAATAACATGTTATGTGCCTAATAAAATAGGTTCATTTATTCAAAGAGTTCAATTTTTTAATATATGTTTTTCATGAACATTATTTCTCTTGATATGTTGTTGCAGCTTTGAATATGCAACTTTTTTTTTGTATAATTTAAAAGCAAGCATAGAGAACTTAATCTAATCTTCTCCATTATCATTTAGAATTCTTAAAACCTGGATGTCATTAATAACATGTGTATTGAAGTTTGGCATATTGGGATCTCTCACCATTATGGACCAGGCAAAAGTCTCTTGAACTAAAGTATATTTGATTTGTTGCAAGTCAGAAACAACCACATTTGAAATATCATTAGCAATCTAATTAAATTTAATTATCATTTAATAAATCTCTTAAAGAATTGAAAATGTGACTATTTTCTTATAATATTCTTCAAGAATAAAATGTCAATTGAATTAGAATCAGATGTTTTTTCATTATTCATTTTAAATTTTTTATCAAAATAAAAAAGTCATTAATATCAGTGTTGCTTATTTATTCAACATTTCGAATGTGAGAAATAAATATAAGTTGATATGAATATTAGTGTCGAGATTTTTTTGTTTGTACATTTTATTTTCGTCATTTTTCTTTGTTTCTGCAACATCTTTTACATATTAAATAGAGACTAATTTATTTTTTTGTTTGATAAATGAATTACATGGTATCAACCTTAAAAAGATCATAATCTATTTTTCCTCTCTTTCAAAGTTGTCGCTATCGTGCTTCCTCTCTCAGCCCTGTCGCTGCCACTTTTCCCTCATCTCTATCATCAGCGCCCCTTCCTTTCCCCTCTCTGCACACATTGCGGCCAGACCCCTTATTTGCATCTCGTCGTCTGTGGACAGCCATTGCCCCAACATCGGTTTTCAATCTGCGTCTGCCTCTCCCGCACCGCCAGCCTCACATGCGACCATTGTTCCCTTTCGTCATCTCTGCACGCAATATGTCTTCTTCCTTCAATGACGAAAGCAATATGGTGAATCCTCCTCCCAAGATGGAAACCCTGACACCACCTCCCTCATCCTCTGCCAAATCGGAATTTCATTCCGCTCTGGATGTTTTCAACATTAAGAATAATATTGTTATTTTGCTTGACGTGGAAACATATCGCTACGACACATGGACGAAGCTATTTTGCGTTCATGCTCACTCTCATGGAGTTCTGCACCATATTGTACCTTCAGATAACAAGCATCCTCCGCTGGTAACTAAACTCACTTATGACCAATGGGTCGCCTTGGATTCAACTATGCTTTAGTGGATCTATTTTAAAATTTTTGTTGACTTGCGAACCACCATCGTAGAACATGGCTCAACGAATTTGACTGCTTGTATGCATTTGGCTGACCTCTTCCAAGATAATTAGAATGCACGTGTTGTCACTCTTGAGCATAAGTTCTCTAATCTTTGCATGGAGACTTTCCCAAATGTCTTTACATATTATCAATGTCTGAAGACGCTTTCTGACCAGTTACATGATGTCAGTGGTCTTGTGAACAATCACTGTGTTAGTGCAAAGTGATGAAATTGAGGAAGAAGATAGAAAGGAATAAATGCTTAAAAGCTGACAGCAAATGATTGAAGGAATTGATTGATATAAATGTAAACCTAGTACACCTATTTATACACAAATAAGAATGCCACATAGGCCCTAATCAAAACTTATCTACAAATAACAAAATACTAAATTACCCTCTAATACCATCCCGTAATTTAGTAATTTATCAGAAGTTAACAACACCAATTTCATCTCTCAAGCGCAGAAATTGGTCTGTTTTTATTGCCTTTGTCAGAACATCTGCCAGCTGCTTCTGAGTGCTACAGTGCAGAACTTCTAACACTCCTTTCTGCACTTGACTTCTGAGAAAGTGATACTTCGTCTCAATGTGCTTGCTTCTGCCATGTAGCACTGGATTCTTTGCAAGATTAATTGCAGACTTATTATCAATCATCAGCTTCAGAGGTTCCTCAACTTCAACCTTCAGATCATGCAGTAGATTCAGAAGCCAAACTGCTTGACAAGCAGCTATAGCACCTGCAATGTATTCCGCTTCACATGTTGACAAAGCCATAACAGGCTGTTTCTTGGAACACCAAGAAATTGGACCTCCCAGAAACTTGAATAAGTACCCAGAAGTGCTTCTTCTGTCAACTCTGTCTCCACACCAATCAGAATCAAAATAACTCAGAAGTTCTGATTTGATCTTTCCTCCAGAAGGAAATAACACTCCATATTTCAGAGTTCCTTTTATATACCTCAAAATCCTGACAGCAGCTTGGTAATGAGACCACTTTGGTTTACTCATGTATCTGCTGACCATTCAAACTGCATAACAAATATCAGGTCTGGTATTACACAAATACCTCAGAGAACCAACCATCTGCTTGAAGGTTGTAGCGTCCATATCCTCTCCATCAGAATCAGAGTCCAACTTCTGATTCGTATCAGCAGGTGTGATAGCAACCTTGCAATTTGTTAGCTCAAATCTCTTCAGAAGCTCTAGTTCATACTTCTTCTGATGCAAAATGATTCCTTTCTCAGAGTATATAAGTTCCATCCCTAGAAAGAAACTCATTTTTCCAAGATCTGTCATCTCAAACTCATTCATCAGAACTTTCTTGAACTCAGCTGTTTCTTGTTCAGAACTTCCTGTGAGTAATATGTCATCAACATACAAACAGACCAGAATCACATTACCTTCTGAAGTGTGCTGAACATAAACACCATACTCCATCTCACACTTCTGAAACCCTTGTTCCTTGAAAAACGAATCAATCTTCAGATTCCAAGCTCTGGGCGCTTGCTTCAGTCCATACAGAGCTTTATTTAACCTGTATACCATCCCTTCCTGATTCTTTTTCACAAATCCAGGAGGTTGTGACACATAAACTTCTTCCTGTAATGGACCGTTCAGAAATGCAGACTTCACATCCAGATGTATCAAAGGCCAATTTCTGTTTGAAGCTAAAGCAATCACCAGTCTGATTGTTTCGTGTCTAGCTACAGGCGCAAACACCTCAAAGTAATCTAGTCCAGGTTTCTGAAGAAAACCTCTGGCCACTAATCTCGCTTTGTGTTTGCCAATTGATCCATCTGGCTTTAGCTTCTGCTTGAAAACCCATCTGACGCTGATGGCTTTCTTGCCTTTTGGAAGTTCTGTCAGCTTTCAAGTCTTGTTTCTTTCAATAGCCTCAAGTTCTTTGTTCATGGCATGCAGCCATACTTTCTTCTTGAGCGCTTCTTCAATACCCACTAGTTCAGAATCTACTAGCATGGCACACTGAATGATTTCTCCTTCAGAGTCTACTTCAGTATCATGTAACATGCTAAAATCTGCAAACCTGCTTGGTATTCGTCTGATTCTCTGTGGCCTCTGATCTTGTTCTGAAGCTTCTCCAGAACTCAGAACTGTGCTAGCTTCTGGATTTTGTCCAGGATTATTTCCTTCAGAATTACCACCTTCAGAATTACTTCTAGAAACTTGTTCTCCAGACCCCATGTCTTCAGAGTTTTCCCTTCCAGAGGTATAATCACCACCAGATTCTGAATCATCATCAGAATTTGGATCAGAATCAGATCCACTATCAGAATCTCCCTGAGATTCTGACTCATCTTCAGAGTCTTCTTCTTCTTCTGACTCTGACTCGTCTTCAGAAACTAACCCTGGTGTTGGCACTACACTAGAATCTGATTGAAGCTTGTTCCAATCCCATGTTTCTGACTCTTTCACAATGACGTCTCTGCTGATCTCAACTTTGTTGGTTTCTGGACAATAAAGCTTGTAGGCACCTGTACTGTGGTACCCCACCAGTAACATTGTTTTGCTTCTATCATCCAGTTTTCGTCTTCTAGCCTCTGGAACGTGTTTGTAGCATACAAAACCAAACACCTTCAGATGGCTAACACTTTGCTTGTCTCCAGTCCATTTTTCTAAAGGAACAGTTTCCTTCAGCTTCTTTGTTGAACACCTATTCAGAACATATGTTGATGTGGCAACAGCTTCTCCCCATAACATGTGAGGTAACTTCTTCTCTTTCAGCATACTTCTGGTCATATCAAGCAAAGTTCTGTTTCTTCTTTCAGCAAGACCGTTGTGCTGAGGAGTATATGGAGCAGTAACCTCATGTTCTATTCCATTCTCCTCACAGAACTTCTGGAACTCTGTAGAGTTATACTCACCTCCATCATCTATTCTCAGAATCTTCAGCTTCTGACCACTCTGCTTCTCAGCCTTTACCTTGAACTTTTGGAACTCAGTAAACACTTCATGCTTGAACTTGATGAGTGTTACCCATGTCATTCTTGTGAACTCATCCACAAAAGACACGAAATATTTGTTTCCTCCAAGTGAAAGTACTGGAAATGGTCCACACACATCAGAATGTACTACACCCAGAGCATGCTTTGCTCTGGGGGCTACTTCTGATGCAAATGGCAATCTGGGTTGCTTGCCTTTCATGCATATCTCACATGACTTCTGAGGCTTTACAATCTTCGAAATGCCATGTACGAGCTTCTTAGAACTTAGATGCCCTAAGCTTCTATAGTTCAAGTGCCCCAACCTCTTGTGCCACAGCTTACTGTCAGTTTCAACGCCTTCTGCACTAAGACACTCCGCTTCAGAAGTTTCTACATTCACCTTGAATGTTCTATTGCTTCCCTGCTCAGAATTTATGATCAACTTCTGATTAGAATCATACAACGTCAAGAGGTTGTCCTTCATAACCACTGAAAAACCTTTCTCAATGAGCTGACCCACACTCATCAGATTGCTTTTAATTCCAGGAACATACCAGACGTCTTTGATCAGAATGTTTCTTCCATTCTTCACTATGACTCAACATTTCCCATACCTTCTGCATTAAGGTGCTTATCATCAGCACATCTGATCTTTGTTCTCCTTCTGGAGTCAAAGTCTATCAGCCATTATTTGTTCCCAGTCAAGTGGTTTGAACAGTCAGTGTCCATATACCACCAATCTCCTGAACAGTTTCCATCAGAATCAGAAGCCATTAGTAGCACAGGTTCATCATCAGAATCTTCTCTGGCTATATTTTCTTCTTCTGATTTCCTTCCTCTGTTTCTACAGTCTCTGGCAAAATGGCCAAACTGTTTACAGCAGTAACATTGAACCTTCTTCTTGACATATCTTTCCTTTCCCTTCTGATATTTCTTTTCATCAGAAGTTGAGGTTTCTGACTTATGGAATTTATCACCATGTCTATTCTGCTTCTGGTCCTTCTTGACAAAAGAAGCTTTCAGAGCTTGCTCCACTTCCCTCTCAAAAGTTCTTTCAGTCAGACGCAACTCTTGTGCTTCTAGACTGCTTTGCAACTCTTCTATTCTCATGGTTTCCAGATTTTTAGAATGTTCAATCGAAACAACAATGTAATCAAACTGAGGCGTAAGTGACCTCAGAATCTTTTCTATGATTACCTGTTCAGAAAGTGTTTCTCCACAAGCCTTCATTTCATTAGTGATCAGAATCATTCTGGAGATGTATTCAGAAACTTTCTCACTGTTCTTCATGCTGAGATTTTCATATTGTTTTCGCAGGGACTGAAGCTTTACCTTCTTTACTGATACGTCACCACCATAACATCTGGTCAGTATATCCCATGCCCCTTTCGACGTTGTCGAATCAACAATCTTCTCAAACACATTTTCATCCACACACTGATGGATAAAGAACAGAGCTTTCTGATCCCTCTTCCTTGTAGCTCTTTCTTCTGATTTTTGTTCTTCAGTAGCATCTGCTGCAGCTGGAACATAACCTTCAGAAACAAGGTCCAGAACATCCTGAGCACCAAACAGCACACGCATTTGAATCTTCCATCTGTTCCAGTTTTTACCATCAAAAACTGGAAGTTTAGTGTTCAAACTACTGCCTCCATTCATCTTAAACCTTTGCACAGAAAAACTCAGATCTCAGATTTCTCACTTAGTGTTTCCCAAACCCACAGAATCAGTGTGATTCTGTTTCAGATTTTTGTTCAAGATTCAAAAATCAAACACACAGCTCACTATCACTCGTGTTTCCCAGAATTTCAGAACAAACCAAGAGCTTTGATACCAATTTGTTAGTGCAAAGTGATGAAATTGAGGAAGAAGATAGAAAGGAATAAATGCTTAAAAGCTGACAGCAAATGATTGAAGGAATTGATTGATATAAATGTAAACCTAGTACACCTATTTATACACAAATAAGAATGCCACATAGGCCCTAATCAAAACTTATCTACAAATAACAAAATACTAAATTACCCTCTAATACACTGCATGATCTTTCAACTCATCTTCGACCTTACTAATACCTATTAGGGTGTTGCCACCTTGATTCGACAGAGAAATTTATTTCCCTCCTTTCATCATACATGTTCCATGTTCACATTAGAAGAACCAATTTAGCTAATAAGACGCCCATTGAGTCTATTACCACTTATCTTACCACCCATAAGTATCCTTCTGATGGCTCATCCTAGAGCATCAAACGTCGCTATGGAAGCTACTCCCATTCTCGCAATAATTAGAATCAGGATGGTAATTTTCGCAACCATGGCGATCCTCGCGGTGGCAACACATAGGTTCTCCTCTTTGACAGCAACATCCACAATAAAAATATTCCTCTTGTAACACATCTACTTTAGTTTTTTTAATTTTATTAAAATAATATTATATTGTAATGGTGTATGGTGTGATTTAATTTGACTCATTATATTATTTTGGATGGTTTTGAGTATTATAAGGGTAATTTGGTAATTTTAAGAATTACAAAAATAATTGGGGAAGCAAAAAATAAAACCTACGAACCAAAAAGATAGTTCGACCAGGAAAGTAAATCGTTGGGGAACATCACAACTCTGGGGATGACTATAAATAGGTAAATCCAAAATCAAGATTAAAGAAACCAAATACATAGTAAGATTTCAACAACGAAAACTCTTAACAATGCAAGCAACAAACTATCAAGGAGGTAACCATTAAGAAAGGATTATAAGCTCGACTGGAAGAAAGAAACTCAACTCTGCTGGAGAAAGAACAACTCTGTTGGGGGAAAAGAAGACTCAACTCTACTGGGGTAAAGCCCAACGAGGAGATAAAGTATCATCAATTCAACAAATGAGGAAAAAGCAATGAGTAATATCACTGATGGATAACTGTGAACTATCCACTCATAGAGGAGATATAAAAAAGAGAGTAACATCGACTCATAGGGGATTGGAAACTACACTCCCAAAGGAAGTGAATAGAAACAGTAAGATAATACCGACTCAGAGATGAAGGTAAACATCAATATCGAGACTAGGTAACGAATGATTGACATCAGTACTTATGAATAGAAACAAAAGTTGACATCAATATTTATGGCTAGGAATAAAGATTGACATCAGCACTTATGGCTGGGAACAAAGGTTGACATCATCACTTATGGCTGAGAACAAAGGTTGACATCAACACTTATGGCTGGGAACAAAGGTTGACATCAGCACTTATGGTTGGGAACAAAGGATTGACATCAACACTTATGGCTGGTAACAAAGGGTTGACATCAACACTTATGGCTGGTAATAAATGGTTGACATTAACATTTATGGCTAGGAACAAGGGGTTGACATCAACACTTATGGCTGGAAACAACTCAACACTATTGGGGTAAAGTCCAATGAGGAGTAAGAGATAAATGTCAAATAACGAATGACAGTGAACTACCAACTCGGGGATGAAGGTAGAAAAAACATAGAATGAAAACAAGTTTCCCAAAATTCTGGCATTCCACCTAGAACAGGTCTCAACTTCTTCTTTAACTGAGGAATTCCACCTGGAAAGGGTAACAAACTTTACCAACTTCTGGATTTCACCAAGAACGGTAAGAGCTTCTTCTTTAACAAAGATATCACTTGAAAAGGGTGATGAACTACTGTAAAGATCTTTCAATGAACTGTCTCTGTCATATTGAAAAGACCAACCATCCATTGGAGTACAACCTCAACAACAAACTATCTCCCATAACGAAACATCCATCAGAGTAAAGATCAAGCCTCAATAATGAACTATATCCCATAACAAAGAGAATACCATCCATCAGAGTAAAACCTCAACAACGAACTATCTCCCATAACGAAGAGACTACCATCCATCGGAGTACAGATCAAACCTGAACAATGAACTATCTCCCATAACAAAGAGATTACCATCCATTAGAGTAAAACCTCAAAAACAAATTATCTCCCATAACGAAGAAACTACCATCCATCGGAGTAAAACCTCAACAACAAACTATCTCCCATAACAAAGAGAATACCATCCATCGGAGTACAAATCAAACCTCAATAATGAACTATCTCCCATAACAAAGAGACTACCATCCATCGGAGTAAAACCTGAACAACGAACTATCTCCCATAACAAAGAGACTATCATTCATTGGAGTAAAGATCAAACCTCAACAATGAACTATCTCCCATAATGGAGATACTACCATCTGTTATAACTGGTTTTAAATACAGAGTCGCCACACTTAATTTTTATCCTAAGGAAGGGAATACAAAGGATAACCCTAAAAAGTTCAGAGATTCTAGATTGTTGACTAGGTTCTAGATGAAGGAAAGGTGTTAGGCATGTCTCATCTACCTTGTTCACAAGGATACTAGGTTTAGAAGCACATTTTTAGTAAAAAGGGTTTTAATGCTTTATTAGGGGAACTCGCCACGATTTTAATCGTATGCCTACATATCCTCTTATGAGGAATCAGAGTCCCATTTTGTAGTTTGCGGTTGGTTTGTATTTTTTATGGGTTAAAAATTATATTTTGAATTACCCGCATACTTAGTTTAGGTGTACGAATAAAGGAGATATTAGACGGAGTACGCAGTCGATTCAAAATATACTAGTAACCCTTTTTGAAGAATGATTATTGAATTAATTTGATTTACGAAAATAATGTGTCATTGGTTAAGTATTTTTTAGTATATTAATTATGAAAATATTTTAATTGAATGCATGATTAAAAGAAATAATTTAATGCAATCAATAAAAATATATTTGAATGTGGATAGAAAAATATTATGGCTTATAAAAATAATATTCAAAAGACAAAATATATATGAAATAGAAAATATATAAAAATAAATATAGCAAAATAATAAGAAAATAATTTTAAAAAATGTGGGGGTGTAAATTATGTCAAGATAGTAAAAAAGGGGGGTGTCAACATCATGGGACTGAATTCAGATATTGAATTCAGGCCCAAACGGCAGGGGGTACATTTTTGAACGCGCTAACAAGGTTGGGGGATGTGCAAAGCAGTAGGGCCCAAATCCAGATTTAGAATTCAGCCCAATAAGCTAGGTAGTATGTTTTTTACGCGGTTAGCATGATAAAATAAAAAGGGATGAGGATAGTCATGGGCTCGGCCCAAGGGTTTGAGTCCGTCTAGACTGAGTGTTGGCAAGCGCATGGTAGTTATTGTGGGCGAGCTTGCTGGTGACGTGTGATTAAGATCAAGTGGATACGGATGAGGGTACACGGTAATTATTATGGGTGACATGCATAAGACTATTTAGCATATATATTTTGTTTTACAACACAAAACCACTCATTTTTGTTTATCTCTCTTTATCTGCCTTTATTATCTCTTCTATCTTCTCCTTCATTCCAACAATGCTAACCCTAAACCTTAAGCTCGGAGTTGACGCAAACAAACCCTTATCCGCCCAAATCGAACCCCAAGCTCAATTCCAGTACACCCTAATCAAACATCAATCAGAAAAATGAAAGAACAAAAGCTAGGGTTTCATTACCTCCTTCGTGAATCTATTTGTCTCTCTGCTTCCATTGATTCTTATCCCTCTCTCTTTCATTTTTCAAGTATAACGATGGTGATGATGGTGTTACAGCATAACAATTGAAGAGATAGGGTTTCAGATATTGAAACCATAAGCTAAAGCAGTGACGAATGCAAATCTACGACGATGATGAAGAAGAAGCTTCCGAAAATTCCTTTCTCTGTAACTTTTTTTGTGCTCAAATTTACTTGCAAAAATTCCTCTCCACTCCTATCTCTGTAGTGTTTTTTTTCTTCTGTAAATTCTTTTTGTCCCCTTTCTGTTCTTAGTCTTTAGGTTTTATAGTAGATTAATTTAGATGATTTAGGAAAGGAAATTATTAGGTCATTATGCAGATTAGGGAGTAGAGTTAATGTGTCTGTAATTTTGTTGATTTAGTGATTGTAATTTAGGAAGGAACAATGATTGTGTTTGTAAAATTATATAAAATTTCAATTTGTTTCTGTATATGTTAATTGATTCAATAATGTTTCTAGATATGTTTTGATCTGTATTAATGAATGCACACGATATTCTCTTTTTGATTCATACAATACCTATTTTCATGTGTTATCTCTTATGATTTGAATAATGGGTGTTTGTTGGATTTGGTTTCGGGCTAAACATTAATTTGGATTAGGGCCCTGCAATGGACTTTGCGTTTTTCTAATAAAAAAAAGAATTTTTGTCCTTAATTGAATGGACTTGGGCCTTCCTCTCTTCTAATGACTCCAACATTTTCACAATTTATTAAACCACTACATTTAAATTTAAAGAAAAGATGCAATTTCTCAAAACTAGACTAAAATGGGTCAGAAGTTGAACTATTGGGCCACTCAAAACAACACCCCTTCTTTTCTATGCATAAATGGGTTTGTGTGATTTAAAGGTCGTCTCCCTGGCCTTTGTTATTTTCTTTTCTAAAGAATAAAGTTACTATAATTAAAACATGAATAATAGTTTTGATAATAATAATAATATAATTTACAACAAAAAACCTGAAATGGGCCCAACATCTTACCTTGGGCCTTAAAAACGAAATACTCATACACCTCCTTAATCGCAACCTACACCCCTTTAAGTAATATCATACTCCCTTTCTAGAATGGGACCAAATGAAAACTTAACTAACAAAACCCCTCTTTTTAAATTGAAATGAAACTTTTAAAAACCTAATGGGCCATCAGATATTGGTGGTCCATTTTGGATTAATACACCCCCTCTTTAATTTTAAAGACTCCCATAGAAATAAAACCTACATAGTATAATATAATGGTAGGGAAAGTTTAGGGTATGATAGTTGCCCCTATTTAATTATCTTTCCATTGAATAGTGCGAGAATACACAGGTCTCGCACGTTTGATCGAAAGTTTATTAAATATTGGAAGACCCCAAGATTTTTTCAAGAGATTATAAGGATATGTTGTACAACATTCCCATGAGTGTGAAGAATAGCCATAGATGATGATGTATCATCTTACCAGCGTTTGAACCAAAGTTGATCAGAACTTAGACACGACATCGTGGATAACTCGTCAGTATCTAAGAGATTGTAGATTCTTTTGTATATTTGCAAAAATACAAGTTTAAAAAAGTTGACTTACTAATGCTTGGAGACTAATATAGTAAGTTTTGATTTGATTTGATTTTGTCTGTTCATCACAACCTAGAGGATGAATAAAACGAAGTCTAATAACACATTGTTGCATAAAGACTGATGCAATGGACAAAGTTTAATAATAATATTGTTGCATGGAGACTGACACAATGAGTTAAATTGTAGATTTCGCACATTGCTGCATGGAGCCCGACACAATGAGATGTATCACGAAGAAGTAAACATATTGCCGCGTGGAAACTGACGCAATGAGTTGAATTGTAGAGGATTTCACACATTGTTGCATGGAGACTGACATAATGGAGAAAGTTTGATAATAACATTGATGCATGGATACTGATGCAATGGATTATATTGCAGATAAGGAAACATATAGCTGCGTGGAGACTGACGCAATGGGTTAGATCGAGGAAGAAACTTGATAATGACACTGCTACCTAGAGACTGATGCAATGGATTATATTGCAAAAAAAGTTTGATAACAACATTGCTGCATGGAGACTGATGCAATGGAGAAAGTTTGATAAAAACATTGCTGCATGGAGACTGATGCAATGGAGAAAGTTTGATAATAACATTCCTGCATGGAGACTGACGCAATGAGTTGAATCACAGATTTCACACATTGCTGCATAGAGCCTGACACAACGAGCTAGATCACAAAGGAGGAAACACATTGCTTCATGGAGACTGACACAATGAGTTAAACTGCGTATTTCTCACATTGTTGCATGGAGCCTGACACAATGAGCTATATTGCAAAGAAGGGAACACATTGCCGCATGGAGACCGACGTAATGAGTTAAATTGCAGATTTCGAACATTGTTGCATGGAGCCTGACACAATGAGCTATATTGCAAAAAAGGGAACACATTGTTGTGTGGAGACTGGCACAATAAGTTGAACTGCAGATTTCACATATTGATGCATGGAGCCTAACACAATGAGCTAGATCATAGAGGAGGAAACACATTGCTGCATAGAGACTGACACTATGAGTTATATCATAGAAAATGATGTTCTTCGATGATCAAATATTAGATGAATAAATCAGAGGTGAGATCGGGTTTTTACCGGTTGTGTCTGTTCTCAACCAAGGTAAAAAATTTGATGGAAGGCCCGAGGATATTGGTTTCGCCTAAAGTATGTTTGGAAAAATGCCTTGTGTGATGTATATGCATGATGTCTTAGATCGATATGGAACTCAAAGTGTATATGCACCGAGTGTCTATATATGCCCCAGATTTTTACATATGTACTGAATGTGTGTGTATGCCCCTAGAAAATACTATGAACACATATTTTTGATATTCCCCTTTCAAACCATTGGCCTTGTGTTATTAACTCCCCGTCGTTGTGTTTTGCATCATCGTGGTATCCTTTAAATTGTTTTGAACATGATGAAAAGTATGAGCAAGATCTTGATGTTTGTATCATAGGCGTAGGCGTAGACATAGTCGTGGATGTAGACATGGATATTAGCATGGACGTAGGCATAGTCATGGAAATAAGCATAAATATGGACGCAGGCGTGGATTTTCTTTCGGTGTTTTCTAACTAAAATGATTTTTGATGTTTTATCAAGTGCTTTTATTTGTCAAATCCCAAGAATGATTTCAATGTAATATTCACAAGAAGTAATCGTAGTATTTTGCACACAAGTCTGAAAAGGAAAAAAAAACACAATTCACAAGATGGAAAAAGTAAATGTTTTATTGATATGCCTCTGAATAGGCGCGAGTACAAGGTGCAATTCCTTAAAAGAGGTAATTACAGAAAGTTTTTAAAACTGTAAATTGAAATGAAAATGATAATTGCTACTGCTGTTCCCTAATGTCCTTTTGATAGCTTCCAATCTTCTTTGCTTCTGAGTTGAATGATTTAGATCCATCTCTTCCTTCATGGTTTGTAGTCGCAGTTCTTAGATCGCAGTCTCTTTGTTCTTTATTTCTTTTGAATAAGGTCCCTAATTTTTGCCTGGATTGCCCTTTCGGGTTTGTCTTCCACCGAGATAAATTTTTGCGTATGTCTCTAATTTTTTCCTGGATCGCCCTTTCGGGTTTTCAATCCACCGGGACGATCCTTTTTGCCTAAGTCGTCCGTTTAGGGTTTGAGCATAGCAAGCTTTTTATACATAGTATTTTTTGACCACGTCTGAATTTGTCGGGTGCAGTAGTTCTTCCCCATCCATTGTTGTGAGGATGAGAAAACCACTGAAGAATGTTGTTTTGACCACATATGGACCTTCGTAATTGGGTGTTCATTTACCACGTAAAGCGAGGCGAGGTAGCCGGATCTTCTTGAGCACTAAATCCCCTTCTTTGAATATTTGAGGGCGGACCTTCTTATCGAAGGCTTTCTTTATCCACTTCTGATAAGATTGACCATGGCACAAAGTTGTCAAGCGTATCTCTTCAATGAGGTTGAGCTGATCAAGTCGCGTCTGAACCCACTTGACTTATTCAAGCTTTGTTTCCATTAGAAATAGAAGTGATGGAATTTCTATTTCAACTGGGAGTACTTCCTCCATGCCATATACTAGAGAAAAAGGAGTTGTGCTTGTTGATGTGCGTATAGAGGTACGATAGCCATGTAGAGCAAAGGGAAGCATTACGTGCCAATCTTTGTATGTCTTCACCATTTTCTGGATGATTTTTTTGATATTTTTGTTGGCAACTTCGAAGGCCCCGTTGGTTTTGGGTCGATATGGTGAGGAATTATGATGCTCGATCTTGAAATTGTCACATAACTCCTTCATCATTTTGTTGTTTAGATTAGACCCGTTATCCGTTATTATCCTATTTGGAACCCCATATCTGCATATGAGATTTTGCTTGATGAATCAAGTGACCACTTGGCTTGTCATATTTGCATAGGATGCTGCTTCTACCCATTTGGTGAAGTAATCAATAGCAACTAGTATGAATCGGTGTCTGTTAGATGCTTTTGGTGCGATCATGCCTATCATATTAATTCCCCACATCGAGAACGGCCATGGAGAACTCACGACATTCAGAGGAGTGGGTGGAACATTCATTTTGTCGACGTAGATTTGAAACTTATGTCAGGTTTTTGTGTAATGATAGCAATCTGCTTCCATCATCAACCAACAATAACCTGCTCTTAGTATTTTTCTTGCCATAGCATGCTCATTTGTATGGGTTCTAAAAGTACCTTCATGGATTTCTCTCATAAACGTATTTGCTTCTTGTTTCTCCATACAACTGAGTAGCACCATATCATAGTTTATTTTGTATAACACATCAACACTCAAATAATTTTAAGGATAGCCTTCACAGAGTTTGTTTATCAACGATAGAGGCATTTTCTGGATATTCTTGTTTTTCAAGGTACCTCTTGATGTCATAGAACCAAGGCTTGTTATTCGGTCCTTCTTCAATAATGAGGCAATGTGCAGACTCTTTAAAATGTATGATTGTAATACTCGGCTCGTGGTTATGACAAGTTACCTTGAACATGGCTGATAGGGTTGCCAAAGTGTCTGCCATCTGATTTTCTTCTCGTGGGATATGACTGAAGGTAATCTCGTTGATTTTCGTAGCTAGCTTTAAAACATGATCCCGATATGGAATCAATTTGGGGTGTTTAGTGTCCTATTTACCTTTGACTTGGTATATGACTAGTGCGGAGTCTTCAAATACTTCGAGATATTTGATTCTTAAATCGATGGCAGCTTCATATTCAGAGACATTGTTGGTGCAATCAAAACATAACCTTGCAGTATAAGGTTTGTGATAATTCTTCAGAGAAGTCAAAACTGCCCTGATGCCATGCCCTAGTGCATTTGAAGCTCCATCAAATAAGAGTGTCCAACGTGCCCCTGATTCAAGTCTTTCGTCGGGCCCCGGTATTTCATAGTCATCTATAGCTATAACATCTTCGTCTGGAAATTCGAACTTCATTGGTTGATATTCTGGAAACGGTTGATGAGCCAGGTGATCCGCTAGTACGCTACCTGTGAGGGAAAGATTTCAATAATGTCAAAACTATGTTGGAAATGTTGCTAGATGATATGGTGGACAAAGTAGCATGAAAAGTCTTCAAAAATTGGTATTTTTGAAAATTTATATGCTATGAGTAGACTCAAAGAAAGCTCAGGTCGACGCGTGATTAAAAGTTGCTCCTTTAGGAAGTCTCGGGTTTGCTCACGTCGACTATGTGGTCGAATCATCCTGGAAGCAATGTTTAGGAACTATGCATCGACGCATACCCCTTGAGCGTTTAACGCATGGATCTTACACTATGTCATGTGGCACCTTCAGGAATGCTCAGGTCGAGTCACCCTTCTGCATAGGTCGACACATGGATCGTGAACACTGTCATATGGCACTTTCGGGAATGCTCAGGTCGAGTCACCCTTCTGCATAGGTCAACACGTGGATCATGAACACTTTCATAAGGCACTTTCGGGAATGCTCAGGTCGAGTCACCCTTTTGCATAGTTTATTACGTGACTTGTATACACTGTCATATGGAACTTACGAGAATGCTCAGGTCGAGTCCCCTCTTGCATAGGTCGACTATTCACTCGTTAAAACTGTTTTTCAGTCTGTTTGTTTGGGTCTTGACATTAGATAACATATATATACTTGTTTGGTTATATCATTTGGTTTTAACAAGAAAAGTGAAATATATGCACAAGTTACTCATCATCTTCAACCTCTCACTCATCCATTGACAACTACACATAATATTTTTTGTCGATCAAGGTGCAGAGCGTGTGTTGACAACGTCTGAAGTAGAAGATTGCAATCTTGTTCGGGTTGAGTAATTGTGGGTTTTTCTTGAATAAAATCAGAGGGTTTTTTCCTCCAAGATAATTGGGATTTAGGGTTTTTTGACAATTCTTTGTTTCATCAAATTCAGCCGTGCTTAAGGGATTGAGGAACTGTGGGTTCGCTCAACAAGGTAGCTACAATCGAAGGATTTTGAAGGAAGAATTGGGGTCATCATCTTGCGATCAAATCAGCCGAGCAGAGGGTTTGAGAAACAGTTTGTGTTCTCAATAAGGTAGCTACAACCGGAGGTTTATCGAAGATTAGTGACATACTTGATTTAAACCGAATAAGGGAAGAGAGGAGCTTAGTTTTAAATTTAACATATTGGGTTTGAATTGTGGTGAGTATTTTCTATCTCTTGTATAAACTTTGCAATCATAATAGAAATTATCCTAATTCTAAATTTTAGAATGAGGGGAAGACGTACCCCATGTGAGGACGACAGGGGGAACTGCCTTAACAAATCACGTGTCATTTTCTTTCTCGCTCTTTACCGTTTATTTGCAATAATCTGAAAATTTTCTCTTGTGGTTCCAACTATCCTGATTTGTAGTGCAATAGAACTGTTACTAAAAACTATAGTAATCACTTTGATTTCTATAATTTATTTTAACACTATAAATTAAGGCAAATTAGACTTGGTGTAATTAATCACACCAAGTGTTCGATAAAAGTCCAAAAGTGCAAATTTGTGTATTTTCTTCTCAACATTTCATTGGAAGTACTTGACAATAGTTAAATAGTATAAGTGATAAATTATAATTGAGTTAAGTGTTAATAATTCTCATTGATTCATTCCATTCGGTTTTTTGCATATCCGGTCTTTTCAATAGAGGATTGTTTTTAGACGAGTGTATCCAGGTAGCTTTCCCTGCGCTTCAAGTTTTTCTTAAAAACTGATTTTAAAAATTACGTTATCTATTCACCCCCCCTTCTAGATACGTCCTATCGTCTAACAAGTGGTATCAAGAGAACCGGTTCATCTAGTGCTTCCCGTATAACTCTTTAGACAATGGAGAATGATCTAAAAGGGGCATACAATAGAGTGCATATTTTCACCAGTGAAAACTATAGTTATTGGAAAGATTGTATGCGAGTGCATATCAATTCTGTTGATAGAAAAATTTGGAAATTCATAGAAGAAGTTCCTATGGCATTAACTATGCTAAACAATGCGGGTGGTGTTGTACCTAAACCGGAAGCATAATGGGATGAAAAAGATGAGAAAACTATGCTTATGTCTGGAAAGCTAAAAATATGCTCATATCAGCTCTTGGAGTTGATGAATACTTTCGTATCTCACATTGTGCTACCGCTAAGGCAATGTGGGATGATTTAAAAGTTACCCATGAAGGTACAAACAATGTCAAACTAGCAAGGATTAACACATTAACTCAAGAGTTTGATCTCTTTCACATGAAGCATGGTGAAACCATTGTGGACATGCAAAAGAGATTTTCTCACATGATAAATCGCTTACACACACTTAGTCATATTACTTCCAATGTTGTTGCTATTGACATGATTTTTAGATGTCTTAACAGGGAATGGTAACCTAAGGTCACATCTATCAAAGAAGCTAACGATCTAACCACATTGGAACTTACAACATTGTTTGGTAAGCTTCAAGAACATGAGCAAGAGCTCATAAATCTAAATAAGCATGAAAAGAAAGAGAAGAAAGAAACTCTTAGGGATACAGAGAAGAAGTCCATCGCGTTAAAGGATTCAAGTTCCAAGTCTTACACCATAGAATCAAGTGGAAGTGACTCAAGTGATGGAGATGACAGTCCAAATGAAGATTCAGGTTTATTCGTAAGGAAGTACAATAGATATCTTCGGAAGAATGAAATTCAAGATTCAGATAAGAATATCGTTGACTATAGAAGGCAAGCTTATCCAAACAAACCTTTTTAAAGCAAGGGAGATAAGTCAAAAGGATCTTGTTACAATTATGGGAAACCAGGTCATTACAAACCAGATTGTCCTTTGTTCAAGAAAGACAAAGTAAGAAACAAGTCTCAAAAGAAGACAAATAAATCTAGAAGAGCTTACATTGCTTGGGATAGTGATAGTGACTCATCAAGCAAAGATGACTCTAGTGATGAATAAGAAAAAACAAACTTATGTATTATGGCACATCACAAAAGAAAAAGAATGTAAGTCACTCTAAATATGATTATGTTGATGAAATGTCTTATATTGAATTACAAAATGCATTTGATACTCTACATCATGAGGCTAAGGAAGCTTTCAAATGCTTAGATTCAAATAATTTTTTTTTCAAATACCTTGAGCTTAAAGTTCCCAAATACGAAAAGGATTTGGAAACTCTCAAGGCATCCATGATAGAGAGTATCAAAGACAAAGATGAAATTGATAATACTTCTTGGCAAAATTGGCATGGATGTGAAACTTGTCACATTTGGAAAAGAGAGACTAGAATTTTTAAAGCTAAATTAGACAAGGCCTTACAACCCAAAGTTACATTTTCTATTGATCTATCAAATTTTAGAAAAAGAATGATTAATCCTTATCAAAAATATACTTATCAAATGATAGATCAACCAAGCAAAAGTAACTCCTATCAAGACCCAGCTTGTCTTTATTGTTGCAAGGAAGGACACACCATTAAAAAATGTCGATTTAGAAGATTATTGGTTCCTAAAGGCATTTTCAAATGGTCTCCTAAAGGAAACCCATTTTCCACTCACACACAAGGACCCAATAAAAATTGGGTACCCATTTCCCTTGTTTGACCTTGTAGGTGGAATGTCTTGACACTACAGAGAGAAGATGGTTTCTCGACAGTGGCTAAAGACATATGACGGGTAACATTTCCCTATTCTTTAACTTTATGGCTAAGAAGAAAGGATTTGTAATCTATGGTGATAACAACAAGGGAGCTATACTCGAAAAAGGTAGTGTAGGTAATCCCTCTTCTACTATTACCTCATATGTCCTTTTAGTTGAAGGTCTTAAACACAATCTCATTAGTATTAGTTAATTATGCGACAAAGGATTTAAAGTATATTTTTTCAAAATATTTTTGCTTAATTGAAAATTGTGATAAGGAAAATGTGTTTAAATGCTTGAGGGTTAATAATGTATATATGCTTGACTTGAATGAAGTATCATTGAACGATGCTAAATGTCTTATTTCCACTAGTGAAGACTCATGGCTTTGGCATATACATTAGCGTATATAAACTTTGACTTGCTAAACAAAATTGTATCAAAAGATCTAGTTGTTGGTTTATCCAAAATAAAGTTCTCTAAAGATCACTTATGTGATGCATGTCAGATGGGTAAGCAAAAAAAAAATTCTTTTAAATCTAAAAAGATTATCTCTACAACTAAACCACTTGACTTCTCCACATGGATCTTTTTGGACCATATAGAATAAAAAGTCTAGGTGGTGATTATTATGGTTTTGTTATAGTAGATGAATTCTCTAGATTTTGTTGGACAATTTTCTTAGCTAGAAAAAGTGACACTTTTTCCGCATTTGAAAAATTTGCTAAGATGTTCCAAAACAAGTTAAACACTAAAATTGTTAGAATCTGAAGCAATCACGGAGGTGAATTTGAAAACCATCTCTTTGAGGAATTTTGTGAAAAACATGGCATCGATCATAATTTTTCCACACCACGTACTCCATAATAAAATGGAGTAGTGGAACCCATAAACCGTGTTTTAGAAGAACTCAGAAGAACGATGATCAATGAACATGCCCTTCATAAGTATTTTTGGGCCGATGCCATAAGTACGACTTGTTATATTTTGAATAGAATCCTAATCCGTCCAATTCTAAACAAAACTCTGTATGAACTACTAAAAGGAAGAAAGCCTAATATTTCACACTTTCACGTTTCCGGGTGTAAATGTTTTGTGTTGAACAATGGAAAGGAAAATCTTGGTAAGTTTGATTCAAAAGCAGATGAAGGTATCTTTCTAGGATACTCTCAATCTAATAAAGCTTATAGAGTATTTAATAAAAGGTTACAAATTGTTGAGGAATCCGTGCATGTATCTTTTGATGAATCTTGTCCGAGATCCGTCGAAAATGGTATTGTATTTGATGGTGCATGTGTATCTTTGCAAAGTATACTTAAAGATCCGGATGTTGAAAGCGATGAAAATAATTCCCCATTGGAATGTGAATCCATCAAAGAAAAAGATCCGAATATTAAAAGCAATGAAAATGATCTCCCATTAGAATGGAAATCTATCAAGGATCATCCCATTGACAATATACTTGAAGATATCACAAAAGGAGTCACTACATGCTCCAACATAAGTAACTTCTGTTATCATTTTGCTTTCGTCTCACAAGTTAAGCCTAAAAACTCCAAAGACGCTTTACTCGATGAATATTGGTTTCTAGCTATGCAAGATAAGCTGAACCAATTCAAGAGAAATGTGAAGAAGTGAAAAACACAAGAAAGGGGGGGTTGAATTGAAACTTAAAAATAAAATGCAATAGACTCAATATTTTTATCCTAGTTCGCTTGATCTCAAACTACTCCAGTCCACCCGCCAAGGTGATTTCGCCTCTCTCTAACGAGTACTTAATCCACTAATCAAACAGATTACAAATCTACTTTGACAACTTCCAAAGTCTTCTTAAGTATGACCACAACCCGGTTTATCTCAAGGAACAATATCTTAATCAAATAACAATTAACTGTGTACTATTTTTTTTTGTTACAAAAACTGTATCACTACTGTGATGTATTACACAATTTGAGTATATAAAAGAATATGAATATTTGCAGCTTTTTTTAGATGTATGAGCAGTCGTTAGCAAAAATCGTAAATGATTTACCCTTTGAGCTTGTTTATATAGGCGTGGAAATCTGTCCAAATTGAAACGTGATAATGGACACTTAATGCACTTTCCATACTGAGAAGATTCTTGTCTGAATGAGGCCGTTGCAAATGATATTGTCTTAATGGAAAAGTAACGCTTCAGAACTTGAGAATCTTTCATGCTGCTTTACTTCAGAACTTTGATAACTCAGAGATATGAGGATCTGTTGAGGCGTTAGAATTCTGTTCAAAATCAGAATATATTTTACTTTAGCGTAGATTTTGATCATCATTCTTTAGAACATTCTGATTGTTCAGCATGAAAGCTTATGTGGCTTAACTTCTGATGTTGTTTCAGTCAGAACTTCTATACAACATACAACACAAATTTAGAGTTCATATTTGTTCTTTGTGTTTCTTATCATTAAAACTCTTAGAAGGGTTGTAGAATCAAACTATGTTCTAACAATCTCCCCCTTTTTGATGATGACAAAAACTAGGATTTTCAATAAAACAATATAGAACAAAAAGCTTAAGAGAGTCTCCCCCTGAGTTGAGTACTCAGATGGAGATGAATTACTTCCCTGAAGTTCCTTATTATCAGAGCTTTTGATGTATCTCCTTCTGTCTTTATCAGAATATGTTCCTGTTCATGCTTTCAGAGAAAATTAGAAGTTAACATCTCCTTCTGTCTTTATCGGAATATGTTCATGTTCATGCTTTCAGAGAAAATTAGAAGTTAAAATATTCAGAATGTTTGAGACTTTGTCCCAGTATACTGTTATTGAAAATATCTTACGTTCTCCCCCTTTTTGTCAAGTATCAAAAAGCAATATAATCATATTCAAAAAGATGATGATTTGTATTTAAAATAGACTGCAATGACATTTTTTTAAAAACAAAGAGGATAAGATGAAGAATACAGAGTATAAGTTAAAAAAAACTAAGATGGAGGGGGAAGTCGTGTGAACAACCCTTCCAACAAGCTCTTAATCTGAGTGCTTGATTCTTCCTGCTTTCCCAGAATATGCTTGATTTCTTTTGTTGTATCTTCTTGCTTATCCAATATATCCATTATCTCTTTGTTTGTGTCTTCTTGCGTGTCCAACCTTGCGTGGATTAAAGCATTCTCCTTCCTCAACTCTTCCAGAGATTGCATGACTAGAGACAAAGTTGGTGTATCCTCAGAGGTTGCATGCCGTTCAGAATACTCTACAGCCTCTTCTGATTGAACAACTTCTTCTGTTGCAATTTCCTTTTCTGGAGCAGTATTAGAGGGTGACTATCAGAATCTGGTTCAGTGGCTTTTGAAGGTTGGTGCTCTTTCCAGGGAGCATTTTCTAGCAGAAGAATTTCTTTCTTATCCCAGTGACTTAGAACTTGGTCTTTGAAGGCTTTCAGCTGATCACTGAAGTTCTGCTGAGCTAACTCATAGCTCAATTCTTTCAGTCTCTGGGATTCAGAGTTGAACCATCTTCTGAATCTATCCCACAGAGAATCAGAAGCAGCAGGATTAGAATTCTCTTGACTTGCTTGCTTCAAAGAAGTAACCCATTCTTGTATTTCTGTTTTAAAAATCAACAAGTTCTTACCAACATCTGATTTGGTTAAGGTTGGTTTGGGTTTGGGAACGACAATTTTATTTGAGGTAGAAGCTAGATGGTCCAATGCTTCTAGATCAATGACATTTTTGAGATGATCAGCTGGACGGTTAATTGGTGAGGGAGTAGGAGAATTAGAAATTAGGATTGGTGAGTGAGGAGTGTTTGGTGGTGCGGAATCATATGGTGAAGGTATTTCTGGAATATCATGGATGGAGAGAGGTAAACCAACCATAAGAGGTTCTATTATTCCAGGAATTGGGGTAGTGGTATCAGAGTCTGTAAGGGAGTCTTCTGATTGGTTTGCGGTAGCACGTTGATTTTCTGGTTCAGGTGTTTTAGAATTCGGATTTTCAGATTGAGGAGTGAGAGGGTTTTAATTTTCTGGTTGGGGTGAGTTGAGGTTTTGATGTTCTGGTTGAGGAGAGTGTGGGTGAGGATTTTCTGGTTGTTGAAACTGGATATTTGGATTTTCTGGAATTGATGAGTGAAAGTCTTGATCAAACAATTCAATATCAAAGAGAACTCTTGCAAGTTCTGGTTAATTTTGTTCTGGATTTGGATTAGGGGAGTGAGGTTCATTTAAGAAATTGCCAAGAGTTACAGATGGATCAAACTCTATGTCAAAATCCTCAAATGTTTATGGTGAGGTATTTTCTGTTAGTGGAGGGGGAATGGTTTCAGATTTTGGAACAACTATAGATTCTATAAAAGAAATAAAAGATGTGTTGCCTTTCTTTTTCACAGATTTGGGTGTCCTCTGAGAGGAACCTTCTCCTGCTGCCTTCCTCTTTCTTGATTTCTTCAGTGCAACCTCTGGAGCTGCCTTGTCCAGGTCACGGATGTTAATTTCTGGAATAGTCCCATCTTCCTTGCAAGCTTCAAGGTATCTGACCATAATCTCTGGAGAAGCATCTATCTCAGAGAATAGTGGAAAATCCTTCAGAGGGATTCTCCTAGATGTGATGACCTCATGAGAAGAAATTGTTGGTTCCTTCTTAATGCTTTCAATAATCTTCATTTTCTTCAGATTCTTAGCATTCAGTAGTTTCCCAACAGTTGCTTCTAGAGTGCTGATCTCTTGAGCCTCTGTCAGATGTTCTATCAGCCTGTTTTCCGTCAGAATATCTGAAATCAATCTTCCTAGAGGAATCCAATCCCTCTTAGTTCTTTCTTCTTCTCTTGTCTCTTTCACACTTTGTGATACAGTGGGAGAACTGACTTGATGTTTTGCGTTTCGATCGCACTTGTGCGGTTAGCAAGAGTCGCCACCGACTTTTCTTTTATCCAAAAGGAAAGGTAAAAAAGCACAGGAAAGACCTTTCGAGATTGTTCTCGGGTTCGGGGGGTAGATTATGAAAATGGAAGGTATTATCACCCTTTTCATCCATGGTTTTCCATGGGCTCTTAGTTACTCGTTTAGATCACTTGCTCTTGACTGTGTGCTTGTGGTGTGGGCTTTGAAAGTATTTTGAAAAATCTCTTTGTAATGGTTCTCGTCTCTATAAGAACGTATACAAAGTTTTGTTTCGAAAAGTGGTTCAAAGATGTGTTTGTGAATCGTGTTTCGAAAAGTGTTTTGAAAAGAGGTTTTGCAATGGTTCTCATCTCTATAAGAACGTATACAAAATGTTTTATCTTTTTTAAAATGTTTTTGAAATGAGAGTGTAGGTGTAAATAGTTTTTGTCATGAGCAAGCGAGTAACTAAGAGCGAATCTATCTACTCGAAAGGTCTTAAGTTGTTCTTTTCTTCTTCCTTTTAATGGTGCTATCTTACCATTGATTTGGTAATAAGCCCCATCGTTGGATGTGAAGGGACAAGCGCGGGTCAATTTTACAATCATTGAAGGCAACTCGTGAGACGCTTTAGCAATTTTCGTAAGGGACGAGATCATTTTAATCGAAGGCAACATCGAGGGTCATCGAGGGACTACAATCTTTTTTATCGAAGGGCCATTGCTAAAGTGTCTCATATTCGAGGGACATGAATGTATTTCCGAGGCAACGAGCGAGGTTACCCTAGAGGTGCGCGTGTGAAAAAGTGAGTTGGTTTCAAGTTATTTTATTCTTTGATTAGGTCATCTAGAGATTGATTTTTGAATCTTGCCATACACGCCAAGTTACTATACAGTATATGGAAAACAGTAAATTGCGGGAATTGAAATTCTACGCTATTACAAAGTATTCGGGAATGGGGGTACAATTGTTACAAATGGGGATGAATCAAATGAAATAGAAATGTCCTAATAACAAGCAATATAACCAAATCGAATTTTGTGCGATTTATATAAAGCTATGACAATTCATGAAAATAATATTAACAAAATATGAAATGCTAAATATTTACTTGAAAAAAAGAAAGGTAAAACCTATTCTAAAAAATAAAAATAATTGATTAAGTTAAAATCTTTATTTTTGTATTTTTTATTAATTATATAAATAAATTTAAAGAAAGAAAACAAGCTAAGTTACTTTTTTTGATGTTTTATTAAATGTAAAAATTAATCAAAACAAGTTTATATAAAAAAAAAGAAAATGATAAAAATTAATCACAAAAACTTAAATCAAATTAATGAAAATGTTTTAAGTTTTATTTAGCATTTTTGCAAAACAAATAAAACAAATTAAAAAAAAAGAAAGAGACATGGGCTCAGGTTGATTCTAGATGTTAGGCCCAAAAGAAAAGTTGTTCCTGCTGTTAACAAAACACGCCAAGGGGGGGTGTATCCAGAAATAACGCATGGGCTTTAGGGCAATGTGATGGGTTATCAACAAACCAAACCCAAATATCTTAAACCAAACCTAATTGTTGATTAAGGGAACAAAACAAATTAGGATTCTTGGAACCCCCTTGTTCACAGTGGCGCCGCTCATCTCTTTCGCTCATCCCTGTATCGTCCTTTCATCTTTGTTCATCTCTAAATCTCTCACTAAACATCTCTGTCTCATTTTCGCGAACAAAATCGCTCATGCCGTCTCTTTACCTCACCGCAATTCGCAATTTTGAAACCCTAATTTTGAAATCAGATTTATGTCTAAAAATGTCTGAATCTGGTTTATCTGATCCTCCCCCCCAACTCTCTGCTGCCAGAATGCCACTAATCTCGTCCTTCTAATCAAGATCTAATGGTTTTCTTTGAAAAAAGGGTGAGATTCTGTTTTTCTTAACGATTTTACTAATTGGTTTTTTGTCTTGTTTATGTGTTTTTTCTGTTAATCCACCTTGTTATCCTTTGAAACGTAGGAAATGATTTTAGGGATTCATGAGAAAGAGGGAAAGTTCATACCTGTTAGAGACTTTTCTGTGAAATGGAAAGGGGATGGCGAGGTAGAGGACGGCGCTCCTTGGTGGCCGGAGCTGTGCAGGGGGAGGAGATGAAGATGAAGGCCTTGATGTTCCTGACTCTTTGGTAAACTCTTCTGTTTTCCCTTGATGATATTGGTTATCTTCTGGATTTTGTGGCTTGTTACTGTTTTGTGAGTTTGAAAATGTTTCTGTCTTTGGTCGTTTGAGGCTTGGATACTGGTTTGGGATTTGTTTGATGATGGTTGTGACTTGTGTTGAGATTTTGTGTTTGACAGGTTTGCTTTGATGAAGGTTTTATTTTGGTTGGTTTGAGACTGATTCTGTTAGCTTGATGGTTAACAATTTTTTTTCTTGGTTTGATGCTTCTTTGCCAGTTGACAGGTTTTTTTGGTTGTTTTTGTGGCTTACTGAGGGTTTTGGTACTGTATTTCAGGTTTTAGGATGTTTGAGACTTATGTGTTTCAGTTTGATAGCTTGGTGATGTTTCTCTGGTTTTTTGGTTATGTTTTTGATGTTGGGCTACTGCCTTTTGGTTTTTGTTCTGTTTGAAACTTGTCTCAGGTTTGAGACTTGTTGCAGGATTTGAGATTTTGAGGCTTTGACAGGTTTTGAGTTTGTTACAGGTTTTGGTATTTGAGGATGGCTACTGTGTTTTGTTGGTTTGGGATCTTGCTACTGTATGCAGGTTAACAGGTTGCAGGCTTGATGAGTTTTGAGATGATTTTACAGTTTGAGACTTTTTTTTGGTTTTGGAAGTCTTGACAGTTTTTTTTGGACTTTGACAGTTTTTTGAGGCTTTGTGATTTTTTTAGTTTTTAGACCTATCTCCTTGGCTTGAGAGTTGTCCACTGTTATATTGGTGTTGCTTCTGTTGAATTCATATTCAAAATGGTGGGAAATCCACCAATTGAATATTTTCAGTATATTGTTCATATGGCTTTTTTGTTGCAGTTTTGTTTTCTAGCAACTTCTATACAACTTATGATAGGCAGGGCAGCATGACTGTGTATTCCAATATCCTAGGTGACTTCTTTCCTCTCTTCTCTCTCAATGACATTAGAAAAGCAAATTGTTTTTTTGCCCCTTTTTCCAAATTCTGAAAAGTTTGCAAAGGAAAATGGAAAATGATGACTTATGCTTCTTGAACAAGTTTCTTTGTTTGACTTAGCATCTTATGTTGCCATACTTCTGCCTTTTGTTGATGCTGTTTGTTGTTTGCTATGTTGCTGCCTCGTTTTTCTCCAGTTCGCGCTGCTGTTTGGTTCAGTTTATACCATTCTGTTTGGACAGTTTTGCTTGCCTCTTGTTTGGACAGTTTTGCTGTTTGTTGTTTACCATATTGCTGTTTGTTTGGTTCTGTTTGCAATATTTGTTTGGGCAATTTTGCAGCATCTCTGTTTGGACAGCTTGTAGCATTTCTTTTCCTTTTTCTTTTTGTGAACCAAGAAGAATAATCTTCTTGTGATTTTCAAATAGAGGAAATAAATTGTGATGAATAATGGCATTCTGATTCCACTTTGCAAACTTTAATGATGACTAGCAGTTTTTTTTTGGAAAATTTTGTTCATGCCCAAATAACTTGTACTAATCACATTTTCTTTCTTTCATTTTCATGTGAGCAAAATGGAGATCACAAAGCAAGGAAGGCAAGAAAATCTGGGGCAAGAAAGGAGGTCTTGGAGATAAGCAAAGGAAGTCCAGTCAAACTTAGGCATAAATTAATTCTCCTAGGCCAATCAAGCATTTAGATTTTCTTTATAATTTAGAAAAACATTCATGTATTGTATCTAACAATTGTACTAATTTATCTTTTAAATACAATAAGTTGTAAAACATAGAGTATTTAAAAGAACAAATTATTTTGTAACAATTTCTGAAAAATTGGAGAAAGTCTTATGAAATATTCTGGTGTCAATTGAAATCCTTTACTGACAATAACTTGTAATTTTCTCTTCGCATCCTAACTGATTCTTAAAGATTCCCAATCAAGATATTTAAAACAAAATGCTCCAGTCTGGTAACTTACATTCCAAGTAATCCCAATAACTATGTAACTGCATTCCAAACAAACACGCACTGTATATTCCATTTCCTGACCAAGCAAATGTTTTAAAAGACGCAAATCATCTGGTTAACCTGGATTAAACAATCATGAGTGTCCTACATGACAGTCTTAAATTCCATCTCTTGTCCCAAACAACCATGCCTTGAGAACAAACATTGTCTTTTCAGTGAACTTGAGAAAGCATGAAGACCTGTGCAAGCCAATTGGATCTTTGAGAATTCATTTCTTTTGAGAATTGCAAGAAAAACCCTAATTACTGGTTTACTGCCACAGAAGAGAATCTGTCTGATCGATTTCTGAGCCAACTTGAATATCTGAGAAACCCTAGGGCTGTGTCTTCTATGAAAAATGAGAGGGCAAATTTTGGGGTACAACACACTTGTTCTCAGATGGTTGAAGAGAAAATGTGGAAGATTTATTTTGGTCTTCTTTGTAATGAAGTATAACAGAAACTGCTGATCAATGTTGATGTAATCAGGAGAGCTTGTAGGCTTCCTGTGATTGATACATCCCAGAATGATCCTAGCCCAGATTTTGTAGTAATCTTTCAAGTCTCTGATCTTGATGGATGGCTGTCTAGAAGTGAAAATGACCCTAGCAATAGATTTTAGGTTAGAACACATGTCAGCCATATCAATGCATCTGACTCCGCCGCCATTGTACCCAATGAGTTTCTCAATCAAGTCTTCTGTAATCACTATCTTCTTCCCCATAACATATGATGTAACCTGATGGTTGGATGAGGTAGCATAAATCTAGAATTCTTTAACAGGAATAGGGAATGTTGGACCCAACATACGATCAAAGTATTTGTTCCATCCCTGTGCCGTTACATCTTCATATAGATCAAACCCGTTTTCCTTTAAACTATCAAAATTGATGATTAATTCACATAGAACTTCAAGGTTGTCAACCGGAGTAAGCAGCGTTCTAATGGGATCCTCATACTATTCTGTTGACGAAGAACCAGGAGCACTGTTGAGATTCTTGAGGCTTTATGAGGATGCCATTGTTCACACGGATTCGTTGAAGAAGACTGAGAATTTTTTTTTGGAAAACTAGAGCGAGAGAGAGAATAGTGAAAGCAGTAAGAGGTAAATGAAATAGTAAATTGAGTTTTATAAACACTTTTGAAAATGTAATCAGTAAGAAAGAGAAAATGAGTAATGATTATACTGAATTAATGAAACCTGAAATTAGGGGATTTCGTGTAGATACTGAACATTTACCATTGACAAGTTCCCAATACATCCAATCACAACCTTTAACCCTTCAGAATTTGAACGTGTGTTCAGCCTCAAAAGGTAGCTTGTGAGAGGATGACAAATGTTTGATGGTGTGAACTGCACGCCTCTATCTTTGAAATGAAAAGTTCAGATCTTCATAGATAGATTCCGAGGCAACTGTACTCCTAACTTCTGAAGACAAGTTGATCAGATGTTCATAGAAAACAATAAAAGTATGAGGGTTAGAATATGCAAATAAAACATTTTATTCTGGACACAATTTCATGCTGAGATGTTTCAGAATGAAATTGAATCTATCTTCAGAAAGGGGTTTTGTAAACACATCAGCCCATTGATGGTCTGTGTCAATAAATTTTAAAGTGAGAATTCCTTTCTGAATATAATCCCTCATAAAATGATGTTTTATTTCTATATTCTTAGCCCTAGAATGCAGAATGGGATTTCTGGATAAATAGATAGCAGAAGTATTATCACAGAAGATAGGGATGTTACTCTCAAATATGTTGAAGTCTTCAAGCCGACTTTTCATCAAGAGCATTTGTGTGCTACATCCAGCAGCTGCTATGTATTCATCTTCTACTGCTGACAATGCAATTATGGACTGTCTCTTGCTGGTCCATGAGATCAAATTGTCTCCCAGAAACTAGCAGCTTCTAGGAGTACTTTTACGCTCTACTCTGTCTCCAGTAAAGTCAGCATCACAGTATCCTACTAAGCTGTATTAATTGGATTTTATATAAAACAAACCCAAGTTAGTAGTACCTTTCAGATACTTGAAAAATCGTTTAACTGCTGTTAAGTGAGATTCTCTAGGATCTGATTGGAATCTAGCACATAAACACACGCTGAATAAAATATCAGGCCTTGAAGCCGTCAGATAAAGGAGAGAGCCAATCATACCTCTGTAGATCTTCTGTTCTACCTTTTTACTTACTTCTTCATTTTCCAGAATGCACGTGGGATGCATTGGAGTCTTTGAGGGCTTACATTCTGAGAGGTCAAATTTCTTCAGAAGTTCTCTGATGTATTTGCTCTGGTGAATGTAAGTTCCTTCTGGATTCTGGTTAATTTGAATGCCTGGAAAGAATTTAAGTTCCCCCATTAAGCTCATCTCAAACTCTGCATGCATGCACTTAGATAATTCTCTTCCCCGAGAAGGTTTAGTAGATCCAAAAATAATGTCATCTACATAAATCTGACAAACTAAAATATCATTCTTAAATGTCTTACAGAATAGGGTTGTGTCCACTTTCCCTCTGGTGAATTCCTTTTCTAACAGAAAGTTACTTAGCCTTTCGTACCAAGCTTTGGGAGATTGTTTCAGACCATAAAGTGACTTTTTTAGTTTGAAAACATATTCTGGGTGTTTAGAATTTTCAAACCCAGGGGGTTAGTGCACATATACCTCTTCATCAATGTAACCATTTAAGAATGCACTTTTGACATCCATCTGATATAGAGTGATGCCATTATTTACAACAAAATAGATTAAGAGTCTGATAGATTCTAACCTGGCGAATGAAGCAAAGGTTTCTGCATAGTCTATCCCCTCTTGCTGACTATAACCTTGTGCCACCAGTCGAGCCTTGTTTCTGATGACTTCTCCTTGCTCATTCAGTTTGTTTCTGAACACCCACTTTGTTCCAATGACGTTGGATCCTTTTGGTTTGGGAACCAGATCCCATTCGTCATTTCTGGTAAACTGGTTTAACTCCTCATGCATAGTCTATCCCCTCTTGCTGACTATAACCTTGTGCCACCAGTCGAGCCTTGTTTCTGATGACTTCTCCTTGCTCATTCAGTTTGTTTCTGAACACCCACTTTGTTCCAATGACGTTGGATCCTTTTGGTTTGGGAACCAGATCCCATTCGTCATTTCTGGTAAACTGGTTTAACTCCTCATGCATTGCCAGAATCCAGTCATTGTCCAGAAGAGCTTCATTAATTGTTGTTGGTTCAATCATAGATGCCAATCCCATGAGGGATTCTTCAGAGTTTCTGAATGTTGATCTTGTTCTGATTGGAGCATCCTTGTTTCCCAGAATCTTATCTTCTGGGTGAGCTATGCTGCTTCTGGATAACTTTTTCTGGAGTTGATCAACAGAAGGTGCTGGAATGCATGTGACATTTCCTTCTGACGTTGTTGGAATGTCTCTATTGGGAACTTCTGATGTGTTGTCATCAGCACCTGTGAATTCAACTTCTATATCTGCAAAAGATTCATTCTGCTTTGACTTTTGAGGGTCAAGCTTATCATTAAATCTAACACTGATTGACTCTTCAACAATCTATGTTTCTGTATTGTATACTCTGTACCCTCTTGGGCGTTCAGAGTATCCTAACATAATACACTTCTGTTCTTTAGAGTCAAACTTGTTCAGATGATCTTTAGTATTCAGAATAAAACATGTACATCCAAAAGGATGGAAATAAGAAATGTTGTGCTTTCTGTTCTTCCATAATTCATATGGAGTCTTTTCCAGAATAGGTCTTATAGAGATTCTATTCTGAATATAACACGTTGTGTTAATTGCTTCTGCCCAGAAGATCTTAGCAATGTTAGTCTCATTGATCATGGTTCTGGCCATTTCTTGCAATGTTCTGTTCTTTCTTTCTACAACTCCATTTTGTTGGGGAGTTCTAGGACAAGAGAAATCATACAAAATGCCTTTTTCATTAAAAAAATGTTTCAAATTTTTTGTTTTCAAATTCTCCACCATGATCACTTCTGACTTTGACAATTCTAAGATCCTTTTCATTCTGAACTTGGTTACAGAAAGCAACGAACATAGAGTGTGACTCATCCTTGTGTCTTAAGAACTTTACCCATGTCCATCTGCTATAGTCGTCTACGACCACTAACCCATACTTCTTGCCACTAACATACGCAGTTTTCACTGGTCCAAATAAGTCTATGTGCAGAAGTTCTTCTGGCCTAGAGGCGGAAACAACATTTTTAGTTTTAAAAGCAGGTTTTGCAAATTTTCCTTTCTGACATGCTTCACACAGAGCATTTGAGCTGAACTTTAGATTAGGAAGTCCTCTGACCAGATTGAGTTTGTTAATCTGAGATATTCTTCTCATACTAACATGCCTCAATCTTCTCTACCAGACCCATTGCTCGTTGTTAACAGAAAGAATTCATTTTACATTCTAACTTTTTAGTTCATAAAGTTTTATCTTATAAATGTTATTTTTCCTCTTTCCATTAAACAGGATAGTTCCATCTTTCTGACTAACACCTTTGCATGAATTTTGATTAAAGATTATATCATAACCATTATCACTTAATTGACTTATGGATAACAGGTTATGCATCAATCCATCAACTAATAGCAAATTATTAATAGAAGGAATATTACCATTACCTACTGTTCCAGAGCCAATGATCTTCCCTCTCTGGTTACTTCCAAAGCCCACGTAGCCTCCAAGTTTAAGTTCTAGGCTTTGGAACATATGCTTTCTTCCCGTCATGTGTCGAGAGAATCCAGAGTCCAGGTACCATGACTGGTGTTTTAGCCTTGCTGCTAAAGATATCTGCTACATATATAATTTTGTCCTTAGGTACCCATATCTTTTTGGGTCCTGGTTTGTTAGTTTTACCAAAATTCTGTTTGAATTTTGGTTTGGCAGAATAATCATTGCTAGTGATTTTTAGATCATGTGTGTGCCCATATGTGAAGTGTGATTTTAGTGGTGTGCGTTTTATTACTAGGTCCATGACTTTCTTATGTGGAGATACCTTACCTTTGTATCCTATTCCTTTTCTTCCATTTCTGCTAACTCCATAGATCATTGAAGCCATCTTGCTTATATCTATGTTTTTAGCCAGAAACTTCTGAAAGCTGTGATCATATTCTTTTATGATTTTATCAGCACTACTGGGAGCCTCTAAGATTATTTCTTTCTGAGAGTTTTGTAAATCAATTTCTAGTTTTGAAATATTTTCTTTTAGCTCAAAATTTTCTAATCTTAGACTCTCAGTTTCTTCAGAGTCAGAGACAAGATCCCTTTTCAGGTTCTTCAATTTGACTCTGATGTGCTGATACCTTTCCAGAATCTCGTTCAGGCTTTCTGCTAGTTCAGCTTTAGTGAAATTTATAGTAAAATCAGGAAATACCTCTTCTGTGTCTGATTCTGAGTCTGACTGAGATGCTTCGCTGTCTTCTGTAACATTAGCCATAAGAGCAATGTTTTCTCTTTCATCATCTGATTCTGAGTCCGCGTCAGAAGTATCTGAATCATCCCATGTTGCCATGAGACTTCTCTTCTTCTCCTTGAAGAACTTCTTTTTGGGCTTCTCCTTTTGAAGCCTTGGACAATCACTTGTGTAGTGCCCCCGTTCATTGCACTCATAGCAGATGATGTCTCGATTGTTTGACTTTCTATGACCAGACGAAGTTCCAGATCTTCTGTGTCCAGAGGAGGGCTCATACTTTCTGTATCCAGAGGAGGATTTATTTTGATTCCATGACCTTCTGGAATTCCTGAATTTTCTTTGCCTCTGCTTCCACAGCTGATTGACCCTTCTAGAGAGAAGAGACAGTTCATCTTCTTCTGATGATGATCCATCAGAGGTTTCTTCCATAGCCTCCAAAACCTTAGAATCAAGTTTCTTGTTAGATTTTAATGCTAAAGGCTTACCTTGCTTCTGAGGCTCGTCATATTCTAGCTCTATCTCATGGCTTCTGAGGGAGCTATCATGTTCCTCCAGAGATATCTTGTTGAGATCTTTAGCCAGCTTAAGAGCAGCGACCATTGGTCCCCATTGCTTTGGTAGACTTATGATGATCTTATTTACGTGATCAACAGTAGAATACCCTTTGTCAAGAACTCTCAGCCCAACAACAAGAATCTGGAATCTTGAGAACATCGCTTCTATGGATTCACTGTCTTCCATCTTGAAAGCTTCGTATTTCTGAATGAGCGCAAGGGTCTTGGTTTCTTTAACTTGTGTGTTGCCTTCATGCGTCATTCTCAGAGAGTCAAACATGTTTTTAGCTTTCTCTCTGTTTGAGATCTTCTCATACTCGAAGTATGAGATGGCACTGAGAAGTATTGTTCTGGCCTTATGATGGTTTCTGAAATCACGCTTTTGCTGGTCAGGCATTCTTTTTCTATCTATCTTCTGACCACTTTCATCCAATGGATGTATGTATCCATCAATTACCACGTCCCATAGATCAGCATTATGAGCCAGAAAGAAGCTCTCAATTCTGTCTTTCCAGTAGTCAAAATTTTCTCCATCAAAGACTGGAGGTTTACCGCTGATTCTATCCTTGTCATCATGATAGTCATTGCTGATGTTTTGGCATGGTCCCACCATAGTGTTTTTCTAAAGCTTGGATCTTGTACTGACACGGTTAAATGTATGAACTCAGAACCAGGCGCTCTGATGCCAATTGAAGAAGTGAAAAACACAAGAAGGGGGGGGGGGGGGGGGGTTGAATTGAAACTTAAAAATCAAATGCAATAGACTCAAGATTTTTATCCTGGTTCGCTTGAGCTCAAACTACTCCAGTCCACCTGCCAAGGTGATTTCTCCTCTCTCCAACGAGGACTTAATCAACTAATCAAACAGATTACAAATCTACTTTGACAACTGCCAAAGTCTTCTTGAGTATGACCACAACCCGGTTTATCTCAAGGAACAATATCTTAATCAAATAACAATTAACTGTGTACTATTTGTTTTTCGTTATAAAAACTATATCACTATTGTTATGTATTACACAATTTGAGTATATAAAAGAATATGAATATTTGCAGCTTTTTTTAGATGTATGAGCAGTCGTTAGCAAAAATCGTAAACGATTTACCCTTTGAGCTTGTTTATATAGGCATGGAAATATGTCCAAATTGAAATGTGATAATGGACACTTAATTCACTTTCCATACTGAGAAGATTCTTGTCTGAATGAAGCCGTTGCAAATGATATTGTCTTAATGGAAAAATAACGCTTCAGAACTTGAGAATCTTGCATGTTGCTTTACTTCAAAACTTTGATAACTCAGAGATACGAGGATCTGTTGGGGCGTTAGACTTCTGTTCAGAATCAGAATATCTTTTACTTTAGCGCAAATTCTGATTATCATTCTTCAGAACATTCTGATTGCTCAGCTTGAAAGCTTCTGTGGCTTAACTTATGATTTCGTCTCAGTCAGAACTTCTGTACAACATACAACACAGATTTAGAGTGCATATTTGTTCTTTGTGTTTGTTATCATCAAAACTCTTAGAAGGGTTATAGAATCAAACTATGTTCTAACAAAATGAGGTTTGGGATCTTGTCCCTCCTCCGCGAGACCATCGTGTAATAGGCACTAAATGGGTGTTTATGAATAAATTGGATGAAAACAAAATAATAACTTGCAACAAGGCCCGTCTTGTTACTCAAGGGTATAACCTAGAGGAGGGCATCGACTATGAGGAAAATTATGCACCGGTCACTTGACTCGAGGCTATACGCCTTTTGCTTGCCTTTGCATGTTCACAAAATTTCAAGTTATATCAAATGGATGTTAAGAGTGCTTTTCTAAATGGATATATTAATGAAGAGGTGTGCGTATCTCAACCTCCCAAATTTGAAAACTTTGATTATCCTAACCATGTTGACAAACTAAAACATGCTTTATATGGTCTCAAACAAGCCCCTAGGGCTTGGTATGAACGACTTAGGAAGTTTTTGTTAGAACAAGGATTCTCAAGAGGAAAGGTCGATACAACTCTTTTCATTAAACGCCAAGGAAAACATTCAATTTTAGTACAAGTTTATGTAGATGATATCATATTTGGTTCTACTAATACATCCTTGGTCAAGGAGTTTTCTAAGTTGATGCAGGGAGAATTTGAAATGAGTATGATGGGTGAATTAAAGTACTTCCTTGGGCTTCAAATTAATCAACTCGAAGAAGGGACTTTTGTGATTCAAACCAAGTATTGTCAAGAAATATTAAAGCGCTTCGATATGGAAAAATCAAAGGTTATTGACACTCTAATGCCTACCGCGATTAATCTTGATTGTGATGAACATGGTAAGCCGGTTAATGTAAAAAGGTATAGAGGTATGATCGGTTCCCTTCTTTACCTTACCGCTTCTTGTCCCGATATTATGTTTACCGAATGTATGTGTGCTAGGTATCAATCATACCCCAAGGAGTCACATTTAAAAGCTGTTGAGCGCATACTTAGGTATATTTGTTATACGACTAAGTATGGGTTATGGTTCCCTAAGGGTGATCGCAAATTTATGATTCTGTTGGGTGTAGTGACTGCAAGTGCATAGTCTATCGTGTAGTTTTAAAAGATATCGAACCCACAAGGACTGATGGTCAAACTACTGTTATCTTAAGGTCACTGTGTAAAGCTAAGGCTAATTATAAAATTTGGGTGTTTGGGTTTAATCAGGAATTAACTAAAATATAATAATTAATAACGGGACAATGGTATGTACTTTGTCAACTTCAGGGATTCAATAAGTCATTGGCATTTGTATTCAATATTAAAACACTGTTTCAGTGGAAACTATTCATTTTAAAACCCTCGTCTCACACTTTCGTTCTATCGATTCAGGTCATATTATTAAATTAAAATGAGTTCTCTCGCTGTTTCATTTAAAATTCAAAAGTATTTTTTTGAAAACAAATAGAGTCCAATTAATTTTAAAGCGCTCTCGCTGTTTTTAAAATTAATGTTTAATAACCACTATCTGGTTAAAACCTCAAACTCTCGCTCTGTTGATTTTAACCTTTGACTGTCTTTTACTCTCGTACAAAAACAATTAAATATCCAAATTGGAAATTAAAACCAGAAAAGTGCTTTTGTAAAATATTAATGCCAATTATTACCCAATTCCTTCGGTTTAAGATTTACATATCGGTACCGGGGAATTTAGCAAGACATAATTTTATTGCAGGATAACATAAAATTAAAACATAAATTTAGTAACACATGCATGGTAAGAATAAATAAATTATACTTAAAATAGGAACCTGAAATTAAATACTGAAGAAAATAATTTGAGCAATGCGTATCCTCCATAAGCCGACATGATTAACTAGAAGTGAAGCAGACGAACTAAACTTGAATAAAACTACAAACGAAACAAATCTTGAAACTTGAATAAAGCTTTGAAATAATGTAGACAATATTGATCCAAGCGTTACAAATTATAGGCCTAATACTAATGGTGTGGTAGTTCCCCAATGTGAAAAACTACCACTTTACAAAGTGAATTTTCTGCCTAAAACTTCTAACAGTGCTTTCGCGCATAAAACTTGGAGGATCAAAACTAATTTCTAAGATCTATATATAGAGGAATAAAATGGAAGTTACATTTCAGCTTTATGAGAGAAGTAGTGGAGATAATGGAGAAAGTGGAGAAAGAAGTGGGAAATGGGAAGTTGAAAATATCATGGAGTGATAATGGGAAGTTGAGAAAATCATGAGAGTTTCGTTGCAGACGTGAAGAGGAATTTGTGTTTAATCACTGCAATTAGCTTGTGCCAATCGCCATACAATGTGTGCCGAGGGGCACACATATTTGACTTGTGCCGATCGTCATGGTTAGTGTGCCGAGGGGCACACTTATTTAGCTTGTGGCGGGCGACATGAGGTTGTGACGATCATCACAGTCCTCTGATACAGTTTCTTTCATTTTCTGCTACAAAGTCACATATTTTCTATCATTTCTTCCCATTTCTTTCTCCTTTTCATATTTAGGTTCATCTATAACATATACCTGAAATACAATAAAATACCAACATCATATGACATAAATAAAAACGATAATAAAATGCATGCAAGTCGAGCCAGAAAATTCGATATAATTTCGCGTTATCAAATACCCCCATACTTAAACCATTGCTTGTCCTCAAGCAATCGACCAACACGGTAAAAGAAATGATAAGAGGGCTTTGAAACAAGGGCACAACACGACTCCTAATCATACGTGGCTGCTAGGACAATGTTAGTTTGATAGGTACTAAGTATTCAATACCAAGGATACCGTAACGACACAATGTTCAAAGACTCCCACTTTATGCAAACCAATTCAAATCATGCCATTATAAATCAACGTATATCTATCGTTTTTATTTCACTCTACTCATTCAAGAGCAGTCATATTAAGCCTGTTATCCATACACACACATAGTAGGTAAATTGGTTAGCGACTATGATCCTTTGTCTCGAGGTTCTGGTATATAAGTTTGGTAATCCCTTTTATTTAGCCAATCGTAGTTGCGGGGGATCGGACCATAGTCCTCCCTACCAAGTTCAGCACTAGACACCTCTGAACCAACTGACGACGGGTTATTTTATTATATTTTTGTAGGTTCCATAACTGTTGGATTAAGTGGCCGGGTGAGGGTCACCTAACTTAATATGTGAATTCCCTATTTTAAATTTATAAATAATTTTTTTAGATTTTTTGGGATCATTCACTTATATTCATCGACTCCCTACGTAGTTTTTGCTTAAGATAATGATGAATGCTAATATAAACTACTTAAGAGCTACTTTGAAAACTTGAGCCTAAGGTCTCGGCATAATGGGTACCCAAATCGATATCACATAATGAGGGGGTTTAGGGTGTCATAACAATATTGATTTTATTGGAACTTTACCAAGTCTCTCTAACAAATCATAGATTTTGACAACTTATATACTTTCAGAGTGTGTGTGCCACATATCAACAAGAAAATTGTTGTTGGAGGTCAAAATTTTTAAATTTCGGGGAAATTTGATAACAACTGAAAAACAGGCACACAAACTTAAAATTACATGGAATGAATCAACCAAATACTGAAAAAAGATAAAATCCTAAAAACATGTAATAAACTAGAAAACAATAAATCAAAATAAGAAGCGATAAATGGAAAGCGGTAAAGTTCCTCCCCCACACTTAAACCAAAGATTATCCTCAATGTTTTAGTAAAAAATGGAAAGAGAAATAAGAACTTGATCAATGCTCTCCTCGATAGTTGCCTGCATGCAACTGATAGGGGCCAAGCAATCGATATCTTTATTTTCTGCAAACTCAAACAAAAGAAAAAACATTAAATTAAAAACCCGTGGGTTGCCTCCCACACAACACTTCTTTTAACGTCGGTAGCTCGACGACTCAAGAGTGTCAATACTCATGGTGATTCTCTTGAGAATGACTCCTTGATCGAATTTTTAATCTTCCTTGGTTTCCATGGCCATTTATCAAGCCATCTCACATATCCCTCAAAGTATCAGAATAGATCTATGTTAGAACATAGTTTGATTCTACAACCCTCAATTAGAGTTTTGATAATAACAAAATACAAGAGTAAATAAATTGTAAGATTTATATAAGACATATATGCTACCTAAAATTATGTTGTGTATTTACAGAAACTCTGATGGAATTAGCATTAGAAGATCAGTATCAACTTTAGCATCAGAAGATATGTCAGCATCAGAAGATCAAATAACATGTGCTATACGCTGAAGCCTGGTGACCAGAATCTGCGCATAAAATACTTTGACTCTGATCAAGATCCTAACCAAGTCATCAGCACTCAGAAGCGTCAGCATAAAGGAAAGAACACTCTGATTATCATTAGCAGAACACTCTGAAGCGTTACTATGCATTCAAGACAGATTAATTACCAACAACTTTATTCCAAGACAAGATCTTCTCAAAAAGGAAAGAACGTTATTAGCATTGAAATGGATTTATGGACAACAACGTATCTCTTCCCATGCTATATAAACAAGTCAGTGTGAGAAAAGAAAAGGCTAATACTCTTCACGCACGCATACGAAAACGAACTCACTCATACAATTTGCTAAAGCCTTTCAACCACGCTTACTCTATAGCTCTAGCAATCCAGTTTCATTCTAAGCTTAATATTGTGTATTATCACAGTTGTGATATATAGTTTTGTTAGAAAAAATCAAACACACTTTTGTTCATTTATCTGTAAGAGAATTTCCTTGAGATAATCTGGTATGTGGTTAGACTCAAGAAGGCTTTAACAATTGTTAAAGTAGTTGTTGTATTCAGTTGAATATAGTGGATTAAGACCTCGTTGGAGAGAGGCGAAATCACCTTGACGGGTGGACTGGAGTAGTTTGAGATCAAACAAACCAGGATAAAAATACAGTGTTGTCTGCACCTTTGATTTAAGTTTTACAATTCAACCCCCCTTCTTGTGTTTTTCACTTCTTCAATTGGCATCAGAGCGCCTGGTTCTGAGCTTATAACACTTAATCGTGCCAGTACAAGATCCAGCGTCAGAAAAACACAATGGCAGGACCACATCAAAACATCAGCAATGACAACAATGAAGAAAGAGACAGATTCAGTGGCAAACCTCCAGTCTTTGATGGAGAAAACTTTGACTACTGGAAAGACAGAATTGAAAGCTTCTTTCTTGCCCATGATGCTGATCTGTGGGACATGGTGACTGATGGATACACGCACCCAGTGGATGGAAGTGGTCAGAAGATTGACAGGAAAGCAATGTCTGATCAGCAAAAGCGTGATTTCAGAAATCATCACAAGGCCAGAACAATTCTTCTCAGCGCCATCTCTTATTCTGAATATGAAAAGATATCAAACAGAGACACTGCAAAGAATATGTTTGACTCTATGAGAATGACGCATGAAGGCAACATTCAAGTCAAAGAAACCAAAGCTCTTGCGCTCATTCAGAAGTACGAGGCATTCAAGATGGAAGAAAGTGAATCAATAGAAACGATGTTCTCAAGATTTCAAATTGTGGTTGCTGGTCTCAAAGTTCTGGACAAAGGGTATTCTACTGCTGATCATGTTAAGAAGATCATCAGAAGATTTCCAAAACAGTGGAGGCCAATGGTCACAGCGCTTAAGCTAGCAAAGGATCTCAACAAAATCTCTCTGGAGGAACTTGTCAGCTCCCTCGGAAGTCACGAGATAGAGCTAGAAGCAGATGAACCTCAAAAGCAAGGTAAGCCATTAGCTTTAAAATCTAACAGAAAATCTGACTCCAAAGTTTTGCAGGCTGTTGAAGAAACCTCTGATGGGTCCTCATCAGAAGAAGATGAACCGTCTCTCCTCTCCAGAAGGGCGAACCAACTATGGAAGCAGAGGCAAAGGAAGTTTAGGAATCCCAGAAGATCAGAGAATCAGAATGAATCTTTCTCCAGATACAGAAGGTCAGAATCCTCCTCTGGACACAGAAGATCTGAAGGCTCTTCAGGAAGCAGAAAGCCAAACAACAAAGACTCATCTGCTATGAATCTAACGAGAAAGGACACTACAAAAGTGATTGCCCAAAGCTTCAGAAGTAAAACCCCAAAAAGAAGTTTGGCAAGGAAAAGAAGAAAAGTCTCATGGCTACATGGGATGATTCTGATACATCTGAAGCTGACTCAGAATCAGATGATGAAAGAGCAAACATAGCTCTCATGGCAAACGTAACAGAAGACAGTGAAGCTTCTGAGTCAGACTCTGAATCAGATACAGAAGAGGTATTTCCTGACTTTGCTATAAACTTTACTAAGGATGAACTAGCTGAAAGCCTTAATGAAATTCTGGAAAGATATCAGCAGATCAAAGTCAAATTCAGAAACCTGAAAAGGAATCTTGCTTCTGACTCTGATAAGATTGAGAGTCTCAAATTGGATAATTCTGAGTTAAAAGATAAAATTTCAAAATTAGAAAATCTATTGTAAAACTCTCAGAAGGAAACAATCCCTGAAACTCCCAGCAGTGCTGATGAGATCATCAAGGAGTATGATCACAACTTTCAGAAGTTTCTAGCTAAAAACATAGATAGAAGCAAAATGGCTTCAATGATCTATGGAGTTAGCAGAAATGGAAGAAAAGGAATAGGATACCAAGGTAAGGTACCTACACCAAAAAATTTCATGGATTTAGTTATAAAACGCACTTCACTTGATTCACACTTTGTATATGGGCACACACACGACATCAAATACACTAGTAGTAATTATTCTGTCAAACCAAAATTCAACCAGAGTTTTGGTAAAACTAACAAATCAGGACCCAAGAAAATATGGGTACCTAAGGATAAAATAATACATGTGGCAGATATCTTTAGCAGCAAAGCAGAAACACCAGTCATGGTACCTGGACTCTGGCTGCTCACGACACATGACGGGAAGAAGGCATATGTTCCAAAGCCTAGAACTTAAACTTGGAGGCCACTTAGGCTTTGGAGGCAATCAGAGAGGAAGATCATTGGCTCTGGAACAATAGGTAATGGAAATCTTCCCTCTATAAGTAATGTGTTATTAGTAGATGGATTAATGCATAACCTGTTATCCATAAGTCAATTAAGTGATAACGGTTATGATATAATCTTTAATCAAAATTCCTGCAAAGCTGTTAGTCAGAAAGATGGGACTATCCTATTTAATGGAAAGAGGAGAAACAAAATTTATAAAATAAAACTTTCTGAACTAAAAAGTCAGAATGTAAAGTGTCTTCTATCTGTTAACAACGAGCAATGGATATGGCACAGAAGATTGGGACATGTTAGTATGAGAAGAATATCTCAAATTAACAAACTCAATCTGGTCAGAGGACTTCCTAACTTGAAGTTCAATTCAGATGCTCTGTGTGAAGCATGTCAGAAAGGCAAGTTTGCAAAACCAACTTTCAAATCTAAAAACGTTGTTTCTACCTCTAAGCCATTAGAACTTATGCACATTGACTTTTTTGGACAAGTTAAAACTGCTTCAGTCAGTGGTAAGAAGTATGGGTTAGTAATCGTAGATGACTATAGCAGATGGACATGGGTAAAGTTCTTAAGACACAAGGACGAGTCACACTCTGTGTTTGTCACCTTCTGCAACCAAGTTCAGAATGAAAAGGATCTTAGAATCGTCAAAGTCAGAAGTGATCATGGTGGAGAGTTTGAAAATAAAGATTTTGAATCATTTTTTAATGACAAAGGTATTCTGCATGATTTCTCTTGTCCTAGAACTCCTTAGCAAAATGGAGTTGTAGAACGAAAGAACAGAACATTGCAAGAAATGGCCAGAACCATGATCAACGAGACTAACGCTGCTAAGATCTTCTGGGCAGAGGCAATAAACACAACGTGTTACATTCAAAATAGAATCTCCATAAGACCTATTCTGGAAAAGACTCCATATGAATTGTGGAAGAACAGAAAGCCCAACATTTCATATTTTCATCCATTTGGATGTACTTGCTTTATTTTGAATACTAAAAATTATTTGAACAAGTTTGACTCTAAAGCACAAAAGTGTATTATGTTAGGATACTCTGAACGCTCAAGAGGGTACAGAGTATACAATACAGAAACATAGATTGTGGAAGAATCAATCAGTGTTCGTTTTGATGATAAGCTTGACTCTCAAAAGTCAAAGCAGAATGAAGTATTTGCAGGTATGGAAGTTGAATTCATAGGTACTGAAGACAAGTCATCAGAAGCTCTTAACAGAGACACTCCCTCAACATCAGAAAGAGGCACTGCAAGCAATCCAACACCTTCTGTTGATCAACTTCAGAAAAGACTATCCAGAAGCAGCTTGGATCACCCAGAAGAAACAATCCTAGGAAGAAAGGAAGATCCAATCAGAACAAGATCTAGCTTCAGAAACTCTGAAGAATCCCTCATGGGACTTGTTTCTCTAATTGAACCATTAACAATTGATGAAGCACTTCTGGACAATGACTGGATTCTAGCAATGCAAGAGGAGCTGAATCAATTCACAAGAAATGACGTATGGGATCTTGTTCCCAAACCAAAAGGATTCAACGTCATTGGAACAAAATGGGTGTTCAGAAACAAACTGAATGAAAAAGGTGAAGTCATCAGAAATAAAGCACGATTGGTAGCATAAGGTTATAGTCAGCAAGAGGGGATAGACTATACATAAACCTTTGCTCCAGTCGCCAGGTTAAAATCTATCAGACTTTTAATTTCATTTGCTGTTAATAAAGGCATCACTCTGTATCAGATGGATGTTAAGAGTGCATTCTTAAATGGCTATATAGAAGAAGAGGTATATGTGCACCAACCCCCTGGTTTTGAAAGTTCAAAAAATCCAGAATATGTTTTCAAACTAAAGAAGTCACTCTATGGTCTGAAACAAGCTCCCAGAGCTTGGTATGAAAGACTAAGTAACTTCCTGTTAGAAAAGGAATTCACCAGAGGGAAAGTGGACACAACTCTATTCTGTAAGACAGTTAAGAATGACATCTTAGTATGTCAAATTTATGTTGATGATATCATATTTGGATCTACTAAACCTTCTCTGGGAAGAAAGTTTGCTAAGTGTATGCAGGCAGAATTCGAGATGAGCCTAATGGGGGAACTGAAATTCTTTTTGGGTATTCAGATCAATCAAACCCCAGAAGGAACTTACATTTATCAGAGCAAATATGTCAGAGAACTTCTGAAGAAATTTGATCTCTCAGAATGTAAGCCATCGAAGATTCCAATGCATCCCACGTGCATTCTGGAAAGAGAAAAGGTAAGTAAAAAGGTAGAACAGAAGGTCTACAGAGGTATGATTGGTTCTCTTCTTTATCTGACAGCTTCAAGGCCTGACATTTTATTTAGTGTATGCATTTGTGCTAGATTCTAATCAGATCCTAGAGAATCTCACTTAACAGCAGTTAAGCGAATTTTCAAGTATCTGAAAGGTACTACTAATCTTGGTTTGTTTTATAGAAAATCAAGTGATTACAGCTTAGTAGGATACTGTGATGCTGACTTTGCTGGAGACAGAGTAGAACGTAAAAGCACTTCTGGAAGCTGCCAGTTTCTGGGAGAAAATCTGATCTCATGGTCCAGCAAAAGACAATCCACAATTGCTCTATCAACAGCAGAAGCTGAATACATAGCAGCAGCTGGATGCAGCACACAAATGCTCTAGATGAAAAGTCAACTTGAGGACTTCCAGACATTTGAGAGTAACATTCCTATCCTCTGTGACAATACTTCTGCTATTTGTCTTAGTAAGAATCCAATTTTACATTCTAGGGCTAAGCATATAGAAATAAAACATCATTTTATTAGGGACTATATTCAGAAAGGGATTTTAAATTTAAAACTTATTAACACAGACCATCAATGGGATGATATTTTCACAAAACCACTTTCTGAAGATAGGTTCAACTTCATTCTGAAACATCTCAGCATGAAGCTCTGTCCAGAATAAAATTGTTTTAATTTTATATCTTAACCTTCAGAACTTTGTTTATTTTTCTGTGAACTACTGATCAATCTTCCTTCAGAACTTTAGAAGTGCAGATTGTATCAGAATCTATCCATGAAGATCTGAGCACTTCATTTCAAGGATGGAAATATGCTGTTCACTCAAAGCAAACAAGTGTCATCCAGTCATCAGCTATTTTCTGAGGCTGAACACGCGTTCACGTTTCTGAAAAGGCAAAGCGCTGATTGGGTGCATTGAAACACATGTCATGGGTAACCGTTCCAAATATCTTTATGAATCCCCTAAAATCAGCTATCATTAAATGCTAATAATCATTATTAATTTCTCTCTCTTAACGTTTATGTTTTCAAAAACTTTTTAGAAATCTATTTAAACACTTCACACCATTCACACTTTTTACCTCCACTTTCATTTTCTCTGAATATTTCTGTTTTCAACGTTCTTCTTTCTCAAGAAACCCTTTCAATCTTTTTCACAAAACCTCGTGTGAACATGGCTTCTTCCAGCATCCCTTCCCCAGGTTCCCAGAAAGCTATTTCATCCGAACAATATGAAGTACCCTTCAGAACGCTTCTAACTCCAATCAAGAATCTTGAAGTTCTGTCAGAATTAATAGTGGATTTCAACAGTCTTAAGGAAAATGGGTTTAATTTATCTAAAGAGGTTAAAGCTTAAGGTTGGGAAAAGTATTTTGACAGGCTGGTGGGTCCAACATTTCCTATTCTGGTAAAGGAATTTTGGATTCATGCTTCTTCTTCAACTCATCAAGTTACGTCTTACATCATGGGGAAGAAGATTGTTATCACTGAAGACCTCATTGCACGCTTGATAGGCTACAATGGTGGTGGTGTTCGTTGTATTGATATGGCAGAAAGGTGTGTTGATGCTGCCCTAATTGCAAGGGAAATTTTCACGTTGGGGCTTCCCTCCAGCAAGATAAGGGATTTGAAAGACAAGCACAGAATTTGGGCCAAGATCATTCTGGGTTGTTTCAACCACAGGAAGCCTACCAGCTCCTGATTACATTAATATAGATCAGCAGTTTCTGATCTATTTTATCTCTCAGAAGGTCAAGATTAATCTGGCTCATCTTCTGTTCAATCATCTCAGAACAAGTGTTAAGGAAACAAGAGAAGAGGAACGTACAAAAATGGATTGGATACCCTTGGGAAGACTGATATCAAATATTCTTACAGAGAATAGGATGATTAACCATCTGACAGAGGCTCAATAAATCAGCACTCTGGAACCTACTGTTGGCAAGCAGCTGAATGCCAAAAATCTGAAGAAAATGAAGTTGATAGAGAACATTAAGAAGGAGCCCAACGTCACTCCTTTTGCTGAAATCTCCAGCAGAAGAGTCCCTCTGGACAACTTCCCTCTGTTCTCAAAAATTGACTCTAAGCCTGAAATCATTCTGAGATATTTGGATGCGTGTAAAGCTTATGGCACAACACCAAATCTGAATATTCAAGATCTTCAGCAGAAGGCTCCAGAGGTTGTTCTGAAGAAGACAAAGAAAAGAAAAGTTGTGGGAGAAGGATCATCTCAGCAGACTCCGAAGAAGAGAGGTAATCTTGCTTCTGTAACTGTTTCAGATTCAATTGCTATATTAACATCTATTCCAATTCCAACTCCCTCTGAAAACCCAACACCACAAACTTTCGATGATTTTAACATTGATTTTGACCCTTCTGAATCCTTAACCCTCAGAAGATCCCGCTCCCAACCATAAAATCCAAATACTGCAGCCATACCACAACAAGAACTCGCACAAGTTCTTTCTGATAGAGACCAACACACTTCTGCTCCCGAAACAGAAAATCCAAATCCACAACCAGAAATTCCCATCTCACCAATACCAGAAATTCCACTCTCTCCAGAACCAGAAATCCCACAACCTTCATCTCCCCAACCAGAAATTAATCCACCCTCTCATTAACATGAACAATCTCCACAACCTGAGACTCAAACTTCTGAGGCTCAACCCTCTGAATCCCCTGAACCACAACCTTTGGCCATTCAATTTCCCTGTGGTACCACTGTGAATATTCCTCAACTTCCCTCTTCACCAGAAATAACTCCACCAAATTCCACATCAAGTCCAATCGTTATTCCTGACTCTCCCACTCCCTCACCTAAGAAAAATTCAGATGACCACAACAAGACTGTCATTGATCTAACAGTGTTTGAACGCCTTGCTGCAATAAATAACAAAACTGCTATCCCTAAACCAAAACATCCAGATGTTGGTTCCAGCATATTGAACTTTGAAACAGAAATACATAAGTGGATCACTTCTTTGAAACAAGCAAGTCTGGAACTGGTTGATCCTACTGTATCAGACTTCCTCTGGAAAAAATTCAGAAGATGGGTATGCTCTGAAACCTTTAAGTTGCAAGACCAGAGCTATGGACAGGCTCAACAGAACTTCAACAATCTGCTGAAAGAGATTGAAGGTACAGTTCTGAGCAAACTGCTTAAGGAAGAAGTTCTCCCACTGGATATTGCTCCTTGGTCTGAACAGCGTCCATCATCCAAAGTTCAACCTGCAGAAGAACAGATGATTCCAGCTGAAGACTTGGGTCAAGAAGAAGATATTGAAGAAAGCTCTGAGAAGCACCCTGTTTCTGAAGATCCTCAAGCTTCCTCTCTTGACAGGCAGACTCTGGAGGACTTGAAAAGATCTGATATGCTGATGAATGAAAGAATGGATAAGCAGGACATCAAAATTGATGCAATAGCAAACATGGTATCTCAGTAACAGGAAACCAGCACCCAAATCAAGAGCATGTTGGAAGCTCTGTTCACACGTCTTCCACCTCCCTCTTAGAATTTTCTTGTGTTTTCCTTGTTTTCTTTACATGTTTGTCTGTAATATTTTTCCACTGTTCTGAACTAATCATTGCTTCTGTTTTTAATACAAACACTTTTTAGCTCTGATCATTTTAGCTCTTATTATTTGTGCTTTTTGATAACTGACAAAAAGGGGGAGAAAGAATGATATTTTTCAATAACGGATTATTGAGACATAAGTCTCAAACATTCTGATCTATTTAATTTTCTTCTCTTCTGAAAAGCTTACAGGTACAAAAACTCTGAAGAATCTGATGAACCTGATAAAGTAAAGTTCTGATGCTCAAAGCCTCATGGAATTAAAGGGAAGTAATCAACTCAGGGGGAGTTTTCTCTTCTTAGCTCTGATACTTTAATTCTTTATTCTTAGCTCTGATACCTTTTATTCGTTATTTGTTTATCCCTGATACCTTTTATTCCTTATCTTTAATCTCTGATACCTTTTATTCTTTATTCTTAATTGAAAAAAAATCTGTTTTTTGTCATCATCAAAAAGGGGGAGATTGTTAGAACATAGTTTGATTCTACAACCCTCAATTAGAGTTTTGATGATAACAAAATACAAGAGTAAATAAATTGTAAGATTTATATAAGACATATATGCTACCTAAAATTATGTTGTGTATTTACAGAAACTCTGATGGAATCAGTATCAGAAGATCAGTATCGACTTTAGCATCAGAAGATATGTCAGCATCAGAAGATCAAATAACATGTGCTATACGCTGAAGCCTGATGACCAAAATCTGCGCATAAAATACTCTGACTCTGATCAAGATCCTAACCAAGTCATCAGCACTCAGAAGCGTTAGCATAAAGGAAAGAACACTCTGATTATCATTAGCAGAACACTCTGAAGCGTTACTATGCATTCAAGACAGATTAATTACCAACGGCTTTATTCCAAGACAAGATCTTCTCAAAAAGGAAAGAACGTTATTAGCATTGAAATGGCTTTATGGACAACAACGTATCTCTTCCCATGCTATATAAACAAGTCAGTGTGATAAAAGAAAAGGCTAATACTCTTCACGCACGCATACGAAAACGAACTCACTCATACAATTTGCTAAAGCCTTTCAACCATGCTTACTCTATAGTTCTAGCAATCAAGTTTCATTCTAAGCTTAATATTGTGTATTATCACAGTTGTGATATATAGTTTTTTAGAAAACATCAAACACACTTTTGTTCATTTATCTGTAAGAGAATTTCCTTGAGATAAACCGGTCTGTGGTTAGACTCAAGAAGGCTTTAACAGTTGTTAAAGTAGTTGTTGTATTCAATTGAATATAGTGGATTAAGACCTCGTTAGAGAGAGGAGAAATCACCTTGACGGGTGGACTGAAGTAGTTTGAGATCAAACGAACCAGGATAAAAATACAGTGTTGTCCGCACCTTTGATTTAAGTTTTACAATTCAACCCCCTTCTTGTGTTTTTCACTTCTTCAATCTACACTTGATCTAAGCTGAGCCAGAAGAATGTACATTGGAATAAGTATTAGAATAAATCTTACGGTTGATTTAAACTGAGCCAGGAAATATTTATGTTTGACTTAATCTGGAAGAAGTATCAGAATAAATCCATGATTGATTTAATCTGAGCCAGAAAATGTCTACGACCGTCTTCAACTGGGAGAAGTATCAGGATAAATCCATGGTTGATTTAAACTGAGCCAGAAGATATCCGTGTTCGTCTTCAACTGGAAGAAGTATCATAATAAATTTATGGTTGATTTAATCTGAGCCAGAAGCTATCTTTGAGAAGACTTTCTGGTCATACCTGGTCATACCAGTAGTTGATGATATTTGTCTGTTGACTAATCTTCCTAAAAAGGTAAAGAGTTAGTTGTATGCAGTGTCATGAGGTATGAAATGCATTACGTAAATATGTTCTCAAAATAAATGAGACAGTGTTATATGTGATTTGTGTGCATATGCTATGTTGTTTGTAAATGATGTATGAATATGAAATGTTGTTGAAGTATTTTTTGTAAACTCAAGCAACATTTTTGTCTGGGGAAAATAAATCTCTGACTGTTGCTGGGGATGAAGAGTATGTGTATCTTCGATCTTCTTGGGATTGTTTCCGTTAGGGATTCCTGTTTTCTGTTTGAGGAAACTCCGTTGGGGAATGTTGATTTCTGCTTGGGAGAGAAAAGTTAAAATTTTTGGTTTTTCCTTGCTCTACCGGGGATTATAATTCTTGTATACCCTGACTGGGGATAGAAGAGATGGATAACCATTCGACTCATCTGGGGAGGATAAAGTTGACTGATATCTGGTTTGGTTTCAGATTTAGCAGTAACTCTCTTGGGATAACAACCTGAGCTGTCCTTTGCTAGAGACAGGGATCCTGCTGGCAATCTATGGTGGATGTAAGTTTAAAATTGCGCCTAAGAGGGGGGGTGAATTAGGTGGTGGTTGATTTTTGATTTATTTTACACTTTCTGGTTTTGTTTTAGTGCTATGGAAAAACTGTAAAGTGCAGAAAGTAAAGATACACGGAGATTTATCTTGGTTCCTTCCACACCCCGGAAGTACGTCCAGTCCCCTTGCAAACACGCAAGAGATTTCACTATTTTGTTAGAACTTTTACAAGACTCTTCCTAGTCTTATCAACTAAAGACACTAACAAATACCAAGAACACCCTCTTGGATTTCCAATAAGTCTCTTGAGAACAATCCTCTCAAAAGATACCTCTTGTTTCCAACAATGGACAACAAGGTACAAAAGTATTCTAATACTTAATTCCAACAATCCTGGAAATAAGTTACACTTTGTATAATTCTATGAAATATGATTTCTTGAATGATGTTGATCACATAGAGTGACTTCAATAAAGTTTCTTCTTTCTTCTCTTGTAAGAAATTCAAACTGTACCACAATGGTTAGAAAATTCTCAAAGATTCATGTTCTTATATGTGTGAAAGTGCAGAAAATCTTTGTTCTTAAAAATTAAGAAATATGAAGTTTGAATATTTTACAAAGTTCAGAATTATTGCATGAGAGAAGAGTTGTTTTATAATTTGAAATATTTAGTATTTAAAGCAATCAAGATACCTTTCCAAATGGATACCACTTTTCTGTTTGTAAAACTTGAGAAGATGCAATGTATGACCATGCAACCATTGGAGAAAAGGTGTGAAGGATATCTTGAATCAAGTTCAGATTTTTAAAAAATTACAACGTGTAAATCGATTAGCATTAGATGTAAATCGATTGCACGGGTTTGTAACGTTCTTGTTTTCAAAAAAATTGAAGTGTAAATCAATTTACATGATGTGTTAATCGATTTACTAGTGTTAAAAAAATAACTCAGTTCAGTAATCAACCGATTTACACTCCATGTAAATCGATTGCTGTCAGGGGCAATCAGTTTTTAGAAAAACATGTGTAAATCGATTTACATGATGTGTTAACCGATTTACATTAGTGAAAAACTTAGAATTTGCTTTAAACTTTAAGTGAAGTGTTGTGGCAAGTGTGTATATCATTTTTGAGCATTTCTAATCAATTTAATTCAAATGAGAATTGATATACTTGTTTGCTTGCCATGATCCTTGAAGCTTTGAGTGAATGATGCTTTAAGCTAATTCCACTTCTTTTCCTTCTTGCCATAGTGCTTGTTTGTCTTTCATCAAAACTAAAGTTGAGTTGAGGCTTGAGATTACATTCTCCCCCTTTTTGATGATGACAAACTATCTTTCTTTATGAGTTGTTCAGAATTGGAGCAAAAGGAGTTTTCTCCCCCTAAGATAGATTTCTCCCCCTATGGAGAAAAATATTTGAAAACTTGCCCTGAAAAGAAAATTGAAACAAACAACCATAAAGTGCTATCACATCCTTCTCCCCCTTTGACATTATTAAAAAGAAGGGAAAGATGTAACATAAGATGATGCTTATAACAATTTGAAACATATATGATCATAAACTAAAACGCAAATTTCTAAAAATATCGTACGAAGTTCAAATACACATAATACAAAACTAACACTTGAAGCAATTATCAAACAAAACATAATGATAAAGAACGGGAATTTAATAATATTGGCCAGGAAAATATTAGAAGGGTCCTTGATATGGAAACTGTTGTTGTAGAGGTGGTTCGGTGTATTGAGGAGGCGGAGGTGCTGGATTGTTTGGATCGTATGGAGGAATATGGTGATGTGAGTAGAGGTATGAAAACTGTTGGTTCACATTGTTCTGAAAAGCATTGATGCGAGAGGAGGTAGAATCATTTATCGCAGTCCATTGAGCATTGATGTTAGTGTTGAGAGATGCAAACTGTTGAGTCATATAATCCATAACATCTTGGTTGGTTGGACCAGAAGAGGCAGCAGGAGGAGGAACTTCATTTTCTTCTTCATCCGCATTATTGCCTTCATCACCTACAACATCCTCTCCAATATATGTGATGGTTTTTGCTTCAGAATCGAAATGAACACCCATAAGAGAATCAACATTTTTGATGGAGATCCTATTGCTGATTGGATCCATTTCAACCCTCTCAAACCCAGTAAAATCAATATCAAATGCTTCCAAGATCCTTGTGATGAGGTATTCATATGGCAGAAAAGTAGCCCTTGTGGAAACTCTTAGCATATGCACCACAATCAGTTTAGCCCAGTTTACCGAAATGCCATTTTTCCAGCACTCCAAGTGTCCCGAGCCGGAATAACACCGCCAAGACTACGGATCCGCTTTGTATGGTATTCTGCTTCTGACAACCGGCCAATGCTATAGAAGAATTCTCTCTTCCTATAATTTTCGCAGTCAGCATCCTCTGGATCATAGAGAGAACTTCCAGTATATGGGATGTTCAAAATTCTGCCTATTGTTTTGGAATGCAGAGGAATTCTTGTTCCGAGCACATGGGTGTAGCATTTGTTGTTATCATAATGCATGTTGCTATAAAATACTCGAACTAGATCCGGATAATAGTAACCACGTGATGATATTAACGGTTCTAACCCATAAGCAATCAAATCCCTTTGAAAAGTGAAGCATTCATCGGAAAAGGTAGATAACATACCGAATTTGGGAGCTGAGATTATTTTCTTTTGAAAGTGCTTGATGAATCTTTCACGTTGTGTATCCGAGAGGTACTCGAGCAATGAGTTTTCAGAGGCTGCAACAGTTTTCTTCTTTTCTTTTTCTGAGGCTGTTGCTGTTCTTTTGGGAGCCATGGCGATGGTTAGGGTTTTGAGTAAGGAAGATAGAGATTTTTTGGTGTTGTTATGAGATAGTGAGTGAGTTTTGGTGTTATGAGATAGTGAGGGAGTTTTGGTGAGATTAAATAGTAGAGAGGGGTAAGTGAGGTCTTTATGAGACTTAATTGAGTGGAGTTGGTCAAGATTACATGATTGGTAAAAAAAAAGGTGGGAGGTTGAAAGACAAGGTAAGGTTGACCAATATATTAAAGACTCATAAAAATATCACATGCTGAACAGGTGTAAATCGATTGGTGTGTAGGATCAATCGATTTTCATGTGAAAAATTAAAAAAAAACGCTTCAGTTTCAGTGGTAAATTGATTTAAATACTTGGTAAATCGATTTACTCAAAAAGATTTTATTAAAAAAGAGTTTTGCTTCAGTGGTAAATCGATTTACACACTTGGTAAATCGATTTACTTCTAAAAAAAAATTTAAAACAATGTTTTTAACATTTGAAACATTTTCTAAGCCCATATATATGTACATTTATGTATAGATAAGGATAGAGTGCACCTTATATATCTTGTTCATCTAGGATTCCGAGTTCACGACGAATTTTAAAGAATGCATCCTTTTTAAGTGGTTTTGTGAAAATGTCCGCGAGTTGATTTTGAGTGTCCACAAAAGTAATCTCGACATCTCCTTTGAGTACGTGATCTTTGATGAAATGGTGTCTGATGTCAATGTGTTTTGTCCAGGAATGCATAACTAGATTTTTTGTAATGTTGATCGCGCTTGTGTTATCACATCGAAGTGGAATGCATCCAAGGTTTACTCCATAGTCAAGTAAGTGTTGTTTTAGCCAAAGAATTTGAGCGCATCCACTTCCAGCCGCAATGTATTCTGCTTCGGCAGTGCCGAGAGCGACACTTGCTTGCTCTTTGCATGACCATGAAACCAAGGCATTTTTGAGAATGTGACATGTTCCACTTGTACTTTTGCGATCAGCCTTACAACCTGCATAGTCAGCATCAGAGTAACCAACTAGATTGCACATACTACTTTTTGGATACCATAATCCGACGTTGGTTGTTCCTTTGAGATATTTTATTATACGCTTGACTGCTGCAAGGTGAGACTCTTTAGGATTGGCTTGATATCTTGCACATAGGCAAACGCTGAACATGATGTCAGGTCTACTTGCTGTTAAATAGAGAAGAGAGCCAATCATTCCACGATACTTAGTTATGTCAATAGATTTCCCTGATTCATCTGGATCAAGATAGGTGCTGGATCCCATAGGAATTGCACTTTCTTTGCTACTTTCCATCTCAAACTTCTTTATAAGGTCTTTGCAATATTTTGATTGGTTTATGAAGATACCGTGTTTGAGTTGCTTAATTTGAAGACCGAGAAAGAAATTCAATCTTCCCATCATAGACATCTCAAACTCTCCTTGCATCATAGATGAAAATTCCTTCCACATATTTTGGTTAGTTAAACCGAAAACAATATCATCTACATAGATTTGTACAAGTAAAGTATGATGATTAACATTTTTTATGAAGAGAGTGGTATCAACTTTACCCTTTACAAACCCTTTTTCACATAGGAATGCGCTTAGTCTATCATACCATGCCCTTGGTGCTTGCTTCAGCCCATAGAGAGATTTCTTTAATTTGAAGACATGATTAGGATGTTTGAAGTCTTCAAATCCGGGAGGTTGCTTTACATAGACTTCTTCATTTATGAATCCGTTGAGAAATGCGCTTTTTACATCCATTTGAAAAAGTTCAAAGTCCAATGAGCATGCATATGCAAGTAATAGTCTTATTGCTTCCAAACGTGCTACCGGAGCAAAAGTTTCTTCAAAATCAATTCCTTCCTCTTGGTTGTATCCTTGAGCAACTAGTCTTGCCTTGTTTCGAGTGATTATACCATTTTCATCCATCTTGTTTTTGAATACCCATTTGGTTCCAATGATACGTTTATTTCCTGGATTAGGAACAAGTTCCCAAGCTTCGTTCCGCTCGAATTGGTTTAGCTCCTCTTGCATGGCAAGGATCCATTGATCATCTTCTAGTGCTTGAGCCACTTTGGTAGGTTCAACTTGAGATACAAAAGCCATATTTAAGCATGCATCCTTAAGATTTAGCCGTGTAGATACCCCTTTGCTAATATCTCCAATAATGTTGTCAATTGGATGATCACGATGAGTTCTCCATTCTTGAAGAAGACCATCATCATTTCCATTTTGATGTGAAAGTTCATGTGTTTGTTCCGGGTTGACACTTTTGCCACCTTAGAATGAATTCTCATGTGGTAAATCTATAGAATCATCATCATCACAAATAACAACTTCCTCCTTGGAGGTGTTAGATTCATCAAAAGAAACATGCATTGATTCTTCTATAGTTAAAGTTCTTTTATTGTAAATTCTAAAAGCTTTGCTAGAAAGGGAGTAACCAAGAAAAATACCTTCATCCGATTTTTCATCGAACTTACCGAGATTGTCTTTGTCGTTGTTAAGGACAAAACATTTGCACCCGAAAATGTGAAAGTGAGAGATATTTGGTTTTCTTCCTTTGAAAATCTCATATGAAGTTTTCTTTAGTATAGGTCTTATGATCACGCGATTGCTTACGTAACATGCCGTGCTTACCGCATTCGCCCAAAAATATTTAGGCAAACTTGAGTCACTTAGCATGGTTCTTGCAAGTTCTATCAAAGACCTATTTTTCCTTTCAGCTACTCCATTTTGTTGTGGAGTTCTTGGTGCTGAAAAATTGTGGAAGATCCCATTTTCTTCACAAAATTCTTCAAACAGACTGTTTTGGGACTCTCCACCATGATCACTTTGGATTGATGTTATCTTTAATGACTTCTCATTTTGAACTTGTTTTGCATATCTCTTGAATGCCTTGAATGCGTCATTTTTGTGCACTAAAAACAAAGTCCAAGTAAAACGGGAAAAATCATCTACAATAACTAAAGCATAAATGTTACCTCTGAAGCTTCTTGTTCTAGATGGACCAAAAAGATCCATGTGCAACAATTGAAGTGGTCTTGTTGTTGAAACCACATTCTTTGGTTTGAAAGTTGATTTGGTTTGTTTGCCCTTTTGGCATGCACTACATAATTTGTCTTTGATGAATTTCATCTTTGGTAGACCAATAACTAAGTCATGCTTAATTAATTTGTTCAAGTTCTCCATGTGTATGTGAGCAATCCTCTTGTGCCATACCCAAGCGTCATTGTTGTTTACCATGAGACATTGTAACTTCATAGACAAATCATCTAAAGTAATCATAAAAATATTGTTAGATCTTATACCTTTGAGTTTTACCTCATTGGTTGCCTCATCCATAATTAGGCATTCTTCTTTGTTGAATTTGATTTTGAACCCTCTATCGCAAAGTTGACTTATGCTAAGAAGGTTGTGCTTTAATCCTTCAACATAGAGAACATCCTCAATTTGAATGGATGGAGGTGTGCCAACTATTCCAACGCCAAGAATCTTTCCTTTGGTGTTGTCTCCATAGGTGACATACCCTTTGGCTTTATGTACTAGATATGAAAATTGGTGTACATCTCCTGTCATATGCTTTGAACATCCACTGTCAAGATACCAAAGGTTTGATGTGGATTTCAAGCATACCTACAAAAACAAATTATTTCTTGTTAGGTACCCAAGTGGCCTTGGGTCCTTCATATTTAGTTCCCTTTTTCACCCTTGCATAGTATCCACTAGCCATACTGAAATTTCTAATATAGCATGCATTAGGTGTGCGTCCAATAATACCACAGTAAAAACAGTTTGGAACAATTTGCTCTTGTATCTAGGAATTTGTTTTCTTTTAGATACATTAGGCTTTTTCTTTTGATGATTATGAATAACTTGCTTCTTTTCTACTATCTTGGGATTGGAACTATTACTAGCCTTTACAAAAATAGTGGGATTATTACTTGGTTTCTTAGTATTCACATAACTAAGACCTATTTTATCATTTGGATAACGTTGTTGGCTTAGTAATCCTTCCAATCTTATTTGTCCTTTTTCATATCGTTCAATGACTCTTTTCAATTGAACAATTTGAAATACATTTGATTCACACTTGGTGCATGCAAAGTTTTCCTTTTCTTTTATAAAATTCTGTTTTTGAAGATCAAAATCTTTAGTCATGGTGTCAATTTTTTCTAGACAAATTAGAAGTTCTTTTTCTTGGCTTGACACCTTTTTGTATAAACTTTTGCATTCTTTCAAGAGTTCATCAATGGCACCTTGAACATCATCATCAAAAAGATTAAATTCATTACTAACCTCTTCTTCGTCGTCGGAGTGATGCGATGCCATTAAGGCTAAATTTGCACATTCGTCGCTTTCCGATTCCGATGTACTACTCATATCATTATCTTCCCATGCTATGTAGGCTTTCTTGTGTTTTGAGTCCTTTCCTTTGAATCCGGTTTTCTTTGGGAGATTTGGACAGTTTGGCTTGATATGTCCTTGCTTTCCACATTCATAGCATGATACATCTTGTGTTGATATGGAGGCTTCTCTTTTCTTGAAGTGCCTTCTCTTATTTGCATGAGATCCGCCCTTGTCATTTCTGCCAAAAAACTTCCCAAGTCTTTTAACGAGAAGCATGAAATTTTCATCTTCTTCCGGATTATCTTCTTTTACTACTTCCTTTGAATCAATTTTTAAAGCAATGTTTTTGGATTTCTTTTCTAGATTCTCATGTTTTTCAAGTCTACCGAGTTCTGTTTCGTATTCTTGAAGTTTGCCAAATAATGTAGTGGAAGTCATTGCGGAGAGACTCTTCTTTTCCGAGATTGCCGTTACCTTTGGTTGCCATTCCCTAGTCAATGATCTAAGGACTTTCAAGTTGAGTTCATCATTTGTCAAGGTTTTACCAAGAGCACTTAAGTGATTCGTCAAGTGCACAAATCTCTTTTGTAAGTCAAGAATGGATTCTCCGGGCTGCATTCGAAATAGTTTGTATTCTTGACTTAGGGTATTTAGCCATGATCTTTTTACTTCAGTCGTTCCTTCATGAGTTTTTACCAAGGTATCCCATATTTCCTTTGCTGTTTTGCATGTCGAGACACGGAAGAATTCGTCCATACTAAGTGCACCTTGAAGAAGGTTTATTGCCTTTTTGTCATAGAGAACTTTCTTTTTATCATCGTCGTCCCATGCAGTTTTAGGCTTTGAAGAGCCAACACCATTGATTACCGTTACCGGGATAAATGGACCATTTTCAACGGCATCCCATATTTCCTCTCCTTGCGCTTCTAGATGCGCCTTCATGCGTATTTTCCAGAAGTCAAAATATTCACCACAGAATAGAGGAGGCTTGTTGTTACTACCACCATCTCTGAAAATGGGTTGTTGATTTGCGGAAGCCATTCTGGATCTCTAGGAGCAGGTTACCTATAACCTGCTCTGATACCAATTGTAAGTTTAAGATTGCGCCTAAGAGGGGGGGGGGGGGGGTGAATTAGGTGGTGGTCGATTTTTGATTTATTTTACACTTTCTGGTTTTGTTTTAGTGCTATGGAAAAACTGTAAAGTGCAGAAAGTAAAGAGACACAGAGATTTATCCTGGTTCCTTCCACACCCCGAAAGTACGTCCAGTCCCCTTGCAAACACGCAAGAGATTTCACTATTTTGTTAGAACTTTTACAAGACTCTTCCTAGTCTTATCAACTAAAGACACTAACAAATACCAAGAACACCCTCTTAGATTTCCAATAAGTCTCTTGAGAACAATCCTCTCAAAAGATACCTCTTGTTTCCAACAATGGACAACAAGGTACAAAAGTATTTTAATACTTAATTCCAACAATCCTGGAAATAAGTTACACTTTGTATAATTATATGAAATATGATTTCTTGAAAGATGTTGATCACATAGAGTGACTTCAATGAAGTTTCTTCTTTCTTTTCTTGTAAGCAATTCAAACTGTACCACAATGGTTAGAAAATGCTCAAAGATTTCTGTTCTTATATGTGTGAAAGTGCAGAAAATCTTTGTTCTTAAAAATTAAGAAATATGAAGTTTGAATATTTTACAAAGTTCAGAATTATTGCATGAGAGAAGAGTTGTTTTATAATTTGAAATATTTAGTATTTAAAGCAATCAAGATACCTTTCCAAATGGATACCACTTTTCTGTTTGTAAAACTTGAGAAGATGCAATGTATGACCATGGAACCATTGGAGAAAAGGTGTGAAGGATATCTTGAATCAAGTTCAGATTTTTCAAAATTACAACGTGTAAATCGATTAGCATTAGATGTAAATCAATTGCACGGGTTTGTAACGTTCTTGTTTTCAAAAAATTTGAAGTGTAAATCGATTTACATGATGTGTTAATCGATTTACTAGTGTTAAAAAAATAACTCAGTTCAGTAATCAATCGATTTACACTCCATGTAAATCGATTGCTTCCAGGGGCTATCAGTTTTTAGAAAAACATGTGTAAATCGATTTACATGATGTGTTAATCGATTTACATTAGTGAAAAACTTAGAATTTGCTTTAAACTTTAAGTGAAGTGTTGTGGCAAGTGTGTATATCATTTTTGAGCATTTCTAATCAATTTAGTTCAAATGAGAATTGATATACTAGTTTGCTTGCCATGATCCTTGAAGCTTTGAGTGAATGATGCTTTAAGCTAATTCCACTTCTTTTCCTTCTTGCCATAGTGCTTGTTTGTCTTTCATCAAAACTAAAGTTGAGTTGAGGCTTGAGATTACAGTGGAAGCAGACTTAAGCTGGGGATATTGAACTTTGCTGGAGAAATAAACCCTGTTGGGGGAAATAAACCCTACTGACAGAAATCTGAACTCCACTGCGGAAGTAAACCATGTTGATGAAAGTCTAAACTTTGCTGAGGAAAAAAATCTTTGCTGAGGAGAATGAGCTCTGTTGGAGAGATGTAGTCTGCAGGGGATTTTACAGTTTTGAAAACTCAGCTGGAGAGAAGAATTTCCATAAACTGTAATTGTTGTACCCCAATTTTTCCCGCTAAGACCCCTTCATCATACCATGTTGATTCCATTACAATATGATCACACTAGGATTCTTGGTTCCCCTCCCTATATTTAGCGTTGCACTTTGAGGAATCACCAAGCACCTTGACTTGTGTTCTTTTGTGATCATGAAAATTTTTTTTGTCTTGATTTCTTCTTTTAATTAATAAAATGCAATGTTGGTTTGTCTTGCTTATTATCCATGTAGGTAAAAGCAATGAGATTTAACAAGTTTCCCCATGGGTTCATGAGTTTATTTCTATGCCCTAGTCAATAAAGCTTGAGAAGTTCAAACCTCACCATTAGATTTGTTTTGGAGGAAATAGCATGGCAAGGTTATTTTGGTTCACCACATTTCAAGATTATCAAATTTGATCTAAATAGTACAAGGGGTTGATTGAAGAAATAGTCATGTTTGGACAAGACTTTGTTCCCATTGGTCACAAATGCATATTTATCTCAATTCTCAAGATATGGAAGTGTTTGTGGTTGCAATGAGTTATCATTATCATTCTAAATAACTTATATTTACAAAGCATTTGTTTTGGTACAAGAAGTTTGTTCCAAATTGTCAAAGTTCCTCAAGGCATGTTTCTTGATCTAAGAGCTAGGGTTTTGAACTTCAAAGAAGCATATCTTGCTCATATTTTGGTATTTTAGAGTGATTCCAAAGACATCCTTCTCTTTAAAGGGTTATCAATAAATCACTTCAAAAGTTACAAGGAGTTTTCACGTGGAAGAAACTTGATAAAGAAGAAAGATTACAAGTCCTCCAGATGAATCCCCAATTTTCCATGTGTGACTTCAAATGATCATAACTTGGTCAATTTTTATCACCTTGAGCCCATTATTTTTCCACAATTATCTTGAGGATGTGAACTTTATTCCTTCTTTTATGTGAAAAGTGAGAAAATGGATAGAAGTTGCCTTAAGGATACAAAAGATTATAGGTCATTTCATGATTTTTTACCAACTTCAACAATTCATAACTCTCTCAATTTTTGGATATTTTGAATGGTTCAAGTCCCAAAATGTCATTCAAGAGGTCTATTTTATGCCATCCTTTTTGGTCAATAGAAAAATACAAGTGGAAGGCCATGTTTGGATGCAAGACATTATAGGTCACTTTTGAAGAAAAATTTGAAATATTTCTAAGTATGGAAAGTCAACCCTTTTTCTCCAACTTTGACTCAACACAACTTTCAGCTCAAGCATCCATTTTATTCCATTCTTTTTCCATTGTAAAGCTTGTACCTCATCTTTTTAAAGCATCAAGAATCATGTCCTAAGACCCCTTGAGCTGAGAATGCCATGATTTTGAAGTTGGTAACTTTGAACTGAAGTTTCATCACGAGTCAGATTTTGAAATCTTTGTTTTGGCTTCTAATCACAAGTTTTCCACGCGTTTTTGCCTCTAAACATGTTTAGTGAACTTCCAGAATTGATTAGCATAACAAAATGCGTGTTTTGGATGAGTTTTGATCAAATTAGAAGTCACAATTTTCTTATTTGCAACTTCACACGATTTCCCTTCAAACTTCATCGTTTCACACGCTTGGACATTCCCTTTGATTCCCTATAAATAGAGGGTCATTCCCCATTCATTTCCTCAAGCTTGGATAGCCAGAATCACCCTGCCAAACTTGTTTCATAACTCATAATTTAGCAACTTCGAAATCCATATACAAGCCTTTTTCAACCCAATTTTTTCATCAATTCACCTTCCTTGATCTTCCCTGAAGCTAACCATATAATTACATTCAAGAATCGTGCCCTATATTGCTCCATAGAAGTCCAGTTTCAGAGCTCTGCAACTCAATTTCAATAGGTAGACTCCTTCATCAATTCTTCAAAACTTTGATATCATTGTGATGCTCTCATTGCCCTGGTTCTAGTCGCAACACTTGCTTTTTACTGGAAACACGTTTTGATTATGAAATTTCAAATCCCTTTTCAAAACTTTCCTTCCAAATTTCTTGAGCTACAGTTTATATAAATTTGGCGCGAGGGTGTGGTTGTCTTCATCTTGAAGAGACAAAGCGAATGACATAGGTCTGAGCTTCTGATTTTACAGTTTGAGAGACCTGCAATTCACATTGGCTGGAGGTTGAAGATGACCAACGAGTCATCTTCCAACCAATGATGGCATGCCACTTGTTTTTTTTGAATTCTGATTTTATTTTTGATTCTATGTTTTATTCACTAATGACCATGATATGCACAACGCGCCAGATCCTTTGGATCTGATTACTAACGCGTTTTGACTCTCATCCAACGGTCCACATATTTTTTACTTTTATTTTCTTTTTTGATTTTTATATTTAATTGTTTTAAACTTCAAAAAAATGATAGAAAATTCATTTTAAGTCCAAAAAATCTGAAAAAATTATGAAAAATATTTTTGACTATTCTCTTTCTGATTTTTATTTTTTACAATTTAATTTTGTGTTTTGGTATTTTTTATAAATTTATACTTTATTTGAATTATTTTAAATGTTTAAAAATACTTTTATGCATTTTTAAATTCTAAAAAATTTATGGAATGATCCAATGATATTGTGAAAAATATTGGTGACCTTATTTTATTTTTGTTTCTGACTTTGTTATTTTTTTTAATCATTTTTGGTTTATTTTACCCCTTTATTTTAATTTTAAAAATAGTTTCTGACTTTAAAAAATTACCAAAAAAATTTATAAAATCGTCTGAGTCCTTTTTAAATTTTTCTATGGTCTTACTTTTTATTTCTTGATTAATTTGAACATAGTTGATATTTTTCTCTTTTATTTCTATTTTTAAACATTATTTTTAAACCTTTTTGTATATATTAAAATATAATATTATTTTGTGACTATTTTATGGCTGATCTTGGGTTAAATTTTTGATCATGAACTTTATTAACATCATTGAATCCATGGTGTTGAGTCTAACTCCACAAAAATGGATGAATGATTTTAATAATAGTTTGATTAAATTTAATCCAAAAGTGGTTTGTATATTCTCTCCCACCCCTCTTCATCTCATCCCCTTCTTATAGCACTAAATGTTGTTGGAGCATGATTCCCATATCATGTCTCAAAACAAATGGTGCATAGATTGCTATTGACCGACTTCAAAATAGGTGCAACTTCTATATAAGTCCACTTACGATTGCTTAACATAGCGCTAATTTTTGTCCCGATTCGAATAAATGATCATTCGTGGCCCAAACTTATGTTTGCAAGCCCAAGTATGTTAATTTGATCTCTTTGATCCAATAACCTTGAGATTCATTGTATGGAGGCTTTGGTTCTACCAATCCTCTAATGGATCTACAACACCTTTGGTCACCGTGGATCACTTAAACATCGTTGATCATTAAATGATACTCATAAAGATTCCAAATGGATGATATACTTGACAAAAAGCAAATGCAACATGTTGTGTGGAGGCTTTGGTTCTACCAATCCTCTAATGAGTTCCAAATGGAAGTTTCAAGATGATCATCCAACTAACCACTAATCACTAATAATTGACTTTATCCTTTATTCTTTTATTATATGCCCCTTTTATTTTTATGCAGTATTTACTTTTAGCATTTACATTTCATGCCATTTTCATCTTTTCTCATTTGAGTATTTACTTTCTTGTCATTTTTATTTTTGCTCACTTGAGTTTTACTTTTCTTTTTTAAAACACCTAATAATCAACACAAACCCTAAAAATCTTTAATGATACTTGGACTATTTGGTTACTATCCTTGGCATTATGGAGCATTGGACTTTTTGGACTTAGGATTAGAAACCTTGGCCTTATGAGCAACCCCTTCATAATTGATTTTGAATGATTGTAAATATATGTGAAATAATAAATACATGTGTGCATTACAAAAATATAATATAACATGTTTAAAATAAGCTAAAAATGTATTTTACTCATAATGCATCATTGTGAGTCGACACAACAGGTTTTGCATCGATACACAACTTACTGAAGTCCCTGGAATACTATCTCAAACTATTATGTATCGATACAAAAGCTTATGCATCGACACATAACACTTTGATGCCCCTGTAATGCAAACTTAAACTTGCATTCATCGATACAAAATCTTATGCATCGACACATAACATTTTGATACCCCTGTAATGCAAACTTAAACTTGCATGCATCGATACAAAATCTTATGCATCGACACATAACACTTTAATGCCCCTGTAATGCAAACTTAAACTTGTATGCATCAACACAAAATCTCATGCATCAACACATGACATTCTGATGCTCCTAGAAAACATTTTTGAATTTATATGCATCGATACATAATATCATGTGTCGACTCATACCACGTTTTATGTTCCAAAATTAAAATTATAATCAGTATGTATCGACACATACGTGTTATGCATCGACGGATATAAAATTGTTGGTTCTATAAAATGTTATAATATGATTTTGCATCGACTCAAAACAACATGTGTCGACCCATCCTGTAACTCATAACTAACATGAGTCGACTCATGACCAACATGCATCGACTCATAATACTTTCTTTTTGGCTAACCGTTTTCTGTTACATATATAAGCAAGTATTTTTCTCAGCAGAACAGCATTGCAACATATTAGAATTGTGTGCAAACATTTATGAGCAACCATGAGCCTAAAGAAACTTCATCTTCATCATCTTCTTAACCATATTCATTCAACAACAACAACAAAAATCAAACATCCTTGTTGAAGTGAAGCAAGCAGTCAGAGATAACGTTCAACTGTGTATTGAAAGAATCCCAGCTGAGTTGAAGGTTGAAAAGGAGGCTTCAAGAAATAAACCAAGGGGTTTTTCCTTCAAGAACGGGTGTGTTCTTGAGGGTTTTATTAGTCACGGTTGCACGAGTCGGATTCAGCCGTAGTGAGGGGTTTGGAAATCAGAAGGATTTTTGCAAATAAGTCGCGGAAGTGGAGGATCATTTGTGGACCTTGCAGGGAATCTTGATACAACTCATATCAAGTGGTGGTTCTTACAAGAAGAAGAAGATCATATGGATTTCTATCTTTCTGTGTAGTGTAACCTTGTTATTAAACATTCAGCAAATTGTTATAAAAGTTCTCAGTTTCAATTGTGAAATTGAAAGGGAGACGTACCCACACGCGAGGACAACAGTGGGGAACTTCCTTACCAAACTGCCAGCGTATCGTTCTTTCTTTCTTTCTATTTATCTTTTTACATATTCCATAATTTTGTAATTCAATTGGCTGGATAAGTTTTTCTGTCTAATGATAAACATAGTGATTCAAACACTTTCACCAAACCACCACTATTAAATCATTAAACAAGCATATGCCAAGTGTTTGACAAAATTCCTAACAAATTTCTTAATTCATTGGAAATACTGCTTTAATGATAAGTGCATTGAAACGTTAAGAAATCTAAGTTGTATATTCATCTATTTCATTTAATAAAAATCCAGCAAGTTTTTCACATGTCAAGTTTTCTAGTAGTCGATTCAAAGTAGACAGAATTGATTCAGGACAGTGATATTCTGCTGCTTTCAACACGCTTTGATAAAATAATTTTAAATCCTTGAAAAAGTAAGTGGTGATCTATTCACCCCCTCTCGATCACTTGCCACACCGTATAACAAGTGGTATCAGAGCACCCGTTAGCTGGTGCTTTGTATCTACTAGTAATGCTATGGCCTTTGAACCAAAATGGGCATATAATAGAGCTCCTGTTTTCAATGGTGAAAACTATGGCTATTGGAAAGACTGCATGCGAGTACACATAAATTCCATTGACAGGAATGTATGGACTGTCATTCAAAATGGTCCCTTTCAAATTACCATGAGGAATGATGCAGGTGCAATAGTACCTAAATCTGAGGATCAATGGAATGAAATGGATGAAAAGAAATGGTCGTGCGATTGGAGAGGCAGAAATATGATAATCTCAGCACTTGGTGTTGATGATTATTATAGGGTGTCTCATTTCACATCCACTAAAGAAATGTGGGATGCTTTAGAAATTTCCCATGAAGGCACTACTGAAGTTAAACAGTCTCACATCAATACACTCAATCAAGAGTTTGAGCTCTTTTGCATGAAACAAGGAGAATCTGTCTCTGACATGCAGAAGAGATTCGTTCATCTTGTGAGCCGTTTAAACGCACTTGGAAAACCTGTTTCCAATGAAATTGCTACTAATAAAATTCTGAGATGTCTTAGAAGGGAATGGAAACCTAAAGTAACAGCTATCAAGGAAGCAAATGATCTCACTATGCTTACCATTACAACTCTGTTTGGAAAGCTGGAAGAACATCAACAAGAATTGCAAAGTCTTGAAAAATATGAAAATAAGAGTAAGAAGGAGAGGAACAAAGATAGGGAGGGTGAGAAGAAGTCAATAGCTCTAATGGCTTATATCTCTAAGTCCTCAACCAAAGAGCAAGATGATAATGACTCAACTAGTGATGAAAATTCTGATGATGAAGAAATGGGACTTTTTGTTCGGAGATACAATAGGTTTATTCGAAAGAATGGAATCAAGCACTCCGATAAGAATCTCATAAGCTTTCGAAAACAATCCAAATAACCAAGGCAAGAAGAAAATAAAAAGCAACGAGGTAAAGGACCTTGTTACAATTGTGGTAAAGTTGGACACTATAAACCAGACCGTCCAAAGATGAAAAAGGATAAAGGAAAAGCTCCACCAAAGAAGTTCAACAAACAAAGAAGAGCTTACATTGCGTGGGAAAGTGATAGTGATTCATCAAACGATGACAGTTCAAGTGGTAGTGATGAAAGTGAAAATTTATGTCTGATGGCACATACCAAAAATCAATCCTACCACAAGAAAGACAACCACAACAAGCAAGTAAGACAAGCATATCCTAACAAATTTTCTTCTATGACCTTTTCTGAACTAAAAATTGCTTTTGAAAAACTTCAATACAAAGTCGAAGATGCTTTTAAGAGATTATCCTCCGATAATACAAATATTTTCATTTCTAGAGAGTAAAGTCTATAAGACTTAAAAAGTCTAAAAGCTAGTATTGCAGAAAGTTCAAAAGATAAGGATGTTACAGGAGTTATTCCCATAATGGAATGTGAAGTTTTACATATTTGACAACAAGAGGTTAGAACTCTTAATGCCAAATTAGAAAAATCTTTACAACCCAAGTGTGATACGGTGGCAGAACCGACTGTTTAATACTGATTTGCATTTTGTGTTTTTTATTCGCAAAATGTCGCGGTAAGCAAGAGTCGCCACCGACTTTTAGTTTATCCAACTAGAAAGGAAAAAAGCACAGAAATATTCCTTTTTCGAGATTTTGAGTACGAGGGGTAGATTATAGAAAGGTAAGGTGTTAGCACCCTTTCTATCCATGGTTTTCCACGGGCTCTTAGGTACTTGCTCATCTTTAAAATTGCTTGTATGTGTTTGTTTTGAAAAGTTTTGTTTTACTTCATTTTAACCCTTGTTTCTGTCCTCAAGAGTGTTATGAAGTTATTTTTGAAAACTTTGTTTGGAAAGTGTAAGTGTGAAAAAGTTTGTTGTTTTGAGCAAGTACCTAATAGTTATCTACTTACTCGAAAAAAGATCGTTTCTATTCTTGTTTCCTTTAGACAGCGCCATCCTACTATTGAGAAATAGGTATTACCGTCGTTGGAATTTTAAAGGGACGTTTGAAGGGACAAAATGGTCACTGAAGGCAACAAGTAAGGATACCTTAGCATTTCGAAGGGACTGTCATCATATATTCGTAGGCAACGTCGAGGGACGAGATCATATACCATAGGCAACTTCGAGGGACATCGATGGACCATGATCTTTACGATGATTTTAACCGAGGGTCTTTGCTAAGGGTATCCCTATATTCGAGGGATATGACCATTGTTTTCTGAGGCAACCAAGTGAGGCATACCCTAAGAGTGAGCATGTGCATGTGTTTGATTCCAGTTATTTAATCTTTGCACAATTAAGGTGATCTACTGTTTTAATTTTCAATTAGTCTTTCCATACAATCCTATTAACATTCATCTGAGAAGTTTATAGTTTGCGGAAACAAAATGCGGAAAGTTTAAAGTCCTAGCTATTACAAGGCTTTTGCAGATACATAATTATTTTGGACTAGAAATAAAAAGGCGGAATTTAAACCTAGGCTATTACAGAGCTTTGGGGCAGTTACATAATAATGAAGAGTGCGGAAAAGAAATCCTAAAACTATTACATCCTGGAAGCAATTACATAATTAGAAAAAAATGCGAGAAAAGATAAGTCTACGCTATTACATTGATAATGCGACCTATACAATTTTTCTAGAAATTAAAATGTAAAAGAATAAATAAAAAGAAATTAAGGAAAAATTAAAACCTAAAATTCTAAGTTAATGTTTTTGGTATTTTTTGTAGAAAATAAATTTAAGTTAATTAAAAAATCTAATTCTAACTAATTTTAATAAAAAAAGTTAATTAACTTAATTTATTAATAAATGAAAAAAAGTTAAAAATTCAGTTACTAACTAAAACAAAAACCTAATCCTAATTTGTTTAAAAAAGGTTAATTAAAGGGTTAATTATAAGGAAAACCTAAAACCTAATTGTTTAATTTAAAAAAAAGGTTTTAAAAAAAACTTATGTTTAATGATTAACAAAAAAAGAATTAAGTTTTCCAAAAAATAGATAGAGAAAAAAACATCAATGAAAAATAGGGTTAGAAAATAAAGATAATGCAAATGTCATGGGTGGTTGTTGAACCAAAAATTAATTTAAGACCTAAAATTAATTATTCGAGTTTAGGAGAAAAAATCAAAGGTTTGTGAAAAATGTTAAGTTTTATGAAAAAGATTTTAAACAGAAAGAATAAAAATAAGTAAAAGGATAAATAGAAAGGAAGAAAACCAAAACTAATAGGGGTGGTTGTTGAACCCAAGCCCTTAACCTCCTTAACCTCCTCAGGATGTCTGCCTTGCCATGCATTGGTGGTTGTTCTATTTTGGCCATTAGTGTTTTGGCCTCAACATTCTGTAATGAACCTTCATGGGACCCTGTCTAAATCTACAGTGTTGAATCTCATGAACACATTAAATAAATTACTATATATCATGAAATACAAAAAAAGCAAATATATGAAAAAATTTAATGTTAAAACCGATATGGCATGTATGAATGATTATACTCTTTTGATCATGGAGATCAAACCAGCCTTACCCTTACCGGAGAAGTGGTTTGATGAATGCTTCTATGCCCTTTTGATCATGGAGATCAAACCAGCCTTACCCTTACTGGAGAAGTAGTGAGATGTGGGTTTGTAACAGGGATGGCTTATTTGTAGTGAGATGGAGATTTGTAATAAAGATTTCAAGGTTTTAGGGTTCTTAAAAGAATTTGATATTCTAACAGGGTTGTGGAAAAGGTTTTTTTCCCGTCTTTTGTGTGAAAAGAATGAGATTATATAATGGAAATTAGAGCAAACATATGGGCTTTGAATATGCAATTGGGCCTCCAATGTTCACTTGACTGCGTCACGTTCCAGGCTAAATCACAGGAGCTTAAGTGCAATTTTTGAAGTTGAAATATGAAAACAAAATGTAGCCGACATCGAGAACTAACTCCTGTCCGAAAATGGGCTCAATCGGATAAACAATGAATTAGTTATGAATTTTTGAAGTTTCAGCTCAAACAAACTTATTTTGGACTCCAGTGTCGACTCTGATACGTTCTTCAATAAAAAACTAGTATTGATCGGAGCATAATCCTGTCTCGACTTTGGAAGAAATGTTGTAAATCTCTGAGTCAGTGACCTTGTGTAAAAAGATGGACCCGATCCGATAAAAATTGACCGAGTTATGAATTTTCGAAGTTTCAGCCCAGATGAAATAATATTCAGCATTCAGGATTTTCGGCGCGTCACACGCACTATGAGAAAAAAACGAAGGCCTTTTGGATACTGTTTGAACTCGATACCTCTTGTGAAAATGTAGTCAACTCAATTTGTGAAATTTTGGCGTCAGAACCAGCTCGATACGATGAAAATCGACCAAGTTATGATTTTCTGAACATGACGCAAATAAACTTCTATCACAAATTTTATGTACGAAAATACTTGATAAATCCGCATTTTTGAAGACCTTATGATCGAAATTGGCTTCCAGCTGTGAGAGATGAAAACGTAGATGACGTCAAGACGGAATTTTTGCCACCAGAATGGGTTCAAAACAACCACGATCTTCAAGCTATGAATTTTTTAGTGCGTAAAAACTGCACTTTCAACACACTTTTTCACCATATTTCTTCGAGAAAACTCACACATTCGGAGACTTTATTTAAAGAATTGACTCTTGAGCCAAATCTAAATTTGAGAATATGTTATTAGGGATATCTTGGAGAAAGAACACCTGAATATGACGCGCCGGGTTGGACTTGTGAATCTTTGAATCCCGAATCATTGCAAAATGGCGAACCGATCTTCAGCACAAAAAATACTCTGAGAACATCCATTGGCAAAATAAACGTCACTTGTATCCTGAAGAAGATTGATAAATATATATTTATTCCATTACCATAAAACCAATAATATGCGTGTATGAAAAGAGGGCAAATTTTGAGGTACAACAGCTGCCCCTGTTCAATCTTCTTAAACCTGAAGATTTAGATTGGTTGTCTTCCTTTCATAATTTGAAGGTGGAAGATGATTGAACACTAGAGTGCTCAGAAATTTGCACTCGTCTGTAATGATGCTTGACTATGTAGGTAGTATCAGGAATGGGCTTACAAATTTCATTTGGAGGAGATGGCAGAAGGTCGCCGGAGATGGGCTTAAAGATGCCATCCGGAAGATATGACGGAGAATCGTCGGAAATTGGCTTAAAGATGCCATCTAGAGGATGTTGATTTCCCGAGATATTCCTTTGATGAGAATTCCAGTTCCTGTCGTTGAGGAGGAATCTGCTGAGGAATGTTGGTATCTGTCTTGGGAGAGATAGAATTTTAGGAGCTTCAATTGTCCGTTAATCTACTAGGGAATCTTCTCTTAGTCAAGGATATGAAAATGAACTGATATCTGGTCGTGCTCCAGGCCTTACAGTGATTTGCTGAGGATAATAAGACTGACTGCTATCTGGTCGTACTCCAGGTTTTACAGTGACTTACTGGGGAGATGAGATTAAACTTGCTATCTGGTCGTGCTCCAGGCTTTGCAATCTCAAAAACTGTTATTTGGTCGTGCTCCAGGCTTCAGAAGGAATTAGGTGGTTTTCCGGTCACATCCGGGCTTCCATCTGATTTTAAGGCATACAAATATTTGGTCAATTTCCGGGCTTCATAGTAGTTGGCCGAGTGAACTGCTATTTGGTAAAATTCCAAGCTTCACGGTACCTTATACTGTTGTCTGGTCGTGTCCCAGGCTTCAGTGTCTTTTGCCGTTATCTGGTCGTGATCCAGTCTTCACAGCGTCTTATACCATTATTTGGTCGATTCCAGGCTTCATGGTATCTTTTATTGCTATTTGGTCAATTTCCAGGCTTCACAATAACTTGCCGAGGGTTAAGCTGTTTTCCGGTCGATTTCCGGGCTTCATAGCTTGTATTTAAGATATACCAATATCTGGTCGATTCCATGCTTCATAGTATTTTGGGGAAATCAAGATATTATCTGGTCGATTTCCGGGCTTCATAGCTTGAATTTGAGATATAACACTATATAGTCGATTCCAGGCTTCGTAGTATTTTGGAGAAATTAAGATATTATCCGGTCGATTTCCGGGCTTCATAGCTTGAATTTGAGATATACCACTATCTGGTCGATTCCAGGCTTCGTAGTATTTTGGAGAAATCAAGATATTATCCCGTCGATTTCCGGGCTTCATAGCTTGAATCTGAGATATACCATTATCTGGTCGATTCCAGGCTTCGTAGTATTTTAGAGAAATCAAGATATTATCTGGTCGATTTCCGGGCTTCATAGCTTGAATTTGAGATATACCACTATCTGGTCGATTCCAGGCTTCATAGTATTTTGGAGAAATCAAGATATTATCCGATCGATTTTCCGAGCTTCATAGCTTGAACTGGAATATAAATCTTAGTATTGATTTGACTGAACCAGGGGAAACTTGTGAGAACTTCAACTGGGAGAGAAATCTTAGTGTCGATTTGACTGGTCCCTGGAGAGGTCTCAGATTAACTTTGACTGACATAGAAATTAGGGGAATCTTAGCAACGATTCGGCTGACCCAAACGAAAGTCTTAGAACATCTTCAACAAGAATAGAAACCTTAGTGTCGGTTCGACTGAACCAGAGAAAACTTGTGAGAACTTAATTGCATCTTTCCCTGAAAGGTAAAGAGTTAGTTGTATGCAATGTCATGATGTATGAAATGTATTGAGTAATGCTGTTCTCAAAATAAATGAGATTATGCTGTATGATGCATATGCGCATGCCATGATGTATGGATATGTAATGCCATTGTGATACTCTCTAGCCGGGAAGAATAAATCCTGGACTGCTGCTAGAGAGTATAAGGAGTTGAGTTCTTCATTTCCGCTGGGGATAGTGAATGAAGATGATTATCTGGAGATTTACATCCATTCTGCTTGAGAATATTCTGTCGGGAGAGACTTTGTCTAAGAACAATCCTGCGGGGTAATGACTCTGTTGGAGAGGAGATACTCTGGTGATAGGTCATGCTGATTTGGAGAAATAAACTCCACCGGGGATGAATTTCCAATGCTGGCGATAATGAATTCTGTTGGAGATTGAATTTCTGCTTGTGAGAGAAATAAACTCTGCTTGGGGAAAAACTTACCGACTCACTCGCGATTGTGAACCTCAGCTGGGGAGAGTTGTGTCCTGTTCAAGAAAGCTAACATCACTATCTTTGGATACTTTTTACTCTGTGGGGAGTGTAGATGTTACTGGGTTGCATGCTGAGGATATGATAATGACTTTGCATCGAGACTTTTCTGCCCATGTACCTGCTGGAGAAAGTGCCTGTGGAGGCCTTGTGGATTGATTGTTATCCCAACTTATGAGGTGCTTGGTAACTTTCGATCGAAATGATAAGTATTCTACTGGTAGGCAAGTGACGAGATGACGGGACATAGTCGTACGCTTTAATCCCTAACTTTTGCCTGGGCTGTCTTTTCAGATTTTCAGTCCACCGGATACCCTTTTTTGCCCAAGCCGCCTTTTCAGGTTTTCGGCTTGCCGGGTGTACATGTCTTTTTTGTTTTTATCCCTAATTTTTGCCCGAACCCTTTTGGTTCGCTGGGATGCCCTTATTTTTGCCTAGGCCAGTCAACCTAGCGGGTCTTTGTTCATGTGCAGTATTTTCTGACTATGTCCACGCTCTCAGGGTGTAGGGAGTTGTCACTGTCGGTAGCATTGTGTTGCCACACTACCAGAAGATGTTTGTTTGATCATACAAGATTCGTTGTTCGAATTCATGTCCAATGCCCCAAGTGATTCAGATGGAGATCTGCCCCTGGCTGTTTGGCATCTTTGAGAGATTCCTTGAATCTTGATTGCCCCAGATGATGGACAATGATCATGCCGTGCCCCTTGGTTGGAAGTGTTTTTTCCACTTGAGGTGATCCTTTTTATTGAGAAGGTTTTTGTTCACTAGATATTCGTGATGCGAATTTCTCTGCTGTTGAATAAATAGTCATATGAAAACAATGTTATTTTAAGAATGCAAAGCTTATGTCTGTCTTGAAGTTTGAAAGTTCATTTTTTAGTAAAACAAGTTTTTTTTTTGTAAAAGTGTGATGTCAACTCAGGATTTACAGTAAACCTTATAGGAGTCAGGATACCTTTTGTAACAATATGCTTTCAAACTAACCCATGCTTCAGCTAGGACTTTTAAGGGTTATAACGTGGCCTGGTTCACGGTTCAAGAAACAAAGGATAAAGGCTCAAAATTTATTTGTATCCACCCGCTCTTCGTGATGTTCTTCAGTCCTATGCTCAGTTAATTGCATGTTTAGAATCCCAGTTAAGTTCTGGAATATTGTCCTTGATGTTTCAGTGATGGTTCGGATACTGAAAGTTTACTTGAAAAAGGCAGTCATTTTGTAATCTTTTTTTTTTGCCGAGGATTTGTAGTAACCTCTTTTTTTGGTTTTACTATCCCTGTTTTTTGCCTGAACTATTTCTTTTGTGATTACAATCAGCGGGATGCCCTAGCTTTTTTTTTTATTCTTAAGTCTCCTTCATAGGTTATGACTTAATGGGATTTTATTTCGAGAGATAATGACTTCCTGTCTTGACGATTATAGGGAACCATCACCGTCTTTTGTTTTGGAAGGACGTCTTTGATGCCATTCATTGTGCACCTGGATTAACTGAGAAAACTACCCTGCCCCAGGTTGTGATTAAGGGTTTTAATTTGTGTGAAAAGTAAAACTCCTACTTCTTTGGCTCAAAGGGGTTGACTAGGGATTATCTTCCTTATAACTCCACTGTTTAGGATTTGAAACAATGCCTGTACATCGTCAGCGGGGTCTGTCCAAAAGCATACTGTAGAGATTTTGATATCATTTTCGTCATCCTCCCTCTAAAGGCTCAGAGCTTTTGTTCGAGAGTAGAATATCACAAAAAGGAAAGCAATTTAAATATAGTGAATACGAATGAATTGATTCAAAACAGACATATGCAATGCATTGGTAAAGTAACATAGTTTGACATGAATAAATGTTCGAACAATCAAAAGAAAATTGCAAATTGAAAATTCTAATGAACAAAAGCCTCTCTTGTCAAAACTTGTCACTTGAAATGGTGAGCCTTAGAGGATTGACAGAAACATTCCAGTTGACCATCTTGTGTGAATTCCAATGCTCCATCAATCAGGTATTGAATTTTGTATTTCAACCTCCAACAGTCGTCAGTATCATGCCCCGGACTGTTGGAGTGATATGCACACCTTGCATCAGGATTGCAAAACTTGAGACAATAACATGTTGAGTTTGGTAAACTGCCTTTTGGGCATATCCGGATTACTCTGATTAACCCGTTGTTTTTGGAGAGGTTGTTGTTGGACCCTTGATGTAGTAGCAATTTGGAAAGGTCCACTCTTCGCCAAACCAAACTCTTGTCTTCTTTGAGGTTGATCAATGACTTAGTCCCCAGCCTCGACTGCTTGCTTCATACGGTTGTATCCGTCTTGATGAAGTTGGTTGATGATTGCTTTCAGCTCTTCTTGCCTTCGGGATAGGCCTTGGATAAGAGCTATCTTCCCTAGCATCTGGGTTCTCATTGCACCTACCTCATCTTGCAGTTGTTCCAGTCGTTCGTCCTTATTGTCTTCGGGACTTTTCTTGACCAAGTTCCCAACGAGGAGTGTTTTCAACTCTTCCTGCTCCTTGGATAGGTTTAGGAATATTTCCCTGAACTGAGCTTCTTGAGTTTGAAGATCTCTGGTGTCGTGTTTGAGAGCCATTGCTGAAATAAACAACTAGAACATGAGAGACTTGTACTGGAAGACCTATTATGCAATGATATGTATGATATATGTATGCAATGTTTTCAAGGATCTCGCAGGGTAAACAAGAAACTGTTAGAATTAGATTGCAGCTTGATTAAAGAAACTTCGTGTCGTTAAGAGTCCTTATTCAAGAGTCAAGCTCACCATATCGAGTGGGTCATAGCCACTGACTCAAGTTATCGTGTTTTGATCTCTAGACGACATTGGCTAGAGGAAAATAAATCCCCTTGCCCCTTGCTAGACGTCTGATTTACCATAACCTGCATCACAAACCCTTGAGATCCTTGAAATGGTTAAGGAAATGTTAAGGCATGATGTTATGATGTGTATGTTATGCGTTTAAGCAAAAGTGCGAGGTGATGTAAGCAAGTAAACTCAGCAAGAAATCCAAGTTATTTGATAAGGACTGTAAACAAAACCTGTAAGGAACTCATGTTATCAGATAATAAAAATGTGCAAGTAGTTCAAGTTGAAAGCACACAAGTCACACAAACAGCCTTAGGTTTAGGCTTGCATGGGTTTTAAGGAAGTACCCTCTTGAAGTTTAGTTGGTTCAACTTGTCCTATAAAAGTAACCGGGTTCTAGAGGTTCTCAATATCAGTGACCATCCTTCATCGGTCATGGTTTCAGCTCATGCAATCTTTTATTGCAGCCGAAACTATCTCGAGAGTATGGTCTCAATAAGTGTAGCATCGAGTATCAACCAATTCTCAGCTTTATACTGAGGCCGGCTATCTCACTATTTTCTAATGGCCAAGTTGATGCTTAACGATACACATAGCAGCCCCATATTCTCCTCGTTTCTCCACAAGGGATACCGGTACCAACTAATGTGCCATATCAATGTAGCTACTGCTTCAACCGTATCGGTCTACGCCATACAATTCCCTCACAGTTTATTGCTACTTACCTAAAAGGTGTCCCCAGATCCGGGTTAGGATCTATAGTAACTCCCAAACAAAACCCTTAAAAGTAAACAACCAAAACAAACAAGAGAAGCAATTTATGATGAATTAAATCCTAAGGTATACCCCACTTAATACATCCCCAATAGAGATGCCAGTTCTATGATACGGTAGCAGAACCGACTGTTTAATACTGGTTTGCGTTTTGCATTTTTTATTCGCAAAATGTCGCAGTAAGCAAGAGTCGCCACCGAATTTTATTTTATCCAACTAGAAAGGAAAAAAGCACAGAAAAATTCCTTTTTCGAGATTTTGAGTATGGGGGGTAGATTATAGAAAGGAAAGGTGTTAGCACCCTTTCTATCCATGGTTTTCCATGGGCTCTTAGGTACTTGCTCATCTTTAAAATTGCTTGTGTGTGTTTGTTTTGAAAAGTTTTGTTTTACTTTGTTTTAACCCTTGTTTCTGCCCTCAAGAGTGTTACGAAGTTGTTTTTGAAAACTTTGTTTGGAAAGTGTAAGTGTGAAAAAGTTTGTTGTTTTGAGCAAGTACCTAACAGTTATCTACCTACTCGAAAAAAGATCGTTTCTATTCTTGTTTCCTTTAGACAGCGCCATCCTACTATTGAGAAATAGGTAGTACCATCGTTGAAATTTTAAAGGGACGTTCGAAAGGACAAAATGGTCACTGAAGGCAACAAGTAAGGATACCTTAGCATTTCGAAGGGACTGTCATCATATATTCGTAGGCAATATCGAGTGACAAGATCATATACCATAGACAACTTCGAGGGACATCGAGGGACCATGATCTTTACGATGATTTTAACCGAGGGTCTTTTCTAAGGGTATCCCTTTGTTCGAGGGACATGACCATTGTTTTCCGAGGCAACCAAGTGAAGCATACCCTAAGAGTGAGCATGTGCATGTGTTTGATTTCAGTTATTTAATCTTTGCACAATTAAGGTGATCTACTGTTTTAATTTTCAATTAGTCTTTCCATACAATCCTATTAACATTCATCTAAGCAGTTTATAGTTTACGAAAATAAAATGCGGAAAGTTTAAAGTCCTAGCTATTACAAGGCTTTTGCAGATACATAATTATTTTGGACTGAAAATAAAAAGGCGGAATTTAAACCTAGGCTATTACAGAGCTTTGGGGCAGTTACATAATAATGAAGAGTGCGAAAAAGAAATCCTAAAACTATTACATCCCGGAAGCAATTATATAATTAGAAAAAAATGCGAGAAAAGATAAATCTACGCTATTACATTGATAATGCGACCTATACAATTTTTCTAGAAATTAAAATGTAAAAGAATAAATAAAAAGAAATTAAAGAAAAATTAAAACCTAAAATTCTAAGTTAATGTTTTTGGTATTTTTTGTAGAAAATAATTTTAAGTTAATTAAAAAATCTAATTCTAACTAATTTTAATAAAAAAAAGTTAATTAACTTATTTATTAATAAATGAAAAAAAGCCAAAAATTCAACTAACTAAAACAAAAACCTAATCCTAATTTATTAAAAAAGGTTAATTATAAGGAAAACCTAATTGTTTAATTTAAAAAAAAGGTTTTAAAAAAAAACTTATGTTTAATGATTAACAAAAAAAGGATTAAGTTTGCCAAAAAATAGATAGAGAAAAAAACATCAATGAAAAATAGGATTAAAAAATAGGGTTAGAAAATAAAGATAATACAAATGTCATGGGTGGTTGTTGAACCAAAAATTAATTTAAGACCTATAATTAATTATTCGAGTTTAGGAGGAAAAATCAAAGGTTTGTGAAAATGTTAAGTTTTATGAAAAAGATTTTAAACAAAAAGAATAAAAATAAGTAAAAGGATAAATAGAAAGGAAGAAAACCAAAACCAATAGGGGTGGTTGTTGAACCCACGCCCTTAACCTCCTTAACCTCCTCAGGATGCCTGCCTTGCCATGCATTGTTGGTTGTTCTATTTTGACCATTAGTGTTTTGGCCTCAACGTTCTATAATAAACCTGCACGGGACTCTGTCTAAATCTGCAGTGTTGAATCTCATGAACACATTAAATAAATTACTATATATCATGAAATACAAATAAAGCAAATATATGAAAAAATTTAATGTTAAAACCGATATGGCATGTATGAATGATTATACCCTTTTGATCATGGAGATCAAACCAGCCTTACCCTTACTGGAGAAGTAGTGAGATGAATGCTTCTATGCCCTTTTGATCATGGAAATCAAATTAGTCTTACCCTTACTGGAGAAGTAGTGAGATGTGGGTTTGTAACAGGGATGACTTGTTTATAGTGAGATGAAGATTTGTAATAAGGATTTAAAGGTTTTAGGATTCTTGAAAGAATTTGATATTCTGACATGGTTGTGACAAAAGTTTTTTTTCTGTCTTTTGTGTGAAAAGAATGAGATTATATAATGGAAATTAGAGCAAAGATATGGACTTTGAATGTGCAATTGAGCCTCCAATATTCACTTGAGTCCGTCTCGTTCCAGGAAAAACCGCAGGGGCTTAAGTGAAATTTTAGAAGTTGAAATGTGAAAATAAAATGTAGCTGACATCGAGAACTAACTCTTGTCCGAAAATGGGCTCAATCGGATAAACGGTGAATTAGTTATGAATTTTTAAAGTTTCATCTTAGACAAACTTATTTTGGGCTCCAGTGTCGACTCTGACACGTTCTTCAATAAAAAACTGGTATTGATCGGAGCATAATTCGGTCTCGACTTTGGAAGCAAAGTTGTAGATCTCTGAGTCAGCGACCTTGTGTAAAATGATGGGCCCGATCCGATAAAAATTGACCGAGTGATGAATTTTCGAAGTTTCGGCCCAGATGAAATAATATTCAGTATTCAGGATTTTCGGCGCGTCACACTCACTCTGAGCAAAAAACGAAGGCCTTTTAGATACTGTTCGAACTCGGTACCTCTTATGAAAATGTAGTCTACTCAATTTGTGAAATTGTGGTGCCGGAACCAGCTCGATACGATGAAAATCGACCAAGTTATGATTTTCTGAACATGACGCAAATAAACTTCTGTCACAAATTTTATGTACGAAAATACTTGATAAATCCATATTTTTGCAGACCTTCTGATCGAAATTGGCTTCCAGCTGTGAGAGATGAAAATGTAGATGACGTCAAGATGGTATTTTTGTCACCATAACGGGTTCAAAACAAGCCACGATCTTCAAGTTATGAATTTTTTAGTGCGTAAAAACTGCACTTTCAGCACACTTTTTCACCATATTTTTTCGAGAAAACTCACACATTCGGAGACCTTCTTTAAAGAATTAACTCTTGATCCAAATCTGAATTTGAGAATATGTTATCAGGGATATCTTGGCGAAAGACCACCTGAATATGACGCGCCGGGTTGGACTTGTGAATCTTTGAACTCCGAATAATTGCAAAATGGCGAACCGATCTTCAGCACAGAAAATACTCTGAGAACATCCATTGGCGAAATAAACGTCACTTGTATCCTGAAGAAGCTTGATAAATATACCTTTATTCCATAACCATAAAACCAATAATATGCGTGTAAGAAAAGAGGGAAAATTTTGGGGTACAACACCAAGGTTACTTTTGCAGTCAATCCTAGAATTTTTAAGAAAATGTTGAATCCACCATTTTCAAAATATTCTTTTATTGAAAAGATACCAAAGGATTCAATGTACAGAAGTATAACAATACATCATCATCATGGTTTATGCCAATATTGTTGTCATTTTGGTCATACCATTGAAAAATGCAAGTTTAGGAGGTTTCTTGTTCCTAAAGGCATTTACCAATGGAGGTCTAAAGGCAACCATGTTACCACTTACCCACATGGATCCAATAAAAATTGGGTACCTACCTCTCTCTTTTGATATTGCAGGAAAAGTGTCTTACATCCATGGATAGAAGATGGTTTCTAGACATCGGGTGTTCAAGGCACATGACCGGTGACATATCGCTCTTCATTGACTTCAAAGCAAAGAAGAATGGATTTGTCACTTATGGAGACAGTAACAAAGGAGTTGTACTTGGTAAAGGTAGTGTAGGTATTCCCTCTACCACTACTATTTCTGATGTCCATTTAGTAGAGGGGCTTAAACATAATTTGCTGAGTATTAGTCAATTGTGTGATAAGGGTTATAAAGTTACCTTCACAAAAACTTGCTGCATGATTGAAAATACTGAAAAGGATATTGTATTTAAGGGCATTAGAGTAAACAACGTCTATATGCTTGACCTTTTTTATGTATCCTTAACAAGCACTAAGTGTCTAGTCACCTTGAATGATGATTCTTGGCTTTGGCATATACGTCTAGTGCATGTTAACTTTGATTTTCTTAATAAGGTTGTATCCAAGGATCTAGTAGTAGGTCTTCCAAAGATAAAATTTACAAAGGATCACATATGTGATGCATGCCAAATGGGAAAGAAAATGAGAGTCTCTTTCAAATCTAAAAATATGATTTCCACTTCACGACCCCTTGAGCTTCTCCACACGGATCTCTTTGGACCTTCTAGAACAAAAAGTCTAGGAGGAAATTATTATGGTTTTGTGGTTGTTGACGACTACTGTAGATTTACTTGGACTATATTCCTTCATAGCAAAAATGAAACTTTTTGTGCTTTTAAGAGTTTTATAAAACTATCTCAAAATAGAATGGAATTGAAAATAATTGCAATTCGAAGCGATCATGGAGGTGAATTTCAAAACCATCTCTTTGATAAGTATTGTGACAAGTATGGTATTGAGCATAACTTTTCAACACCTCGAACTCCACAGCAGAATGGAGTTGTGGAGCGCAAAAATCATGTCTTAGAGGAGTTGGTGAGAACAAAGCTCAATGAAGGTGGATTACCAAAATATTTTTGGGCTGATGCAATTAGCACCAGCCTGTTATGTTTTAAACAGAATATTAATTCGTCCCATTTTGGATAAAACACCTTATGAAATTTTAAAAGGAAGAAAGCCAAACCTGTCACATCTTCATGTATTCGGTTGCAAATGTTTTGTTTTGAATAATGGAAAAGAAAATCTTGGAAAATTTGATGCAAAAGCAGATGAAGGTATCTTCCTCGGATACTCACAATCAAGCAAAGCATATAGGGTATACAATAAATGTTTACTTACGGTTGAGGAGTCAGTTCATGTCTCTTTTGATGAATCTTATCCGAAACATGTCAGAAAAGGTATTTCTCTTGATGGTGCAGGTTTATCTACTGAAGATATACTCAAAGAAACTGTTGAGGAAATTGTTCAGTCCAAAACAATTGACGATGAGGAAGAAAAAGATACAAGCCTTTCAAAAGATGAGGAAAAAGAGCAAATGGAAGCTAATGATCTTCCACTAGCTTGGAAGACCTCTAAAGACCATTCCATTGACAACATATTGGGAGATATCTCAAAAGGAGTAATGACTCGCTCCAAGATAAGTAATTTTTGTTATCATTTTGCTTTCGTTTCACAAGTAGAACCTAAAAATGCCTTTATTTTAAGGAGAAAATGGTCAAATGTAAGGGTATATAACTTTAATATACCCTCTGAACAGATCTATGAGAATGAGGACCCTATTGATGCAGACATGCCAGATATCAATGAAAATGTCCAACCTGAAGCAAATCAGGCTGGAACCGGTTGAGGTGAGTGGGTGCCAAACTGCATGTCTCCAACAAATTGTCAATTTGATCAAACCGCACAACCTCATGATGATCCCACTGCTGCAGTAGGATATTCCTCGGAAGCTCCTGCTTACCTCACCACCATGTTTCAGCAAATGCAGGTTGCCAATGATTCTCGACATGAAGAAGCGAGACAGTGGCACAACCAGCAAAATGAATGGCACAAAGAGCATGAGCAATGGCATGATGAGCACACATGGATGTAGCAAAATCAACATTCGTGGCACTTAGATTTGGTCAAATGGCACCAGGTATTCTACAATGAGATGACAAGCTTCATGGATGACTTTCGTAAAAAACCTGGAATCATGGAAAATTTCAGAAATATCGATATCCAGAACAGGTTTCGACGATATCAGTTCATGACTCAGAATCCTGACATCAATCCACCTCCACCGCCTCCTCCACCCTATAACTATGACGAATCATGTGATGGGAACAATCCCCAGTCTATATCTCCATGTCATACATTGCATACCATTAATTCATGCCTCTTTTTTTCAAGTAGTTATATTAATGTCTCCTTCAAACAATCTATTTTGCTTATGTAATCTAACTCTTATCTGCAATTAATTACTTTTCACTTGATTACTTCCTGTTTACTCTATTATTTACTCAGTTATTGATAACATTATGCCAAGACATTCTGTGTGAATGCCAAGACAATTATTTGCTGAAATTGTATATCGATTTTCTTATGTGCTAAGATTGCTGAAAATATTGCTTATTCTCTTTTTGATGTGGTCAAAGGGGGAGAAGAAGATTGTGTTAGTGAAGATTATGTTTGTGATAGATACAAGATGCACAATGTGATACGGTGGCAGAACCGACCGTTTTTGAAAAATGTTGGTTTGCGTTTTGCATTTTGTATTCGCAAAATGTCACGGTAAGCAAGAGTCGCCACCGACTTTTATTTTATCCAATTGGAAAGGAAAAAAGCACCAAAAAATTCCCTTTTTCGAGATTTTGAGTACCGGGGGGTAGATTATAGAAAGGGAAGGTGTTAGAACCCTTTCTATCCATGGTTTTCCATGGGCTCTTGGGTACTTGCTCATCTTTTAAAATTGCTTGTGCGTGTTTGTTTTGAAAAGTTTTAGTTTACTTCGTTTTAACCCTTGTTTCTGTCCTCAAGAGTGTTACGAAGTTGTTTTTTGAAAACTTTGTTTGAAACAAGTGCATGTGTCAAAAAGTTTGTTTTGAGCAAGTACCTACTAGCATCTACCTACTCGAAAAAAGGATTGTTTCTATTCTTGTTTCCTTTAGACAATGTTATCCCACTATTGAGAAATAGGTAGCACTGTCGTTGGAGTTATAAGGGTCAATTCGAAAGGGACGTGTAATCACTAAAGCAATGTTAGGACGTCTTAGTAATAACCCTAGAGTCTTAAGATCATATTCGAGGCAACATTTCTGAGACAACATTTCTGAACGGGACTTTTGATCTTTGTTAGACAGGAGGGCAACCACTAAGACACCCTATACTTAATGATCGTTTATCGAAGGCAACCGAAGTGAGAGTATACCCTAAGAGTGCGCATGTGCGGGTGATTTAATTTCAGTTATTATCTTTGCACATTAGGGTTTTCTAGCCATTTTAAATTGTTATGCAATCTTATCATACAATCCTATTAACATACATCTAAACAGTTAATATTTGCGAAAATTAAAATGCAAGAAAATAAAAACTACGCTATTACAAGGCTTCGGGGGTAGGGATTAATTACGTAGCCAAAAAACCCATAAAACGATAAATAAAGAAAATCCTAATTTAAACTATTACATACCATGGGCAGATACATTAATATTTGCAAAAATAATAAACGCACGCGATAAATCGAAAACGAGAGATTTAGGGTTTTGACCCCAACTACCTAATTACAATCAAAAAGAAAAATCATTTTTTTGTGGTTTTTATGCTATTTTGAGAAAGTAAGGTTTAATTGAATAAATAAAAACCTAATTACTAATTAATTTAAAATTTAAGAAAAATAATTGAACTAACCTATTATTGTATTTTTTTATTTGATTTGAAAAAGAAATAAAAATTAAATCACAAGCTAACCCTAATTTTTCTAATTTATTTTAATTATATATAAAAAGTTAGAATTACCCTAAATTAAATTTAAACTAAATATTAAATTTAAACTAAATATTAAATTAAATTTGACAAAATAAAATAAAACCTAATTCTAAATTTGTGAAACTTGATTTTATGATTTTTTGTAAAAAAAAGAAACTGATTTTGGTTAACAAATAATTAAGCAAATTAAATAAATAAAAGGAAATAGAAAAAAGAATAAGAATGGGCCTGGTTGCTGTTTAGCAAGAAAGGGGGTGCTGTTTGCAATTTTCTGGGGCCAATAAGCCCCTGGCCTATTTGACTTTTTCAATCCTGTGTGCCTGCTTTACTGGGCATATAGTGGACCCTCATGGGAGAATCCTTGGATCTGGCAGGTTGATGATCTGATGGTTGGATACTGATGATGTATGGTGGACGCAGGGGACCCTTGTGCAACTGATTATTCCAAGAAAAATAATATAAAGCAATATTGGAACCTGGGGATCGAACCCAGGCCCTTAGACATTCTCCCACTGCGCGCTTGCCAGCTGAGCTGGTTGTGTTAGTTGTACATATGATTAACAACAAATATAATATGACCAAAGAAAAAAAGTTATACTTAAAACGCGCGAAAGTTGAATTGGCAAGTCGGGGAGCGCCACATTACTTTCTTCTTCCTCCCACCGTCGCTGTAAATTACATGGTTTTTACCTACGGACACCAGGCGTAGGTATAACCCTGTGCATCTCCAAAAACTTGTGCAAGCATGATAAATCACAACCAATGGTACCAATCAACTCGTTGCAACCTCACAAGCATCATGGTACCATTATCCATGCCTAATTGTACCTGTACAAGAAACCCCTAAAAACAAAGCAAAAACCCTAACCAATGCACTTTCATGTCCAGTCAGTAAAAACGCAATTAAATATAACCATTAGCTTGCAAACATCACAAGGTTTAAGAATATGTCAATTATTCATGCTAAAGATGTCAGAATCAGTGCATTCGATTTCAAGAAAAGAGACAAACCGTTTGACCGTTACAGTGTGATTCTGAACATGGGAAAGCTTGCTAATGGTTGCAATACGATCCAAGAATGTCCAGTAAACGATTGAGATGGTTAGAATGTGTTGAGGTGATCTGTAACATGGAAATAAGTCTTCAACTTTTCTTGAATTTTTTGAAGTTTGCTTTCTGCCTTTTCACGTCTCTAACCTCCTGCTTTTGGTCTGCACTTGTCCCTTATGTATAGTAGAATGCATTAGGGTTACAATTCTGTATCAAATCTCCCTCAATTATAATTATTAATTCATGATTTGATCCTTGTGCAAAATCTTTCTAACTCAAGCAAATCCAATCTTTTTGTGTCCATATGAGTCTTGCACGATTTAATTTTGTCTCCCGCTGTGTAATAGACCTAAACATGCACAAAATCTCAAGATTTAATTAATTTTTGAATTTTCATTATTTTATTTTGATTTTATTTGATTTAAATGAAATAAAATCCAAATAAATGACAAAAATAAAATAATGACAAGTGGAAGGTCTCATGGGTCGTGGGTCACATTACAAACTCAGTGCAAGCATAAAAAGTTGGGCCCATTTAGCAAAAACTATAATTTTGGCCACATTTGACTTTTGGCAATTTTGCAAAAAAGGTCAACTTGGCCAATGCATAACTCTTTCAATTTTGACCCTAGAGTGATTTTATTGGACTTTTTAGAAAGTGTAATATGTTCTCTAAGCAACCCTTTTGGTCTCATCTCAATTGAGTCTTCCATGTTCATGTATGAAGCTTTGACCCAAAAGGTGTTTTTGTTAACTTTTCAAGATGACCTATAATGTCCAAATTCACATCTTCTTGTGAGTGCATATTTTGAACTTGGGAGATGAAGATGAATTGTAGGGAATTATATCCTCTTCAAAATGAGCATTGGATGGGTCATTTTTGATAAAGTATGAGAAATTTATGCTTGGTCAAAATTGAGTTGACTTTTCCTACAAAACCCTAACTTGGCAACTTTTGGGTTTTGATGAATTGTGAGAAATTCTTGAAGAATCATGATCAACACTTGATCAAATCATAAATAATACTTCACAATGAGAATGTTGACCAAAAATCTTGAAGTTTGACTGTATGTGGGCCACAGTTGACTTTTGCCCTAGCACCGTCGATTTTCAGGCCTTTGAGCAATTGACTGTGCAAACTTCCTCTGCAAGGCTTAAAACTTGACATGGATGATCTTGAGAACATATTAGGACAATGGTGAGCATTTGGGATCATTTGGACTCAAACATTTTGATGCAAAATGAAACCCTAATTTGAGGTAGACTGCCTTAAGAGAGGGTTTGTCTGGTCAACCCTTGGACTTCCTTGAGCAATTTGAGGACCTCACTTGACATGTATTGAGAAACATGGGAGGGAAAATTTTGGGGTACAACAGCTGCCCCTGTTCAATCTTCTTAAACCTGAGGATGTAGATTGGCTTGTCTGCCTTTCCTAATCTGAAGGTGGAAGATGATTGAACACTATAGTGCCCAAAAATTTGCACTCGCACGAAGTGGTGGTTGTCTTGAGATATCGGGAATGGGCTTATAGATGCCATTTGGAAATCAATGGTGGAAGATGGGCTTAAAGATGCCATCCGAAGGAGTTTCGATCGCATAAGAGATTCCTTTGCGAGAGCCCGTATACCTGTTATTGAGGAGGACTACGCTGGGGAACGTCGGTCCCTGTCTTGAGGGAAGCAGAATTTTAGGAGCTTCAGTTGTCCGTTACTCTACTGGGGAATCATCTCTTAGTCGAGGAGGTGAAAATGAACTGCTATCTGGTCGTGCGTCAGGCTTTACAGTGATTTACTGAGGAAAATAAGACTGACTGCTATATGGTCGTGCTCCAGGTTTTACAGTGACTTACTGGGGAGATGAGATTAAAACTTGCCATCTGGTCTTCCTCCAGGCTTTGCAATTTCTCAATTCTTATTTGGTCGTGCTCTAGGCTTCAGAAGGAATTAGGTGGTTATCCGGTCGCGTCCGGGTTTCAACTTGAATTTAAGGTATACTAACATCCGGTCGATTTCCGGGCTTCATAGTAATTGTTCGAGTAAACTGCTACTTGGTCGAATTCTAAGCTTCGCAGTGCCTTACTGTTATCTGGTCGTGTCCCAGGCTTCAGTGTCCTTTGCCGCTATCTGGTCGTGATCCTGTCTTCACAGTGTCTTATACCGTTATCTAGTCGATTCTAGGATTCATGGTATCTTCTATTGCTATCTGGTTGTGATCCAGTCTTCTCAACCATCTTTATTCAACAACAACAACAAAAATCAAACCTCCTTGTTGAAGTGAATCAAGCAGTCAGAGATAACGTTCAACTGTATAATGAAAGAATCTCAACTGAGTTGAAGGTTGAAAAGGAGGCTTCAAGAAATAAACCAATGGGTTTGTCCTTCAAGAATAAGTGTGTTCTTGAGGGTTTTGTTAGTCACTGTCGCACGAGTCGGATTCATCCGTAGCAAGGGGTTTAGAAATCGGAAGGATTTTTGCAAACAGGCCGTGGAAGCAGAGGATCGTTTGTGGACCTTGCAGGGAATCTTAATACAACTCATATCAAGTGGTGGTTCTTACAAGAAGAAGAAGATCATAGGGATTTCTATATTTCTGTGTAATGTAACCTTGTTATCAAACAATCAGCAAATTGTTTTAAAAGTTCTCAGTTTCAATTGTGAAATTGAGAGGGAGACGTACCCACACGCGAGGACGACAGTGGGGAACTTTCTTACCAAACTGCCTGCGTATCCTTCATTATTTCTTTCTCTTTATCTTTTTACATATTCCATAATTTTGTAATTCAATTGGCTGGCTAAGTTTTTCTGTCTAATGATAAACATAGTGGTTCAAACACTTTCATCAAACCACCACTATTAAATCATTAAACAAGCATATGCCAAGTGTTTGACAAAATTCCTAACAAATTTCTTAATTAATTGGAAATACTGCTTTAATGATAAGTGCATTGAAACGTTAAGAAATCTGAGTTTTATATTCATCTATTTCATTTAATAAAAATCCAGCAAGTTTTTCACATGTCAAGTTTTCTAGTAGTCGGTCCAAAGTAGACAAAATTGATTCAGGACATTGATTTTCCGCTGCTTTCAACACGCTTTGATAAAATAATTTTTGAAGTGGTGAAAAACACAAGAAGGGGGGGTTGAATTGTAAAACTGAAATCTAAAGCAATGAACAAGATATTTTTATCCTGGTTCGTTTGATCTCAAACTACTCCAGTCCACCCGTCAAGGTGATTTCGCCTCTCTCCAACGAGGTCTTAATCCACTATATTCAACTGAATATTACAGACTGCTTTAACAACTGCTAAAGCCTTCTTGATTCAAACCACAACCCGGTTTGTCAAGGTAACACTTTCTTACAAAGAGATAAAACTATGTGTGTGGATGTTTTCTACAAAACTGTATCACAACTGTGATGTATACACAAATTGAAGCTTAGAAACTAGATTGCTAAACAGTAATAGAATATCAGAGTGTGTGGTTTAGCAAAACTGAGAGAACGAAGATTATTGTTTTAGCTTTTGTGCGTGTAGAGATTTTGAGAGCATTAGCCATTTCAATCTTCAAAGCCTTGTTTATATAGCACTAAGATGATGAACGTTGGATGCAATATTCTTGATTCAATGCTAATAACAGGCTTTCCTTATTAAGCAGATCTTGTCTGGAATGAGGCCGTTGGAATTAATTTGCTTTCAATGCACAGTACCATTGCTTACTTAATGCAAGTTCTGGCTTGGCTCATTCTGACTCTGCTTCGCTGCTGATGAACTATTGTGTTTCTGTATCAGAGTATTGAGCGCAGTCTTGTTCATCAGGCTTCAGCATGTACGTGAGTTGATCATCTGATTTTGACATTCTGATGTAACAACTTCTGATGCTGGTGTCTGAAATCAAGTTCTGATGCTGAATAGATGTGATCTTGCTTATATCAATCAGAGTATCTGCAAGTCAGAACATAATAATTTTAGGCAGCAGATAGTTCATACATGAAACTTATAAATACTATATCTTTTCACTTTGTTATCATCAAAACTCAAATATAGGGTAGTAGATTCAAACTTTGTTCTAACAATCTCCCCCTTTTTGATGATGACAAAAACTTGATATTTTAAATGAAAATACGTGAAAAGGTATCTGGAATATGTATCAGAATAAGAAGTAAAAGGATAAGGAGTAAGGAGATGTCAGAGTTGAGAGATACTCCCCCTGAGTTTATTACTTCCCTTTGATTATACGTGTTCTTCAGGATCAGATCTTTTTACCTTTCTTTGAACATCAGAGTATTAGAGTCTTTGACTTATCAGAAGCTTTATGTCAGAGCAGAGCTTCAGAGCTATTCTTTTCAGAGCTTTGCTTTGGATCAGAATATTTGAACGGATCAGAGCTTCATATTGATCAGAGCTTCTAGTCTTCAGAGTGTCCAGGAGCTTCCTTGTGCCTGTAGACTTTAAGCAAAACAGAAAAAACATTTCAAGTAATAGAGTTAGAATGTTTGAGAATTTCTGTCTGGTTAGCCCGTTATTGATTAAAATATCATTCTTGTTCTCCCCCTTTTTGTCAGCAATCAAAAAGTGTTGGTGATGCACTAAAACAATTAAGATCAGAAAAACTAATCATATTAAGATAGTTCAGAATCAAAACAAGAAAATATTACAAAACATAATCAAACAGTACATCAGAAAATCAGGGAAAACATGAAAAAGGTCATGCATGAAGGAAAAGTTTAAGGTTGAGGAGGCAAGCGTGTGAACAGGTTCTCCAGCATGGCTTGAATCTTTTCAGCAGTCTCATTCTGCTTATGCACCATGCTGACAACAGTGTCAATCTTGCTGTCCTGCACATCCATTCTCTCTTTCATCTTCTGATCGTTTTCATCCATCCGCTGCTGCAGACGCATGTCATTCAGCCTTAGTTCTTCCAGAGTCTGCCTGTCCAAGGCAGCTTGAGAAGCATCAGAAGGAGGAGGCTTCTCAGAACTTTTAGCAACATCCTCTGCTTGACTTTCTTCAGCCTGAATGGTCTTGTCTTCTTCTGATGATTGCACCTTTGCAGCTTGCTGTTTCTCAGACCAAGGTTCACTGTCCAGATGGAGCACGTCCTCTTTCAGAAGCTGATTTCCAACTTCATTCAGAAGCTTGCTGAAATTTTGTTGTGCCTGCTCATAGTTGATATCCTGCAACTTGAGGGCTTCAGCACGTACCCAAAGTCTGAATTGTGACCAGAGCTGATCAGAAGCAGCTGGGTCAATCATTCCAGGACAGACTTGCTTCAAAGAAGCAATCCATTGCAGCACACCTGTTTCAAAATTCAAAATACCAGAGCCAACATCTGGTTGCTTTGGTTTTGGGATGGCAATTTTGTGTTTCAGATCAGCAAGACGGTCAAGACTGGTTAGGTCAATGAAAGTCCTGCTGGGGTTTTCAGAGGTTTTCTGAGAAGCTGTTTGTTTTGGAGAAGGGGTATCAGAGTCAGATATTACGATTGGACTGGGTGGTGTTTTGGGAGTATTTGGTGGTGTCGATTCTGATGAGGATGGTAACTGGGGCATGACAACAGTTGTTCCACATGGCAGCTGAATTGCCAGCGGTGAAGGTTGAGGTGAATGAGGTTCAGATTGATGAGGAGAAGGAGTTTCAGAGTGGTGAAACTCTGTTTGTGGAGATGGTGGATTAATTTCTGGTTGGGGAGAGGGAGTTGGAATCTCTGATTGCTCAGGGATCAGAGGTTCTTCTGAGAGTGGTTGTTGTTGTTCTGCTTCTGGTTGTTGTTCTGGTTCTTCAGCAGATTGCTGTTGTTCTGGTTGTGGAGGAGGAACATTTTGTGGTTCAGAGTTTGGTTGATCAGAGGCATGTTGATCAATATCAGACAGCACTTGGTCAAGTGCTGATGTTGTTGAGATGGTTGGTTGTTTGGGGTGTTTGGTTCTGGGTCTTCTGAGTTTTAATGCCTCAGAAGGGTCTTCTTCTTGTACAGTTTCATCTATGGTAGGGATGGGAATTGAGATTCTATGAGAGGTTTGAGGAGGGATAGATGCTGGAATAGTAAAAGAATTTGAAACAGGGGCAGCAGATGAATTACCTCTTTTCTTTGGAGTCTGCTGAGATGATCCTTCTGATGGCGCCTTCCTCTTCTTGGTCTTCTTCAGAGTCACTTCTGGTTGGGGTTGATGCAGATCTCTGATATTCAGCTTTGGATTTGTACCATCGGCCTTGCACGCATCCAAGTACCTGAGAATCACTTCTGGTTTGGATTCAATTTCGGAAAATAACGGAAAATCACTCAGAGGCACTCTTCTGCTGGAGATATCAGCAGTGGAAGTAGCTCTGGGTTCCTTCTGAATATTCTCTATCAGCTTCATCTTTTTCAGGTTCTTTGCGTTCAGAGGTTTCCCAATTGTTGGATCAATAATGCTTAGCTCTTGAGCTTCTATCAGATGCTCAATCAGTCTATTCTCTGTCAGAATATCTGATATCAACCTTCCAAAAGGTATCCAATCCCTCTTGGTTCTTTCTTCTTCCCTTGTTTCTTTCACACTGGTTCTGAGGTGGTTGAACAGGAAGTGAGCCAGATTGATCTTTATCTTCTGATCAAAAGTAGATCAGAAACTGCTGATCCACATTTATGTAATCAGGAGAACTGGTTGGTTTCCTGTGGTTGAAGCACCCCAGAATTATCTTGGCCCATACTCTGAAATGATCCTTCAGATCTTTAATCTTGCTGCTGGGCATCCCAAGAGTGAAAATCCTGTTAGCTACTACACCTATATCAGCACATCTTTCAGCCATGTCCACACAACGGACGCCACCACCACTCTGACCGATTAGCCTTGCAATGTGATCTTCAGTAATCACAATTTTCTTCCCCATAACAAAAGAGGTGACTAGATGTGTTGAAGCCTTGGCGTGAATCTAAAATTCCTTGACCAGCATTGGGAATGTTGGTCCAACCAACCTATTGAAATACCTTTCCCACTTTTGAGCCCTAACTTCTTCAGTTAGGTCAAAACCGTTCTCCTTCAAGCTTTCAAAATCAATGATTAACTCAGAAAGCACTTCAAGATTCTTCACTGGAGTGAGGAGAGTTCTGAGAGGCACTTGATATTGCTCAGATGATGCTTTCTTCTGAGTACCTGCAGACACGCTGCTGGAGGTTGCCATGTTCACACTAAAAAGGGTTTTGAGAATAAACTGAGGAAAATAGTTTGCAAGAGATGAACACAGAAATATGCAGAAAAACGCTTGAGTATTAGTGAGAAAGCGTAAAGAATAAGAATGAGAGATTAATGTGCTTAAATAGAGTTTTTCAAAACTATTTTGAAAAGATAAACGTTTTCTAAGAGAGGGAAAAATCATGATTGCCATTTAAAAGTATGATTACTTTTCATTAAATGCTTGCTGATTTTGGGGGATTTGAGAAAGATACTTAAAAACGGTTACCAGACATGTGTCTCAATGCACCCAATCAGCGCTTTGCCTTCTCAGAAGCGTGCACGCGTTCTGCTTCAGAGATATGCTGATGATTGGATGACACTTGTTTGATGTAGTGATCAGCACGTCTGTCTTTGAGCTTTAGACTCTCAGATCTTTAGACTTGCATCTGATACAATCTGCATGTTCTATCTTTCTGAAAGGAGATTGATCAGAAGTTCACAGTAAAATAATTACATTCTGAAGGTAAATATATGGAATTAAAACATTTTCACTCTGGACATACTTTCATGCTGAGATGTTTCAGAATGAAATTAAACCTATCTTCTGAAAGGGGTTTAGTAAAGATATCAGCCCATTGATGGTCTGTATCTATAAATTTTAAGTTCAAAATACCTTTCTGAATATAGTCCCTAATGAAGTGATGTTTTATTTCTATATGCTTAGCTCTAGAATGTAAAATGGGATTCTTACTTAAGCAAATAGCAGAAGTATTATCACAAAGTATAGGAATGTTACTCTCAAAAATCAAGAAGGCTTTAGCAAATTTGCCTTTCTGACATGCTTCACACAGAGCATCTGAATTGAACTTCAAATTAGGAAGTCCTCTGACCAGATTGAGTTTGTTAATCTGAGATATTCTTCTCATACTAACATGCCCCAATCTTCTGTGCCAGATCCACTGCTCGTTGTTAACAGACAGAAGACATTTTACATTCTGACTCTTTAGTTCAGAAAGTTTGATTTTGTAAATGTTGTTTTTCCTCTTACCATTAAACAGGATAGTCCCATCTTTCTGACTAACAACTTTACATGATTTTTGATTAAAGATTATATCATAACCGTTATCACTTAATTGACTTATGGATAACAGATTATGCATCAATCCATCTACTAGCAGAACATTATTAATAGAGGGAAGATTTCCATTACCTACAGTTCCAGAGCCAATTATCTTTCCCCTCTGATTGCCTCCAAAGCCAACGTGGCCTCCAGGCTTAAGTTCCAAGCTTTGGAACATATGCCTTCTTCCCGTCATGTGTCGTGAGCAGCCAGAGTCCAGGTACCTTGACTGGTGTTTCTGACTTGCTGCTAAAGATATCTGCAACATGTATTATTTTATCCTTAGGTACCCAGATTTTCTTGGGTCCTGATTTGTTAGTTTTACCAAAACTCTGGTTGAATTTTGGTTTCACAGAGTGCTTACTGCTAGTATATTTGATATCATGTGTGTGACCATACACAAAGTGTGAATTCAGAGGAGTGTGTTTAATGGTTAAGTCCATGACATTCTTTGGTGTAGGAACCTTACCTTGGTATCCTATTCCTTTCCTGCCGTTTCTGCTAACTCCATAGATCATTGAAGCCATTCTGCTTCTATCTATGCTTTTAGCTAGGAACTTCTGGAAACTGTGATCATACTCCTTGATGATCTCATCAGCGTTGCTGGGAGTTTCAGAAATTGGTTCCTTCTGAGAGTTTTGTAAAGTGTTTTCTAATTTTGAAATCTTATTTCTCAGCTCAGAATTTTCCAATTTGAGACTCTCAGACTTATTAGAGTCAGATTCAAGATTCCTTTTCAGGTCTCTGAATTTAGCTCTAATTTGCTGATAACGTTCCAGAATTTCATTAAGGCTTTCAGCAAGTTCAGCCTTTGTAAAGTTAACAGCAAAGTTAGGAAATACCTCTTCTGTGTCTGATTCTGAGTCTGATTCAGAAGCTTCACTATCTTCTGAAATGTTAGCCATGAGAGCTATGTTTTCCCTTTCATCATCTGATTCTGTGTCAGCTTCAGACGAGTCAGAGTCATCCCATGTAGCCATGAGACTTTTCTTCTTCTCTCTTCCAAACTTCTTTTTGGGCTTTTCCCTCTGAAGCTTTGGGCAGTCACTCTTGTAGTGTCCTTGCTCATTGCACTCATAGCAGATGATGTCTTTTGTGTTTGGCTTTTTGCTACTGGAGGAGCCTTCAGATCTTCTGTATCCAGAGGAAGAATCTGTCCTTCTGTATCTGGAAGAAGACTCGTTCTGATCAGATCTTCTGGGATTCCTGAACTTCCTTTGTCTTTGCTTCCACAGTTGATTTACTCTTCTGGAGAGAAGGGAAAGTTCGTCTTCTTCTGATGAGGATCCATCAGATGTTTCTTCAACTGCCTGCAAAACTTTAGACTCAAATTTTCTGTTAGATTTTAATGCTAAAGGCTTACCTTGCTTCTGAGGCTCATCAGCTTCTAGCTCTATCTCATGACTTCTGAGGGAGCTGATAAGTTCCTCCAGAGTGATTTTGTTGAGATCTTTAGCTAGCTTCAGAGCAGTAACCATAGGCCTCCACTGCTTGGGTAAACTTCTGACTATTTTCTTGACATGGTCAGCAGTAGAGTACCCTTTGTCCAGAACTTTGAGACCAGCTACCAGAATCTGGAATCTAGAGAACATAGTTTCAATGGATTCAGATTCTTCCATTTTGAACGCCTCATACTTCTGAATGAGCGCCAGAGCTTTTGTTTCTTTGACCTGAACGTTGCCCTCATGCGTCATTCTGAGAGAATCAAAGATATTCTTTGCTGTGTCTCTGTTGGAGATCTTTTCATACTCAGTATAGGAGATGGCACTGAGGAGGATGGTTCTGGCCTTGTGGTGATTCTTGAAGTCACGCTTTTGTTGATCAGACATTGCTTTTCTATCAATCTTCTGACCACTTGCATTCACAGGGTGCGTGTATCCATCTGTCACCATATCCCACAGATCAGCATCATGTGCCAGAAAGAAGCTTTCAATTCTGTCTTTCCAGTAATCAAAGTTTTCTCCATCAAAGACTGGAGGTTTGCCACTGAATCTGTCTCTGTCCTCATTGTTGTCATTGCTGATGTGAGAATTGTTTCCTGCCATTGTGTTTTTCTGACGCTGGATCTTGTACTGACACGGTTAAGTGTTTTAGCTCAGAACCAGGCGCTCCGATGCCAATTGAAGTGGTGAAAAACACAAGAAGGGGGGGGTTGAATTGTAAAACTGAAATCTAAAGCAATGAACAAGATATTTTTATCCTGGTTCGTTTGATCTCAAACTACTCCAGTCCACCCGTCAAGGTGATTTTGCCTCTCTCCAACGAGGTCTTAATCCACTATATTCAACTGAATATTACAGACTGCTTTAACAACTGCTAAAGCCTTCTTGATTCAAACCACAACCCGGTTTGTCAAGGTAACACTTTCTTACAAAGAGATAAAATTATGTGTGTGGATGTTTTCTACAAAACTGTATCACAACTGTGATGTATACACAAATTGAAGCTTAGAAACTAGATTGCTAAACAGTAATAGAATATCAGAGTGTGTGGTTTAGCAAAACTGAGAGAACGAAGATTATTGTTTTAGCTTTTGTGCGTGTAGAGATTTTGAGAGCATTAGCCATTTCAATCTTCAAAGCCTTGTTTATATAGCACTAAGATGATGAACGTTGGATGCAATATTCTTGATTCAATGCTAATAACAGGCTTTCCTTATTAAGCAGATCTTGTCTGGAATGAGGCCGTTGGAATTAATTTGCTTTCAATGCACAGTACCGTTGCTTACTTAATGCAAGTTCTGGCTTGGCTCATTCTGACTCTGCTTCGCTGCTGATGAACTATTGTGTTTCTGTATCAGAGTATTGAGCGCAGTCTTGTTCATCAGGCTTCAGCATGTACGTGAGTTGATCATCTGATTTTGACATTCTGATGTAACAACTTTTGATGCTGGTGTCTGAAATCAAGTTCTGATGCTGAATAGATGTGATCTTGCTTATATCAATCAGAGTATCTGCAAGTCAGAACATAATAATTTTAGGCAGCAGATAGTTCATACATGAAACTTATAAATACTATATCTTTTCACTTTGTTATCATCAAAACTCAAATATAGGGTAGTAGATTCAAACTTTGTTCTAACAATTTTAAATCCTTGAAAAAGTAAGTGGTGATCTATTCACCCCCCCCCCTCTGGATCACTTGCCACACCGTCTAACAAGTGGTATCAGAGCACTGGTTATCTGGTGCTTTGTATCTACTAGTAACGTTATGGCCTTTGAACCAAAGGGGCGTATAATAGAGCTCCTATTTTCAAAGGTGAAAACTATGGCTACTAGAAAGACTGCATGCAAGTACACATAAATTCCATTGACAAGAATGTATGGACTGCCATTCAAAATGGTCCCTTTCAAATTACCATGAGGAATGATGCAGGTGGAATAGTACCTAAACCTGAGGATTAATGGAATGAAATGGATGAAAAGAAATGGTCGTGCGATAGGAGAGGCAGAAATATGATAATCTTAGCACTTGGTGTTGATGAGTATTATAGGGTATCTCATTGCACGTCCACTAAAGAAATGTGGGATGCTTTCGAAATTGCCCATGAAGGCACTACTGAAGTTAAACAGTACTGCATCAATACACTCAATCAAGAGTTCGAGCTCTTTCGCATGAAACAAAGGAGAATCTGTCTCTGACATGCAGAAGAGATTCGTTCATCTTGTGAGCCGTTTAAATGAACTTGGAAAACCTGTTTCCAATGAAATTGCTACTAATAAAATTCGGAGATGTCTTAGCAGGTAATGGAAACCTAAAGTAACAGCTATCAAGGAAGCAAATGACCTCACTACACTTACCATTACAACTCTGTTTGAAAAGCTGGAAGAACATCAACAAGAATTGCAAAGTCTTGGAAAATATGAAAATAATAGTAAGACGGAGAGGAACAAAGACAGGGAGGGTGAGAAGAAGTCAATATCTCTAATGGCTTCTAGCTCTAAGTCCTCAACCAAAGAGCAAGATGATAATGACTCAACTAGTGATGAAAATTCTGATGATGAAGAAATGGGACTTTTTGTTCGTAGATACAATAGGTTTATTCGAAAGAATGGAATCAAGCACTCTGATAAGAATCTCATAAGATTTCGAAAACAATCCAAAGAGACAAGGCAAGAAGAAAATAAAAAGCAAAGAGGTAAAGGACCTTGTTACAATTGTGGTAAAGTTGGACACTACAAACCAGACTGTCCAAAGATGAAAAAGGATAAAGGAAAAGCTCCACCAAAGAAGTTCAACAAACAAAGAAGAGCTTACATTGCATGGGAAAGCGATAGTGATTCATCAAACGATGACAGTTCAAGTGGTAGTGATGAAAGTGAAAATTTATGTCTGATGGCACATACCAAAAAAATCAATCCTACCACATATCCTAACAGCTTTTCTTCTATAACCTTTTCTGAACTAAAAATAGCTTTTGAAAAACTTCAATACAAAGCCGAAGATGCTTTTAAGAGATTATCCTCCGATAAACAAATATTTTCATTTCTGGAGAGTAAAGTCTATAAAGATGAAAAAGATAAGGATGTTACAGGATGTATTCCCATAAAGGAATGTGAAGTTTTCCATATTTGGCAACAAGAGGTTATAACTCTTAATGCCAAATTAGAAAAAGCTTTACAACCCAAGGTTACTTTTGCAGTCGATCCTAGAATTTTTAAGAAAATGTTGAATCCACCATATTCAAAATATTCTTTTGTTGAAAAGATACCAAAGGATTTAATGAGCAGAAATAAAACAATACATCATCATCATCATCATCATCATCATCATGTTTTATGCCATTATTGTTGTCCTTTTGATCATACCATTGAAAAATGCAAGTTTAGGAGGTTTCTTGTTCCTAAAGGCATTTACCAATGGAGGCCTAAAAGCAACCATGTTACCACTTACCCACATGGACCCAATAAAAATTGGGTACCTACCTCTCTCTTTTGATATTGCAGGAAAAGTGTCTTACATCCATGGATAGAAGATGGTTTCTAGACAGTGGGTGTTCAAGACACATGACCGGTGACATATCGCTCTTCATTGACTTCAAAGCAAAGAATAAAGAATTTGTCACTTATGGAGACAATAACAAAGGAGCTATACTCGGTAAAGGTAGTGTAGGTAATCCCTCTACCACTACTATTTTTTATGTCCATTTAGTAGAGGGGCTTAAACATAATTTGCTGAGTATTAGTCAATTGTGTGCAAGGATTATAAAGTTACCTTCACAAACACTTGCTGCATAATTTAAAATACTGAAAAGGATATTGTGTTTAAGGGCATTAGAGTAAAAAATATCTATATGCTTGACCTTTTTGATGTATCATTAACAAGCACTAAGTGTCTAGTCACCTTGAATGATGATTCTTGGCTTTGGCATAGACGTCTAGTGTATGTTAACTTTGATTTTCTTAATAAGGTTGTATCCAAGGATCTAGTAGTAGGTCTTCCAAAGATAAAATTTACAAAGGATCGCCTATGTGATGCGTGCCAAATGGGAAAGCAAACAAGGGTCTCTTTCAAATCTAAAAATATGATTTCCACTTCACGACCCCTTGAGCTTCTCCACATGGATCTTTTTGGACCTTCTAGAACAAAAAGTCTAGGAGCAAATTATTATGGTTTTGTGATCGTTGGCGAATACTCTAGATTTACTTGGACTATATTCCTTCACAGCAAAAATGAAACTTTTTCTGCTTTTAAGAGTTTTGCAAAACTATCTCAAAACAGAATGGAATTGAAAATAATTGCAATTCGAAGCAATCATGGAGGTGAATTTCAAAACCATCTCTTTGATAAGTATTGTGACAAGCATGGTATTGAGCATAACTTTTCAGCACCTCGAACTCCACAGCAGAATGGTCCATCCCTAAGTGGGTTGAGCCTATCTTTGTTTATATCTGTATATGTGTTATTATTGTTTTTGTGTTATATGTTGTATATATGTTTGTTTGGATTTTCCTGGTTTTCAGGGTTCTTGGTGATTACTCATAAGTCCTATACCCGAACTTGGGCACACTTTAAGATAGGACGGGCAGTATAGTCATGTTAACTTTGAGGGAGTAATCCCAAAAAAGGAGGCATGAGATCCCCCACTCAATGGAGGCCCCTTTGATTGTAGTATTGTTTACCGAGTAATCGGGAAGACGTAGTGCTTTGGACCTGGGAGCCTGCTAAAACTGAGGACCGTAGAATACCAAACCAATCTTGGACTTTTACGTGTAGTGCAGAAGCTATGACAGAGTAATTTAGAAATAGTTGTCATGCGATACTACGCTCGTGTAGCGGTAGAAATGTGCAAGACTAGGCCATTGGATTGACTAGACTTTATACAAATCAAAATCAAAATCGCCACCGCGCTTTATTGTTTCTAAAGGAATGGGAAAAGAGCGAATAACCCAAAAAGAGGGGGAAAGATTCAAGGTAAGGGGGTTGGTTATGCAAAGGGAAGGTATTAGCACCCTAAACATCTACGGTACTCCGCAGGAACCTCTTTGAAAAATATGTATATTTTGGCTATAAAAATGTGTTGTATATAAAATGGATGGTGGAGGTGAGAAAAGAAATATTTTTATGATTTTTGCACCCGCCGCGGTTGCGAACCTTTAGTGCCTACGTACCACCTTTCATGCAATAGGGGATCAGGGTACACGTAGTTCCTCTTTTAAAAATTTGAAACACAAGTGTGTTGGTTGATTTTATGAGATAAGACATCATCGCAATTTTCCGTGTGAAAAACATACTTACTACCCACAATCATGAGAAAGGAGAATTTGCATCATCTCAAAGTGGAGGATATGGCTTGGATTTTAAAATCAACAATGCTTTACTCAACACCCAAGTGGAAAATATCTCACTTCACTACATATTGTAGATAGTTGTTTGCATCACTACAAGGATTGACAAGAGTCTAATCTTTTGAGAAAAGTTTAAAGATAAAAGTCAAAGTGGCAAAATGGTTCGAAATGAGATTGATTGACTTTTAGTCTTCTCACAAAAAAAGGTCAAGGTATTATTAAATTGATTGAAATTTATTTATGAAAATGTTTCGAAGATGCATGGACCTAAGTCCAGGTTTATTATGAAAATGTTTCAAGTTTCAAAACAAGAAGAGTTTTTTTTTAAAGGAGGGAGAAGATTTTTGAAATTAAAGAAGATGGGAGGAGAAGAAGAGGCTATCCTAAAGCATAAGGTAAAAGCTAGGGATAAGAACCATCTAACCAACAAGAAGCCAATACTTGACATTATGAGTCAATATAGAATTCCCATTCTTCGGATTGAAACCAAGCAAGCAAAGATACTATACCTCTTGAGAGAACCAAACTTCAAGTGTTTTAAGTCTTCGCAAAAATTGGGCAGAGTAACGGTTGTATACGGGTGAATTCCAGATTACAAACAAAGATTGTAATCTCAATAACCTGCACACAAAACAAATAAACAACCCAATGTCTTGAGGTAAACCTCAAGAACTCCAGACAAAATATCAAATAAAGTCACAAAGTCTCCAAGATAGGCCAAGGTCTCTAATCCTAAGTCCAAGAAGTCCATCACACCATAATGCAAAGGATAGTAACCATGTAGTCCAAGTATCATTAATGATTTTTATGGTTCATGTTGATTATTAGGTGTCTTTAAAAAGAAAGAAAAGCTCAAGTGAGCAAAATAAAAATGACTTAAAAGTAAATGCTCAAGTGAGCAAAGATGAAAATAGCATGAAATGTAAAATGCTAAAAGTAAATGGTACATAAAGCATGAAAATAAAAGCGTAAAGTAAAGTTAATTGTTAGTAATTAATGGTTAGTTGGATGACCATCTTGAAACTTGCATTTGGAACTCATTAGAGGATTGGTAGAACCAAAGCCTCCACACAACAAGTTGCATTTGCTTTTTGTCAAGTATATCATCCATTTTGGAATTCTCACAAGGCAACATGTAATGATCAACGATGTTTAAGTGATCCGCATTGACCAAAGATGTTGTAGATCCATTAGAGGATTGGTAGAACCAAAGCCTCCACACAATGAATCTCAAGGTTATTGGATCAAAGAGATAAAATTAACATACTTGGGCTTGCAATCATAAGTTTGGGCCACGAATGATCATTTATTCGAATCGAGACAAAATTTAGCGCTATGTTAAGCAATCGTAAGTGGACTTATGTAGAAGTCACACCTATTTTGAGGCCGGTCAATAGCAATCTATGTACTTCATGTTTGGATAAATGATATAGAGATCAAAATCCCTTAACATGTAGCACAATTAAAAAAGAAAGGGATAAGATGAAGAGGGAGGGGAATGATAAGCTAATTTGGATCACCATTTCAAAATTCTTTCATCTTTAAATTCAACCACTCCTCTAGATGGATTAAAGCACTAAACATATCATTAATCCAAAGCACCAAAAATGAATTAAATAATTCACTCTTAGGTAGATTCGAATTTATGAACATTTATCCAACTTCATCTACATCACAAAGTCCATTGAGTTTAAAGACAAATTGGACATTTAAAATTGCAATCCAAACCAACAATCAAAAGGAGTGAGTAGAAAAAGCACTTTGGATCAAAGCTGCCCCAAAACAAGGCAAAAAAGTGCATTATGTCCCTGTTGTAAATCGATTGCACTACTGTGTAAATCGATTTACACAGTACAGTTTTCAAAAATTTATGCAAAATTGCTTCTGTGCAATCGATTGCACACTGTTACAATAGCAAAAACAACATTTTTAAAGGCCAATTTCTTGTTCAAACTTTCCATCAAACACCTTATGATCATGGATCCAATTGAGCACGAAAATTCCATCAAATTATGAGAAAATAACACCATTGGAATCACAAAATAATGCTCAAAGAATCAAACCCAAAGATCAAGAAGAGATCACATTGTGAAAGATGAATTATCCAACTTACCAAAGGTAGATCTAGAGAATTATCAAAACAACTTCAAGAATTTGCTTCAATTCAACCACAAGAATCAATTGACCAAGCTTGGATGTATAGAATTGATGGAAAAAAGTGTTTGGATGAAGGTTTAGCTCAAAGATTAGTAAGCTTCAATGCAAAGCTTACTAACTTTTTGAAAATGGAGCTTTGAGTGAATTTGGTAGATGGAGAGAATTGAGAGATTTTTTAGCAAGGTGGATTTGGCTATCAAAAGCTTGAAATTTGAATGAAATGAGAGCTCTATTTATAGAGTTTTAGGATTGGGATTAGTGGTAATTAGGTAATTTATTCTTGGAGCCAAAATTTGAATTAATGATAACTCTTTCAAAAATTAGAGCCAAAATTTGAATTAATGATAATTCTTTCAAATATTAGAGCCAAAATTTGAATTAATGATAATTCTTTTTAAAAATGAAAGATTGGCACTAAAATTTGAATTAATGATACATATTTCAAAAGTGAAGGAAAATTGGAGCCAAAATTTGACAAGTTTAAAATGCTGATTTTTTTTTTTAATTTTCTCGCTGTGCAAATCGATTGCACAGTGTATTTTTTTCAAAAATGGTGCAAAATACACTATATGCAATTGATTGCACTTTAAGAGCAATCGATTGCATCAGTGAAAAAAAATGAAATTTTTTAATTCTTTTTCTTTGAAAATAGAGATTTTAGGAAAATAATACCAGAAATCCTTATTTGTCAGATGCTTCGACTTGGTACCTACAAAACAAAAGTATACAAAGACAAAGACAAATATTTTTTGTATTTTGATTAGAAGTTAGTCAACAACACATATACAAAATACACAACCAAGGTGCTTGGAGATTCCTCAAGAGAAAACTTAAAGATAGGAAAAAAGAGGAAGAACCAACCCTAATGTGATCTTGTTATGATCGAGTTGATATGATATGATAGAGGAATCTTAGGGGCAAAAATTGGGGTACAACAGCTCGGACGAGTTTTTCTTGAGAATATTACTAATTACTGAGTTAATCAGGAAGTTGGTATTATCCAATGGAAGGATGTAGACTCTGGGAACCTCTAGAACCTTGTTCGGCAGGCGATAACTTTTAGACCAACACCTTATGGGTAGTATCTTCGACCTCATGCTCGTGACGTTGAACCTATGAACCTTATATGTGTGATCTTGTGTGTGATTGCTGCATCATGCATCCATGCACTCATAAACATCTTTTGGAAAGATATTAATTCAAGGGATTTAAAAGTTGACCATTTGTGAATATCTCAGGTACTTTTTAACCATGGATTCTGGAAAGAGAAAGACCGGGAAGTACATTTTCAAGGATCCTAAGATAGATGAGTTTATCAGTCTAATCACCGAGATCAAGTATTATGCAGACTTTTGGAAGAAGTATGGATCCATTATTCCTCTCATGAAGCTAAAGATGAAGGAGGGTATTCTCTCGACCTTGGTCTAGTTCTATGATCCGATGTATCATTGCTTTACTTTTCCTAGCTATTAGTTGATGCCCACACTAGAGGAGTATTCTTATATATTGGATTTACCTGTTACCGATCGTGTTCCATTTACTGGTTTGGAAGGTGAGCCAAAACCACATGAGTTTTTGCTTTGATTCATCCTAGGAAGTCTGGGGTGGAAGCCCGTATGACTACTAAAGGAGGGATTAGAGGATTACCAGCTCAGTTCTTATTGGAGAAAGCTCGTTACTTTGCTAGGATGAAGAGTACGGTCTCTTTTGAGGCCATCTTGGCTCTACTTGCTTATGGGTTGTTCTTATTTCCTAATGTGGACAAGTTTGTTGACATTAATGCTATCAGGATCTTCATGATTGGAAACCCGGTTCCTACCTTGTTGGGTGATGGTTATTACTCTATTCATCTTTAGAATTCTTATCATGAGGGGATGATTATTTGTTGCACGCCTCTGTTGTACCGGTGGTTTATCTTTCATATCCCTCCGTCTGATGCTTTTTGGGATGTCAAGAAGGAACCCCGTTGGGCTCCTAAGATCATGGCACTTACTCATTCGGATATTGATTGGTATCATCGAGCTTACTAAGATATAGAGATTATTGACAGTTGTGGTAGTTTCCCAACAGGAGGAATTAACTATAACCATGTTCTTGCACGACGATAACTTGGTTATCCGATGAAGGATAAACTAAATAGTATTCATTTGAGTAATTTCTTTTTGAAGGATGGAGAAGACCATAGGGAAGCTAGGGAGAAGATTGCCAAGGCCTGGCGTCACATTCATAAGAAGAGTAGGAAGGATTTTGGACCTAAGGGTGCTGTTTCTTTGGAGCCATATCTTCAGTGGGTCCAAACGAGAGCTATTCAGTTGAAGATGTCGTATTCCCGGGAAACATATATGCCTGATATATTTGTGAAGACCCTTCCTCCCTTATTAGATGATCTAGAAGAGCTGAAACTTGCTTTGGTTAGGATGCAACAGGAAAAGGACGCTTGGAAGAACAAGTTCCAAACTTTAAAGATTTCCTATAGGGAAGACTTGAAGGAGAAAGACGACTTGATTGAGATCCTTAAGAGTCGAGCGGTAGAGTCTATGGAGATGCAAGGGGATTTATTTTCTCCTAAAACTCAATCAGGTGCTGATTACTCACTTCCTAATTCAGGTGATTGGAAGGAGGTTTCCATCAGATACGCGGAAGAAAACCAGAAGTTGAAGGCTCAGATTGCCAGGCTCACAGGGAAGCACCAGCGTATAGAGTGATCTCCATCAGTTTTTTAGATTTTATTTTCATCTTGTACATGGGATCATTGAAACTTGTAATCCATTTTGGAGTTGTTATAATAAAAATTTTCAGTATTTCAAATGCGTTATTACTTTGATATTTGCAATATGTCCATAAATTTTAAATCCCTTGAAATATAAAATAAAAACATGTGCATTTCATATCATGCATCATATTGCACATATTTCTTGCATTGCATATCCAGGTATCTTACCAAGCTTCTTTACTTCGTTCAGCAAGCTGACTCATCACTACAACACTCGGGCTAATTTCAGAAAGAAGATGGACAACTTAGAACAAGAGAATCATGAGCTACGTGAGGAGGTTTCTTCTTTGAAGGCCGGCATGGCCAATCTGACTGCTCTGATGGAAGCTCTGGTGTCTGCTCAGAATCATCCACCAAGTGTCCAACCTCAACCAACAAGGGCAGCTACTGAAGCTCTAACTGTTCCCGTATCTGCTACTCTAGCTGTTATTCAGAATCACATGCCTCAAGGTTATCTATGGGGTATGCCATATCATTTTTCACCTGAAGGTTTAAATCTTGGTCCTCAAGATACTCCAGTTGTTCAGACTATTGTTACTCCGGCACCTCCTGTGGTGTATGCTGCTTCTGTTGCGCCTCCTTCGGTGAATATGGTTCTTTTTGTTAACGATGATGTGTGTCGTCCTTTCCCTCCATCGAGTGAAGACTTGGGTCTTTATGACAGAATGGATAATTTTCAAGAGCAGTTTGACAAGATTCAAAGAGAGATGAAGGCCCTCAGGGGAAAAGAGCTATTTGGGCAGAATGTGAATGAGTTATGCTTGGTCCCGAATGTTAAGATACCTGCTAAGTTTAAGGTCCCGAAGTTTGAGAAGTACAAGGGTAACACTTTCCCTCGTGCTCATCTGGTGATGTACGTGAGGAGAATGTCTACCCATACTGATGACCATTGTCTACTGATTCACTTTTTTCAGGATAGTTTGACCGGTGTTGTGCTGAAGTGGTATATGAGTTTGGACAGCGCCAATATCCATACTTTCAATGATTTGGGAGAAGCATTCATCAACCAATACAAGTACAACGTGGACATGGAGCCTGACCGTGATCAACTCAGGACCATGGTTCAGAAAGACAGGGAATCATTCAAAGAATATGCACAGAGATGGCGTGAGGTAGCCGCCCAAGTGATTCCTCCCATGGAAGAGAAGGAGATGACTAAGATTTTCTTGAAAACGCTGGGTGATTTCTACTAAGAGAGGATGGTAGCAAGTGCGCCAAGTGACTTTACTGAAATGGTAGGAATGGGTATCCACTTAGAAGAGGCTGTAAGAGAGGGTCGTTTAACGAAGAGTGAAAGTTCTAGAGGTGTGAAGAAACCATCCTGTGGGTTTACCAAGAAGAAGGAAGGGGATGAAAATTTTGTTATGCAAGAGAGGAGGGTTAATACTCCTATAAGGAATTATCAGCATCATCAGCAAGTCACCTCAGTTACTCCAGTTATGGGTGCAGCTCTAACTACCGTTGATTATCAGAGACCATCCCAGCAAGGGAATCAAGGGTATAATCATAGAAGGGAGAGTTATGACCCTATTCCTATGAGCTATATAGAGTTACTACCGGCATTGATTCAGAAGAAGCTGGTTCAGACCCGACCACCTCCCGCCGTACCATCACCATTGCCTTGGTATTACAAGGCAGACCAAACATGTGCTTTTCATCAGGGAGCACCAGGGCATAATGTTGAGAATTGTTATCCTTTGAAGACTGAGGTGCAGAAGTTGGTGAAGTCTGGTGTTCTATCTTTCAAGGACATGGGACCTAATGTGAAAGACAATCCTCTACCCAAGCATGGGGGAGTAAATGTTGTGAATATGGTGGCCGGTTGTCCAGGCGACTTCCAAATTTTTGATATTAATCTGGTTAGAGGAGATTTAGTGAAAATGCATGCAGAACTTTATGAATTTAGCTACTATACATGTGACCATTCCGATTGTGCTATTTGCAGTACAGACATACAGGGTTGCGATAAGATAAAGGCTGATTTACAAGAGATGATGGATGAGGGCCTAATCCATATAATCAGGCCTAGGGCAGAGTATGAAGAGGAGGTGAATATGGTTTCTGGATGTCCTAGAGAATTCAGAATTTTTGATGTAGAGTATATGAATGAGGACCTTGTGCAATTTCATGTTACCTTCTTCCATATGGCTGGTCAGGTGGAACACTAATATGGATCTTGCCGAGTTTGTTGTTGAGATTCCCGAGGATGTTCAATCGTGAAGAAGGGTGTTCAGTCGTTGTTAGATAACGAAATTATCAAGGTTACAAGTCAAAGGGATGATTACCATGAAGTTGATATGGTTTTGGTTTATTTGACTGAAGAAGAGTCGGGTGAAGAGTATGCCTCAGCAGATGAGTATTTCACCTCAGATGAGGATTTTTTTCCAGAAATGACTCAATAATGACTGATTGTGTTGAAGAAAGGGGTAAACGTCATTGTACCTTGTTTTGGGGCACCCGCCCATCTTGAAGTTGAGTATTATAGCAAGCCAATTGTTACCCAATTGATGATTAGTTTGCTGGGTCCTATCCCCTACAAGTCAGATAAGGTTGTGCCTTACAAATACAACGCTACAATCTTAGAGGATAGAGTGGAAGTTCCCATCCAACCAATGCCTGATGTTGGGAATATTGCTGAAAATAGCAGGGTGACCCGCAACGGTCGTGTGTTTGCACCAGTTGCTCGAAGAGATGTTAATGCTGGAAAGAAAATTGCTGAGAATGTTGAACCCAAGAAGGCTACAGGTGAGACTAGTGGGGCTGCGTTAGAGAAAGAAATGGATGATATTTTGAAGATAATCAAGATGAGCGACTACATAATTGTAGATCAGCTACTGCAGACTCCTTCAAAAATATCTATCTTGGCGTTATTGATGAACTCCTTTGCACACAGAGAATCCTTGATGAGGGTACTGGATCAAGCTTTTATGGAGAGTGATATGCCAATAGAGCAATTCAGCAGTGTAATAGGGAACATTACATCATGTAATAACTTGAGTTTCTGCGATGATGAATTACCAGATGAAGGAAGGAATCACAACCTGGCCCTCCACATCTCCATGAACTGCAAGAATGATTCACTATCCAATGTGTTGATTGATAATATATTCGCGTTGAATGTTATACTGAGGAGTATGCTTATGAAGTTGAAATATTAAGGAACGCCTATGCGCTCGAGTGACATCATTGTGAAAGCATTTGATGGATCAAGGAAATATGTTATTGGTGAAGTGGACTTGCCTATTCATATAGGACCACATTTGTTTTAGGTAACTTTCCAGGTCATGGATATTGTACCTGCTTTTAGTTGTTTGCTAGGAAGGTCGTGGATACATGAGGAAGCGGATGAAGCTTCTATTGGAACCCAGTTCCAAGCCTTATCCATTGACAATATAAGAGGAAATGAGAATTACATGGTTTCACTTAAGGATGCGCAACAGGTTGTGCGTAAGGATCATAGTGAAGTATGGGGACAGATTGTGGATCCACCTGTGAACAAGAACAAAGCTGGCTTGGGGTTCTCTTTGAAGAATGACAAAGGTAATGGCATGAAGCTGAAGTCTACTGCGAGCAAGTATCAAGATATCTTCCATAGCGAGGGTTATCTTCATCCAACTGTTTCCAGGATTAATGCCATTGTAGAAGATGAAACAGAGTAGAAAAGGCCGAATTATGTGGCACACGGAGTTAGGGTTCATAACTAGATCACCATTGATGTTCCCTCTTGCATACATGTTTCAAAGTAATTTGTTTTGTTAATCTTTTTGAAAAAAGCTTTCACTCTGCCCAAGGTGGAAGTATTAATTTGTAGGGCTTATATGTTTTCTGTGACTTTTAAAATCAATAATAAAAGTTGTCTTTGTTTCCCAAATTGTGTCTTTATCTCCTGCTTTTTCTTGGAAAATGGTAATAAAAAAAAACCCTTCAAAATAAATAATAACTGAAATTCAATCTGCATGATCACTTTTATATGTGTCAGTTTCTAAAAGCAATCATAAATCATATGTGAAGATTAATTAAAAAACTCGTTGAATACAATGACCTTGCACCCTCTCCCAACTTTGAATGTCCTGTGTATGGAGCTGAAGAATAAGATTATGATGAGATTCCAGAAGAGGTCTCACGGTTTCTTGAGCACGAGGAAAATACCATTCATCCATATAAAGAGCCATTGGAAGTGATCAATTTGGGTTCAGAAGAAGATCCAAAGGAAGTCAAGATTGGAGCATTATTGCATCTCGATGTGAAGAGCAGGTTGATTGAGCTGTTGAAAGAGTATGTGGATATTTTTGCTTGGTCTTATCAAGATATGCCTGGTCTAGATACAGATATTGTAGAGCACCGTTTGCCATTGAAGCCAGAGTATCCGCCAATTAAACAAAAGTTGAGAATAACTCACCAAGATATGGCAGTGAAAATCAAAGAGGAGGTTCTAAAGCAAATTAATGCTGGTTTTCTTGTAACGTCAGTGTATCCTCAATGGATTGCCAATATTGTCCCAGTACCAAAAAAAGATGGAAAAGTCCGCATGTGCATAGATTACAGAGATCTAAATAAAGCTAGTCCAAAAGATGAGTTTCCATTGCCACACATTGATATGTTAGTGGATAGCACAACAAAATTCAAAGTATTCTCGTTCATGGACGGATTTTCTGGGTATAATAAAAAAAGAATGGCTCTGGAGGACATGGAAAAAACAACTTTTATCACACCCTGGGGAACATTCTGTTATAGAGTGATGCCCTTCGGGTTGAAGAACGCTGGTGCAACGTACCATAGGGCTATGACAACCCTATTCCATGATTTGATGCACAAGGAAATCGAAGTATATGTTGATGATATGATTTCCAAATCCCATACTGAAGAAGGGCATGTAGAAGATTTATTGAAGTTGTTTCAGTGTTTGAGGAAGTATCGTCTCCGCTTGAATCCAAATAAATGCACCTTCGGTGTTCGATCAGGGAAATTGTTGGGTTTCATTGTTAGCCAGAAAGGAATTGAAGTTGACCCTGATAAAGTCAAAGCAATTCAAGAGATGCTAGCGCCAAGAACTGAAAAGCAAGTCATAGGTTTCCTCTAGCGTTTGAATTATATTTCCAGATTCACTTCCAACATGACTGCAACATGTGAACCGATCTTTAAGTTTCTAAAGAAAGATCAAGGTTATGTGTGGACGGATGACTGCCAAAGGGCATTCAAAAGTATTAAAGAATATCTGCTTAAACCTCCTATCTTGCTCTCTCCTGTCGAATGAAGACTGTTGATTATGTATCTGACAGTGTTAGATAAATCCATGGGTTGTACTCTGGGACAACAGGATGAAATAGGGAAGAAGGAGTTTGCCATTTATTATCTCAGTAAAAAATTCATTGACTGTGAGTCGCTGTATTCCATGCTAGAAAAGACATGTTGTGCTTTGGCCTGGGCGGCAAAGCGTTTGTGGCAGTATATGTTGAATCACACTACTTGGTTGATCTCCAAAATGGATCCAATCAAGTACATTTTTGAAAAGCTTGCTCTTACTGGGAGAATTTCCCGTTGGCAGATGTTGTTATCTGAATATGATATCGAATACCTCACTCAAAAAGCTATTAAAAGCAGTGTGTTGGCAGATTATCTTGCTCACCAACCAGTGGGGGATCACCAGTCTGTAGAATATGAATTCCCCGATGAGGATGTGATTTTCTTGAAAGTGAAAGATTGTGATGAACCATTGTGTGAGGAAGGTCTTGACCCTGAATCTCGTTGGAGTATGATATTTGATGGAGCTGTGAATGCTTATGGTAAAGGAATTGGTGTCGTGAATGTCACTCCCCATGGATCTCACATTCCTTTTACCGCAAGGTTAACATTTGATTGTACTAATAATATGGCAAAATACGAGGCTTGCATCATGGGTCTCGAAGAAGCAAGTGATCTCAGAATTAAAATTCTAGATGTGTATGGTGATTCAGCTTTGGTAATAAATCAGATTAAAGGAGAATGAGATACTCGTCACCCCGGCTTGATCCCTTACAAATATTATTGTTGTACCCCAAAATTTTCCCTCACATTTATCAAATATTTCTTAACAAAGACCTCTCTTGGTTCAAGACTGCACTAGGGTTGATCAGCTTAAGACACCTCCTTAAGCACTGATGACCAAAATTAGGGTTTGAGATTGCACAAGGATATTTGAACTTTCAATGCTTCATATGACTTTCATGGATCATTCTGGACCCCCAAGATTACTCATGTCAAGTTTCAAACTTTGGATCACACTTTTGCTCAGTCAATTGAGCAGTTGACCTAAAATCAACTGTATTGGGGGAAAAGTCAACTAAGACCAATTTACAGTAAAACCTCATGATTTTTTATCCACATCAACATTATAAACTCATATGTATCATTTGATCAAGTTTGGACCATAATTCCTCAAGAAATTTGATCAAATCATCAAAAGGGCAAAATGGTCAAAATTAGGGTTTTGATAGAGAAAGGGCAATTTCTGATTTTTGACCTAGCAAATGGTCAATTGGTTTGAAGCATGATTTCAAGATTTCAATTGCATCATTTTGACCTAATGGCATGACCTAAAACATTTCTCAAGATCAATTGGATTGATAGTGAATTTTCAGTCAACTAATCAAAAAGTCAATTGTACACTGAAAAGTCAAACTTTGACTTTTTGGTCAAAGTTCAATGTCAAAGATCACAATTCATCAAAACATGTCAAAATATGAAGCTTATTCATCAAGAGATCAAAAAGTCAAGATTTTATTTTGAAAAGTCAAAGTTTTCTAACTTAGAAATTTTTCTAAGTGTTTAAACTTCATGGTTTTTTCATAACTTTGGGCCAATTTTTTACCATGATACAAGAAGATCCAGAAGAAACTTTCAACATGAAAGTTGTAGATCTCCATGATACCTACAGCATTGCTTTACACAACTTCTCCTAAAAATTCTTGGATCTCAAGTTATTAATTCCTAAAGTCATGGTCTTGAAATTGGACACTTAGTGAAATTTTGCCCTAGTTTTGGTCAGGATTTTGACCTAACTTCATGGCACTTTTTCATATAGTTCCAAGGGGAATTTTCAAAAGTGATTCAAATAGGGGTTGTAGAGCACATTAAAAGCTTTCCATAATGTCAAATAACTCCTTGAGATCATTCTTTAGTAGGGAGAATCGAAGAGATGAAGTTAGGGTTTTCACACTTGAATTACAAGTCATTTTGTGATGAACAAGATTCAAATTTCAAACCTATACTGCATAATCTCTACTTTATAGGCCTCAAACTTGTTAGGCACTCCATAATTAATTGCTTGTACAGCTGTTGGAGGTCTCAATTGAAGCATTCAATGCAAGGCCATGCTTTATATCCATTTTGGGAAGAAAGTGCACAATGCCATTTTGATAAAGTAGCTTTGTGCACAAAACATGTTCTTGAGCCTTGCAATTGTTTTCTTCTGATCATACATGTCCCATAACTCAAGAGAAGCTTGTCTAAACACTTAAAATCACTCAGCCCATGCTTGTACCTTCTCTTGGAACCATATTTCCCACTTTTCTTCAAAATCAAGTAACATAACAATCAGTCTAGAACTTGTACTTCTGACCCTCTCAAGCACTCAAGCCTTTCGCTTATACATACACAAGTAATTTGTCACAAAATAGACGCGTGCTTGAGCCTTGAAAACACCAAGAACTCAGATTTGCATCTCCTACCTCCATTTTCATATAACCTGACCAAAAGTTTGAAACTAATAACTCCCTCGTGCGTTTTCAAGCCTCTTTGTTCCCAAAGCTTCTAAACATCATTTAGAAGTCATCCCTCATCCTGTTACAGTTCTGTAACACCTCCATCACCATCCTTCATTTCCAAAAACAGAGGTCTACATCTTGACTTCTCTAGGCCAGTTCAAGCACTTACAACTCAAAGTAACCATTGCATTAGCTTCCTGGGACCTCAGTGGAGCTATTCTGATCATCACAACACCTTGAGGAGTGCTCATTTGCAGAACACGATTTCCAGTTTTGAGGTAAGTTATCTCAACCTTGAACTCTTCATACAAGCATCATTACTGTTTAAATTGTGGATGAAAAATGTAGACATCATTGTTCTGAAGCTAACCATGTATTTAAATTTCATTTATATTGCTTGAGTAGTTAGAATTTTGAATCTGAACATCCTGAAAAAATTAGGTCAGAAATTGGTACCATTCAAAATTCATGTTCATTCTTGAGAATTAATTTAAGTTGTTTACATTTCTGGAATCATGGTAAAGTTTTACACAAGTTTCATGTTTACTTTATTGAAAATGGTTGAGAAATGAACAAGTTACAGGTGGTCTGGATGGAGGTTGAAGATGAAGTGTAATCAGGGCGCGTTTTATGTTATATATTTATGGTTTTGCATAAGTTAACAGATGTATCAGCACCCCAGTGGTTAAAGCGCGTGCCTGTCACTATGAGGTTCTGGGTTCAAGCCCCAACGTGAGTTTTCACAATTTTCACACTTTTTGACCTTTTTTTGTAACGTTGGGCTTCACTCCTTTGGGCCTATTTCTTTTTTGCTTATTCTGACTCCTCTTGACTATTCACACCCCTGGCCCATTTTATTTTCTTTTTCTCATTTTTCATTTATTTATTGTCTTTAATATTTTATCTAATATTAAGAAAAATCAGAAAAAATATAATAACATTAGATTTATATTTTGATATAGTTTATTTATTTTTTACAATAAAAATTATTTTTATTTAATCATACTTTATTTATTTTTACTAATTGGTTTGTAAATTTAATTAAAAACTAGGGTTTTAGTTATTTTCTTTTACAAAATTTAAATATATTATTTTAAAACCAAAAAAGACCAAAAATATTTTATAATACTATAAATTATTGTTAAGACAAAAATACCAAAAATATTCTTCTTACAAACTTAATTTCTTTTTTAATCAATTAATATTTAGATTAGGGTTTTATTTAAATTCTTTTCCTAGTATATTTAGGTTTACTTTTTACTAATTTAATTAATTATTTTGTTTTAGTTAATTAGGTTAAAACAAAATCCTTTTCCTAAAAAGAATCCAATCAAAAATCCATTTTCTTTCCATTTTACATTCTTGTATATTTATTCATTTTTGTACATTATTTATCCAAATTCAATATGGTTGTAGTAGATTATTTAGATTTAAATTCTTGGAATCCCCATTTGTAATTTGTACACCCCCTCCCACAAGTATTGTAATAGCATAGTAATTTTAAATTCCACACTTTATCGCTTTATATATAAATGCTAGTAATTAGGATTTTGTATGGAAAGACTAAAACCAAGAAATAGAAAACCCTAATTAAAGACAAAAATAAGCATGAAAATCAATACATTTGCACACAAACACCCCTAGGGTAAAACCCACTTGGTTGCCTTACAAAACAGCCATATTACGCATATGAGGTATCCTAGCAAAAACAAACAAAATACAAGATCATAGCCCCTCGATGACGCTATCTAAGTTGACTTTCAAAGTGATCTTAGTCCCTAAAGAAAAAATGCTAAGGTACCTTGCAACATTGCTAATCATGGTTATACAATGACCCACACCCGTCCCGTTTACATCCAAAGATATGGTTACTTACCAAATCAATGGTAAGATAACAATGTCAAATAAAAAAGGAGATGAACATGAAAGAATTTTGAGTAGGTAGAATGTTCCTAGTTACTTGCTTAAATTCAAAACAAAAACATCCTTGCTATTTTCAAAACAAACACCAACACTTTCAAAAACATCTTTCAAAACTTGAAAACATTTTCAAAAGATCAAACACTTTGTATACATTCTTATGAACGAGAATCATTACAAAGTTTGCCTAAACGAAAGTGCATTTTCAAAATACTTTCAAAAAACCACACAAAGCACATTTTTCAAACAAAAGCAAGTGATCTAGTAAGTAACTAAGAGCCCATGGAAAACCATGGATGAAAAGAATGCTAATACCTTCCCTTTTCATAATCTAACCCCCGAACTCAAAGAAATAATCTCAAAGGTATTTCCTGTGCTTTTTCACCTTTCCTTTTGGATAAAAGAAAAGTCAGTGGTGACTCTTGCTAACCGCAACATTTGCCATAAAACACAAAACACCCAAGTCAGTTCTCCCACCGCATCACAAAACTGGCGACTCTGTTGGGGAAAATTTTAAAAGTGGGTTTACCTTAGGGTTAGATCACATTTACTTGCTTTCTTTATTTGACTTGTATGCTTTACATTTTGGTTCTTTGTTTGGATTTGAATCCTTTACCCGGATTTGGGATACCTTATAGGTAAGTAGCAATACGTTGTGGAAATTGTGTGGGGTATACCGACACGGTCTAAGCAATACCGCTGAGTGATGTCATGAAGCACTAATAAACTTTTAGAACCTTTACTTGAACAACTTGGCCTTTAGGACGTAGTGAGATAACCGGCTTTGGTGCAGTGGAAAGTTGGTAGATACTCGATACTACACTCATTGAGGTTTGGTTTTTTGGGATACTTTGGTCTCCATTAAAGAGGCTTGCGCTGAAACAATGCCCAAGGAAACAAACCAGTGATATTGAGCTCCTTAGAACCCAGTTACTATTACTAGGACAGGTTTGAGCCAACTAAACTTCAAGAGGGTACTTACCTATGAGACTCCATGCAAGCCTAAACCTAAGGACTTATTTACTTTTTGTTTATGTATATTTACTTGTACATAACATCATAAACATCATAACATCATACTCATATTCATTAACCATTTCAAGGATTTTTTGGGATTTATCTTTGTTCTATTTTGTAGGACATGGATTCTATTCGCAGGAAAACCATTCAAGTCAACCTTGTTAGGATCCCTCCTCAACTCAAAGAGCTAGCATCAAGGATTCCTGAAAATTCTCCATTTACCGAAAGACATGGTCGCTTACTAAACTTGGTCACCTCCAACACTGATGAAGACATGATGAAGGTGCTATTTCAGTTCTTTGATCCTTTACACCGTTGCTTCACATCTCCCGACTCTTGAGGATTCCCATTCTCAATCAACTAGATTTCAACGGTACGGAAAGATATCCAAAGCCAAAAGAGATTGCTCAAGCTCTACACTTGTAACCATCTGATATCACAACTAATTGGGAAATAAGGAGTGGTGTCAAAGGTTTCCTAGCAAAGTTCTTGCTTGAGAAAGCCCAAAACTGTTGGAACTCTTTGGATTTGAAAGCCTTTGAGGAAATTGTGTCTCTCCTCATCTATGGGATGGTTTTGTTTCCAAATCCTGACCAACTCATAAATATGAACACCGTCAAAATCTTCATGTCTCATAACCCAATGCCTACTTTGCTAGGGGACATCCTACATTCTTTTCACACTCGCACCATGAAGAAAAGAGGTATCCTTATGTGTTGTACTCCTCTTTTGGCAAGATGGTTTATTTTTCATCTTCCCCAATCTGTATTGAAGAATGAGCAAGGTTCAAGGTGGTCACATAGGTTGATGATGCTCAGACATTCAAATATTCATTGGTGTTCCCGCTCTTTGGAGAACGTTACTATCGTCGACCGTTATGGAGAATTCCCTAATGTCCCTTTACTTGGCATTAGAGGAGGTATCACCTATAACCCTTCCTTAGCCTTAAGACAGTTTGGTTACGCTCGAAGGGATGGTCCACATGAGATGTTTATTCAAGGTTTGGTATTTGACTACGAGAGCGATGATCAAGGTCACCGCCAGAGATTTATCCGAGCTTGGAGGATGTTGAACAAGGTGGATAGCAAGACACTGGGACACAAGAATTCCATTCCCCTCGAGCCTTACCTTAAATAGGTGCGAGCTCGTGCTCAGAAACTTGTGATGCCTTATCCCTCCATCTTGCCAGTCATCGTGGAGCCAGTGGTCGAAGGAGATGTTCCCTACACTATCCTCCATCCTGACATGCCTACCTCTCTCGAAGAATTACAAAAGGGTTGGGTCCAGATGAAGGAAGAACGAGATACTTTCGAGGCTCAATTTTTTGCTAGTGAGAAGAGAGTCTTGGAGCTTATGAAGCAGTTACAAGAAGAGAAAAGTGTGAACGCTTAAGTCGCGCCAAAGAGGATGCGTTCAGTCTTTTTATCTTAGAAAGCTATTTTGTAAGCCCAAGAGGCATGATGTAATATTTATTGTTTTGTCTACTAAAAATTAACGTTTATTCATTCTGTTTGTCTACACAAATTTAAATCTCATTAATCCTTGAAAACATTTGCATGTACATATCCCATGCATCATAACATGATAGGTTTCTCGCATAACAGGTTTCCTTATCTTTCTGCTGTTTATTTCAGCAAGATGGATCTAGAGAAAACTTTGACGGATCTCCAAGCCCATAATTCTCAGTTTCAGGAAGCTCTACTAGCCCTAGCTAAGGGGCAGCGAGATATGATGGCTTTGTTGGCCGTTAAGAAGAAGCCAAAGAAGAAAGCTCTACTCAACATGGCTATAAGGTCCAATGAGACAATCCGTCAAATCCCAGTAGGAGGAGACTCATTTGAAGAGGACAAGAACCAGGTCGATAAAGTCAAGAGTACTCAAGCTGAATGTGTTAATGATCAAGAATCTGATGATGATTATTTCAACGAGTAGTATCCACCCTCTGATATCAAATACAAGCAATTAGAAGACAGATTGAAAGCTGTTGAAATCCAAGCCGTCCCCGGTTTAGATTTTGATGATTTAGGTTTGATCTCTGGGGTAGTCATTCCCCACAAATTCAAGGTACCAATCTTTGCAAAGTAAGATGGGGTTTCTTGTCCAAAACTCTATTTGAAATCTTATGTGCGCAAGATGCAACCGCACACTGCCGATAAGAAGCTATGGGTTCACTTTTTCCAAGAGAGTTTGGCTGGAACACAACTTGAATGGTTTTATCAGCTAGATGGTTATCGTATCAATACTTGGGAGGATTTAGCTACTGCCTTTTACCATCATTATCAGTACAACGCCGACTTGGCGCCAACGAGGGTTCTATTACAAGATATGACTATGGGAAAGAAAGAAGGATTTAAGGAATATGCGCAAAAGTGAAGAGACCTTGCTAGTAGGGTCCAACCTCCCTTAACTGATAGGGAGCACATCGACATGTTCATGGGTACTTTATCTGATACTTTCTTTAATTTGTTGGTTGGCTGCTCTTCTTCTAGTTTCACTGAATTAATCTTAACCGGTGAAAGGGTTGAAAGTGGCATAAAAAATGGGAAGATCTCTGTGGCATCTACCTCCACCGTCAATCCTATCAATAAACCTTTTGCTGCAAAGAAGGAAGTTAATGTTGTGTATGGGGCAAGGGCCCATACCAAGAAGAATGATCGTCCGTTTGTCTGAATCTCTAATCCAACTCCTACTCCAAGACCATCTGCAAATCATCAATGTTTTGAAACTCCAAGAAGACAATTTACAAGGTTAGGCATGTCACTATCTCAAGCCCTTCAACATTTTATCAAGGCTAATTTAGTTACATTGCGCGATCCTCCCGCCAACCCTGACACCTCGTCGCTAAAGTTTAATCCGAACGCAAAGTGTGCTTACCATTCAAACAGCCCCGGGCACGAGACTGACCAGTGATGGGCCTTGAAGAACAACATCCAAGATTTAATTGACAACAAGACTATTGAGTTTGATCCTCCTCCGACGCTTAATGTAATTACCACTCCAATGCCGAAGCATGGCAAAGGTGTTAATGTTCTCGAATATACAATTTTTGTTGCCTCCGTTGAAGAATTGACTACTCTACTGAATGTAATCAAGAACAATTTGTTGAAAGTCAGGATTTTCCATGGCTGTGTAAAAGACTGTGTGTGTTGTACAAGGCAACTCAATGGATGTGAAGGGTTGAAGAAAGGCATACAGCGCCTGATGGATAGCCATGAAATTCTATTTGAAAAGACTCCACTTGCCAAGAGTTGGATTAACAAATGTGAAGACCTTTCTATTATTACCATCTCAAACAAGCCTCTTAGGATCACCTCCAAAGGTCCTATTAGGATTTCAAATGAACCCACTATTTCTCCCTTAATAATTACCAATCCCGGATCGATTCATTATTCTTCAAATAAAGAAGTACCATGGAATTACGATGCTGAAGTGTTTTATCATGGGATTAAACAAGATGCCTGGATCAAGGAAGAAAAAGATGACGATGTCAGTAACATAGCTGGCTCAAGCAAAGTAACTAGAATTGGAAGAATAATTTCACCCAATATCTCACCACCAGTTGTTACAAGGACGCCCATCCGCATTACTGCCGCCAAGCCAAGTGTCGATACCAGAGGGAAAGAAAAGGTTGTTGAGCCGGTTGTGATTGAAGTACCCTCCAAAGACGTAGCTGATGAAGAACCCTCCGCCCGTGAAATGGACGAGATTTTGAAGATCATAAAGAGAAGCGACTTCGAAATTATAGAATAGTTGGGGCAAACCCCTTCTAAGATTTTAATGTTGTCATTGCTACTTTGCTCTGATGCCCAGGCTCGAACATTAATCAAGTTCCTGAAAAAGGCTCATGTCCCTCATGAGACAACAACAAATCAATTTGAGAATTGCGTGGCTAGCCTGACAGCTGATAATGGCTTGGGATTTTCAGATGCTGACTTAACATCTCTCGTGAAAAATCACAATAAAGCTTTACATGTGTCAATCTAGTGCCAAGGGACCACCTTAGCACATGTGATAGTCGACACTGGTTCTTCTATGAATGTATTACCCAAGGGGGCGTTAGACCGTCTTGACTGTGAGGATTTAGTCTTGAAGCCAAGCGACATCATTGTAAGAGCGTTTGACGAATCAAAGAGGACTGTTCATGGAGAGGTAGATCTTCCAATCAAAGTGGGTTCTCAAATCTTCAACTCCACCTTCTATATTATGGATATTCGTCCGGCCTATTCTTGTCTGTTAGGTCGCCCGTGGATCTATAAAGCTGGGGCAGTAACCTCAACCCTCCACCAGAAACTCAAATATCCAGTCAAGGGCAGAATAGTGACCGTCTGTGGAGAAGAGGAGTTTATGGTCAGCCACCTTAACTCTTTCAAGTACGTAGAGATGGATGGGGAATTCATTGAAACTCCATGTCAAGCCTTTGAGGTCGTACCACCAATGATTGCTGCTACTAAATGTTCTTCCGATGAGTCTAAAGTTGTTAAGGCCACGCCAAAGATGGTTTCAGTCAAGGGTGCCCACGCGGCAATTGAAGAAGGAAACTGCGATACTTGGGGGTAACTCCTCGATATCTCATTTAAAGAGGACAAGTTTGGTCTAGGCTTCACCATTAAAACTCAGAAGGAAGGAAGGCATGCTCGTGCTGGAAAGCCACCTCTCCGCATTGGAAGCCATGGAGTCAACACCATGGATGATTCTGAAGAAGAAGCTGCATTTGAAGAGTGGGTGTACCCAACTACAATGGAGCTGAAGAATTGGAATACAAAGGACTTTGTGTCCATCTCCTTCATTAAGGAGTAATCTACTTGTTATTACTTTTCTTTCAATTCAAGAACTTGTTGTCTGTAATATTTTAACAATGACTTTTCAGCCATGTGCCTGGCCCGAGGCATTTTGGTCCATTTGTCAAGGGTTTTATTTATATTCATCTAATCATATGATCATTCAGTACATTGGACTCTTTTGCATTCAAATATTTGTGTTCATTGTCTTTCCTTTCTTTCAAATACATTTTCAAAAATAGCCATGTATCTTACATGCACACACACACACACACACACTTCTGCAGGTCCACATCCACTCTGGATCCTATTGCCAATGACTCTATTATTGGCGACTATGACTTTGAATGTCCTATCAACCGAGCCGAAGACGAAGTCAAGGAAGATTGTGACATACCGAGAGAACTATCCAGACTTCTATTACAAGAGGAAAAATCTATTCAACCACATAAAGAGTCAGTTGAAGTTACAACCTGGGTACTTAGTCAGATAAGAAGGAAATCAGGATCGGCGCTAATTTGGAAAGTAGTGTTAAGAGCAGGTTGGCTCAGATGTTGCACGATTATGTGGAAGTATTTTCTTGGTCTTATGAAGATATGCCTGGGTTGGATACCGACATCGTAGTTCATTGTCTGCCAAAAAGAGAGGACTTCCCTCCTGTTAAACAAAAGGTTCGTCGCATGAGGCCTGATATGTCTAAGAAGATCAAAGCTGAAGTAATGAAACAATTTAATGCAGGGTTCCTAGCTGTGACATCCTATCCTCAATGGGTTGCCAATGTGGTACCAGTGCCGAAAAAAGACGGGAAAGTTTGCATGTGTGTAGACTATAGGGATCTGAATAGGGAAAGCCCCAAGGATAACTTCCCTCTACCACACATTGACGTCTTAGTTGACAATACCGCTCAGCATAAAGTCTTATCTTTCATGGATGGCTTCTCGGGCTATAATCAAATAAGGATGGCTCCCGAAGACATGGAGAAGACTACTTTCGTTACGCAATGGGGCACCTTCTGCTACAAGGTCATGTCGTTCGGATTAAAGAATTCAGGGGCAACATATCAAAGGGTTATGGTAGCTTTATTTCATGACATGATTCATCATGAGATAGAGGTATATGTGGATGATATGATTGCCATGTCATAAACCAAAGAAGAACATCTCGATCATCTGCAAAAATTATTCGAGAGGCTGAAGAAATACAAGCTGAGGTTAAACCCTAACAAGTGCATGTTTGGGGTACGATCTGGAAAGCTTCTGGGTTTTGTCGTCAGCAATAAAGGCATTAAAGTTGATCATGCCAAGGTAAAGGCTATCCAAGAAATTCCAATCCCTCACTCTAAAAAGGAAGTCAGAGGATTCTTGGGTCGTCTCAATTACATTGCCTGTTTCATATCTCACTTGACTGCTACTTGTGATCCATTCTTCAAACTCTTGAAGAAAGATCAGGTAGTCAAATGGAACGATGAGTACCAGATTGCCTTTGACAAAATCAAAGAATACCTACAAGAACATCCTATTCTCATGCCTCCAGTTGAAGGAAGACCCTTGATCATATACTTGACAGTACTAGAGAACTCTATGGGGGTGTGTTCTAGGCCAACATGACGAGTTTGGCCGAAAAGAGCATGCTATTTATTACTTGAGCAAAAAGTTTACCGACTGCGAAACCAGGTATTCACTGCTCGAGAAAACTTGATGTGCTATGGCATAGGCTGATCACCGGCTAAGATAATATATGTTGACCCGTACCACTCTGTTGATTTCTAAGATGGACCCAATCAAGTACATCTTCGAGAAACCTGCCCTTTTCGGACGGATAGCCAGGTGGCAAATGATCTTGATCGAGTATGACATTCAGTATACGACTCAAAAAGCCATCAAGGGGAGTGTACTAGAAGATCATTTAGCCCATCAAGTTGTGGATGATTATCAGTCAATGAACTTTAACTTCCCTGATGAGAACATAATGCTGGTAACCGGCTGTGCAAAACTCAGACCATATGACGGACCTGAACAAGGATCCCGTTGGACTATGGTATTCGATGGGGCTTCCAACGCCTTAGGTAACGGAATTGGTGTTGTGATCATCTCTCCTGAAGGTTTCCACACTCCTTTCACTACCATACTATGCTTCGATTGCACAAAAAATATGGCCGAGTATGAAGCATGCATCTTAGGTTTGAAAGCTGCTATTGACTCAAGGATTATGCATCTGGATGTGTTCGGAGATTCCTCCCCAGTGATCATCCAAGTAAAAGGAGATTGGGACACTAAACACCCTAATCTTATCCCTTACAAGGAACTTGTGCTATCCCTAATTCCTTACTTCGAAGAGATCACTTTTGAGCACTTCCCTAGGGAAGAAAACCAATTGGTTGATGCTTTGGCAACCATGTCTTCAATGTTCAAGGTCAATTGGGACAGCGAAGCCCCTATGATAACAATTGAAAGATTCGACGAACCTGCACATTGCTATGAGCTTGACACCGATGCGGAAAAGCCATGGTACCATGAGGTGATGAGATGCCTTAAAGCACAAGAGTATCCAGAGGGGGCATCTATCAATGACAGAAAGTTCTTGCGATGATTTGTAGCTAAGTTCTTCCTAAGTAACGGGATATTGTACAAGCGCAACCATGATTCAACTCTACTCCAATGTGTGGGAAAGAAGGAGGCAGAGGAAATCATGGAAGACATGCACGATGGTATCTTCGGTACTCACTCAAGTGGGCATACGATGGCTAAGAAAATCTTAAGAGCAGGTTACTATTGGTCAACGATGGAGACTGATTTCCATCAACATTCAAGAACTTGTCACAAATGCCAAATCTATGCTGACAAGGTCCATGTGCCTCCTATTCCTCTGAATGTCATGACCGCTCCGTGGCCATTTGCAATGTGGGGAATTGATATGATTGGAGAGATCAAGCCCACAGCTTCCAACAGACACCGCTTCATTCTTGTTGCTATCGACTATTTTACCAAATGGGTCGAAGCCGCCTCGTTTGCCTTAGTCACCAAGAATGTGGTAGCCAGATTCATCATACACAACCTCATCTGTCGTTATGGTATCCCCGAAAAGATCATCACCGGCAATGGGACTAACCTCAACAATTCTATGATCATTGATCTTTGCACTCAGTTTAAGATCAAGCATCACAATTCTTCTCCATATAGAATAAAAATGAATGGCGCAATCGAAGCGGCCAACAAAAATATCAAGAAGATTGTGCAGAAAATGATAGTAACCCATAAAGATTGGCATGAGATGTTGTCGTTTGCTCTACATGGCTACCGTACTTCAGCTAGAACATCAACTAGGGCAACTCCCTTTTCTCTAGTCTATGGCATGGAAGCTATTTTGCCAGTGGAAGTTCAAATTCCCTCGCCGAGAATTATGAATGAGGCATGCCTAGGCGAAGACGAGTGGATTCAAACGAGATTGGATCAGCTTAATTTGATTGACGAAAAACGATTAGCTACTATTTGCCATGGTCAGACGTGCCAAAAACGAATGATCAAGGCTTTCAACAAAAAGGTCAAACCTCGAGTATATCAAATTGGTGACTTGCTGATAAAACGCATTATTCTACCATAAGGCGACCCCATAGGCAAATAGACTTCCACCTATGAAGGGCCATTTGTTGTCAAGAGAGTTTTCTCTGGCGATGCCATGATGCTGACTACCATGGATGGTGAAGATTTCCCACATCCTATAAACGCATACATAGTTAAAAAAATACTACGCATAAGAGACCCGTTAGGTTGACACACCTAAGAAAAATAAGGGCGTCCTGGCAAACCAAAAGGTTTGGGAAAAAATTAGGGATATATATAAGAGATTTTACACCTGGCAATTTGAAAACTCGAAAGGGCGACTTGGGCAAAAAAGGGTATCCTGGTGGGCTGAAAACCCGAAAGGGCGGTCCAGGAAAAATTTAAGGATTAAAACCGTATGACTATGTCCCGTGGAATCAACACATTCAATTTTATCACCAAGGTCCAAGTTCAAACAGTCCAAGATCAATCCAATCAACTTCCATCAACAGCAAGGGACATTCGAAGACATTGGGGCAAATAGTAGAGTTGGAGGGTAATAAGATCATTTCACATGGCTATTTGTTTTCATTCTAAAATTTTGTTTTCCTGTCAACGATTTCCTCTTACTAAGATCTCCGTCTCTCTGTACGAAAACGCTTATTCATGGGCAAAACATCAATACAAATATACTTTGAAGTGCAAAAATTTTGTCTTTGTTTTAAATACAAATTTGTACAATGACTAAATTTTGTACCCCAAAATTTTCCCTCCCATATTTCTCAATACATTTCAAGTGAGGTCCTCAAATTGCTCAAGGAAGTCCAAGAGTTGACCAGACAACCTCTCTCCTAAGGCAGTCTACCCCAAATTAGGGTTTCATTTTGCATCAAGATGCTTGAGTCAAAAGGGACCCAAATGCTCACTCTTGTCATAATATGTACTCAAGATCATCCATGTCAAGTTTCAAGCCTTGCAGAGGAAGTTTGCTCAGTCAATTGCTCAAAGGCCTAAAAATCGACTATGCTAGGGCAAAAGACAACTGTGGCCCACATACAGTCAAACTTCAAGATTTTTGTCCAACATTCTCACTTTGAAGTATTATTCATCATTTGATCAAGGGTTGATCATGATTCCTCAAGGATTGCTCACAATTCATCAAAACCCAAAAGTTGCTAAATTTAGGTTTTGCAAGAAAAGTCAACTCAACTTTGACCAAGCATAACTTTCTCATACTTTATAAAAAAACTGACCCATCCAAAGCTCATTTTGAAGAGGATTTAATTCCCTACAATTCATATTCATCTCCCAAGTTCAAAATATGCACTCACAAGAAGATATGAATTTGGACATTATAGGTCATTTTGAAAAGTCAACAAAAATACCTTTTGGGTCAAAGCTTCATACATGAACATGGAAGACTCAATTGAGATGAGACCAAAATTGTTGCTTATAGGACATCTTAAGCTTTCTAAAAAGTCCAAGAACACCTCTCTAGGGTCAAAATTGAGAGAGTTGTACATTGGTAAAGTTGACCCTTTTTGCAAAATTGCCAAAAGTCAAATGTGGCCAAAATTGCATTTTTTGCTAAATGGGCCCAACTTTTTATGCTTTCACTGAGTTTGTAATGTGACCCGCGACCCATGAGCCCTTCCACTTGTCATTATTTTATTTTTGTCATTTATTTTGAGTTTATTTCATTTAAATCAAATAAAATCAAAATAAAATAATGAAAATATCAAGAACTAATTAAAGCTTGAGATTTTGTACATGATTAGGTCCATTACACAGTTGGAGGCAAAATCAAATCGTGCAAGGTTCACATGGACACAAAAAGATTGAATTTTCTTGTTTTGGAAAGATTTTGCACAAGGATCAAATCATGAATCAATATTCATAATTGGAAGAGATTTGATACAAAATTGCAACCCTAATGCATTCTACGATACATAAGGAACAAGTGCAGACCAAAAAGAAGAGGCTGGAGGCGTGCAAGAGAGAAAACAAGTTTCAAAAATTCAAGAAAAAGTGCAAACTGATTTCCCAGATTCAGGCTATCTCAAGCCATTCTGATCATACCAATCGCTTGCTGGACATCATAGGATCGTGATTCAATCGCTAGCAAGCTTCCCCACACTCAGAATCACGTTGTAAGGTTCATATGGTTTATCACTTTTCTTGAATTTGAATATCTTAATTCTGGCATCTTTAACATGATTGATTGGCATATTCTTAAACCTTGTGATTTTTGCAAGCTAATGGTTATATTTAATTGCGTTTTTATTGACTGAACATGAAAGTGCCATGGCTAGGGTTTTTGCTTTGTTTTTAGGGGTTTCTTATACAGGTACAATTAGGCATGGATAATGGTACCATGATGCACGTGAGGTTGAAACGAGTGGATTGGTACCATTGATTTTGATTTATCATGCGTATACAAGATTTTAGAATGAACATGGGCTGTAGTTACACTCAGATGTCCGTAGGTAAAAGCTTCCAGGGCTAACACGACGGTGGGAGGAAGAAGATGATCACGTAACACTCCCTGACTTACCAATTCAAATTTCGCGCATTTTAAGAATTAATATTTTATTTATATCATATAATACTTGTTTGCCATTGTTTAAACAACTAACCATGCCAGCTCAGTTGGCAAGCGTGCAGTGTGATAACGCTCAAGGACCTGGGTTCGATCCCCAAGTCCTAACATTGCTTCATATTATTTTTCTTGGCATAATCAGGTGCACAAGTGTCCCCTGCGTCCACCATACATCATCAGTATCCAACCATAAGATCATCAACCTGCCAGATCCAAGGATTCTCCCATGAGGGTCCACCATGCGCCCAGTCAAGCGTACACACAAGATTTGGAAAAAGTCAAAACGGCCAGGAATGGTTGGGCTCAGAATTGCCAATCACACCCCCTCCTTTTGCTAATACCAGGCCCATTCTTTTCTTTTATTTATTTCTTTTATTTATTTAATTTGTTTAATTATTTCTTAACAAAATTATTTTCTTTTTTTTCCAAAAAAATCATAAAATCAAGTTTCACAAATTTAGAATTAGTTTTTTTTTATTTTATCAAATTTAATTTAATATGAGTTTAAATTTAATTTAGGGTAATTCTAACTTTTTGTATATAATTAAAATCAATTAGAAAAAATTAGGGTTAGCTTGTGATTTAATTTTTATTTCTTTCTCAAAAAATAAAAAATGCAAAATAGGTTAATTTAATTATTTTTCTAAATTTAAATTAATTAGAAATTAGGTTATTTTTATTCAATTAAACTTTATTTTCTCAAATAACACAAAAACCGCAAAAATGATTTCTCCTTTAAATTACAATTAGGTAGTTGAGGGTCAAAACCCTAAATCTCTCGTTTTCGATTCATCGCGCATGTTTATCATTTTTGCAATATTAATGTAACTGCTCACGGTATGTAATAGTTTAGTCTAGGACTTTCTTTATTTATCGTTTTACGGGTTTTTTGGCTATGTAATTAATCCCTACCCCGAAGCCTTGTAATAGCGTAGGTTTTATTTCTCGCATTTTAATTCATGTAAATATTAACTGTTAGATGTATGTTAATAGGATTGTATGACAAGATTGAATGATAATTTAAAACGGCTAAAAAACCCTAATGTGCAAAGATAATAACTGAAATCAAATCACTCGCACATGCGCACTCTTAGGGTATACTCTCACTTCGGTTGCCTTCGGTAAACGATCATTAAGTATAGGGTGTCTTAGTGGTTGCCCTCTTGTCTAACAAAGATCAAAAGTCATGTTCGGAAATGTTGCCTCGGAAGTGTTGCCTCGAATATGATCTTAAGACTCTAGGGTTATTACTAAGACGTCCTAACATTTATTTAGTGATCGTACGTCCCTTTCGAATTGACCCTTACAACTCCAACGGCAGTGCTACCTACTCCTCAATAGTAGCATAGCGCTGTTTAAAGGAAACAAGAATAGAAACAATCATTTTTTCGAGTAGGTAGATGCTAGTAGGTACTTGCTCAAAAACAAACTTTTTCACACTTACACTTTCCAAACAAAGTTTTCAAAATAAAACTTCGTAACACTCTTGAGGACAGAAACAAGGGTTAAAACGAAGTAAAACAAAACTTTTCAAAACAAACACACACAAGCAATTTTAAAAGATGAGCAAGTACCTAAAGCCCATGGAAAACCATGGATAGAAAGGGTGTTAATACCTTCCCTTTCTATAATCTACCCCCCCGTACTCAGAATATCTCGAAAAAGGACTTTTCTATGCTTTTTTCCTTTCCGGTTGAATAAAATAAAAGTCGGTGGCGACTCTTGCTTACCGCGACATTTTGCGAATAAAAAACACAAAACGCAAACCAACATTTTTCAAAACAGTCGGTTCTGCCACCGTATCACACTAAAATTGAATGAACATATGCATATGAACATAATTAAAACTATTTGGCACATGTGTCCTGCTAAGCAGCGGCAAGCATATCTTTAATGTATATGAAATATCCCTACAGTGTTATCTCATTATCATTATGCCCACGAGGACGGCTGCAATAAACCTTTCCCCAACATGTTTTATTTCACAAACAATAATCAAGGAATCACATAACTCCCCAGCTGAATTCAAATTTCCTCAACATACAACAATCAAGACACCGCGAAGTTCCCCAGTTGAGCATATCTTCCCCAGCTGAGCCTATCTTCCCCAGCTGAGTATATCTTCCCCAGCCAAGGCTATTATCCCCAAACTGAGTCTATCCTCCCCAGTTGAGTGTATCCTCACCAAGATGAGTCTATCCTACCCGACCGAGTCCGTCCTCTCCAGTTGGAATTTTCCCTTCAGATTATTGCAAATCACAAGGCCACAGCCCCTGATCCCCAGTAAAGCCATCAGCAAAGCCTTTATTATTTCCAAAAAGATGCTATGAAGCCTGGATCCGACCAGATATTAGCATAATCTCCAAGTTATTACTGAAGCTTGGATTCGACCAGATAATAGTTTGACTTCTTCAATTACTGAAACCTGGACCCGACCAGATAACAATTTAAGTATCTGAAACCTGCACCCGACCAGATAACAGTTGATCTCAATTTCAAGATACTATGAAACCTAGACCCGACCAGATAGTAGCCTAACTCTTCAAAGATATAGAAGAACCTGGACTCAATCCGACCAAGGTTTAACTTCTTTTCCCCAGTAGAGTTTTCCTCTGCCCCAACAAATTACTGTGAAACCTGGATCCGACCAGATATCAGTTTTCAATTCAATCTTTTCAAGCAAGTTTTTGTGAAGCCTGGACCCGACCAGATAGAAATTACCCTCAGAGATTCGTTGTGAAACCTGGAAACCAACCAGATAACAACTAAATCCCCAAACAGTTTATTGTGAAGCCTGGACCCGACCAGAAAGAAATTGACCTCATCAACCTCAGAAATCTGCAAAGCCTGGTCCCGACCAGATAACAATTTTTCAAATAGTTTATTGTAAATCCTGGAGCCCAACCAGATAACAATTAACTGTGATCCCCAGAGAGACACTATGAAGCCTGTACTCGACCAGATAATAGTACAACTTTCTAAAACTATGAAACCTGGACCCGACCAGATAGTAATTATCACTTTAAGTTACTGCAAAGCTTGGATCCGACCAGATAACAGTTGAACTTTCGTATCCCCATCAAGTTGTTGTGAAGCCTGGATCCGACCAAATAACTATTCAATTTCCAGAAAATTTTCCACAAAGCCCGGAATCCGACCAGATAACAGTTAATTCGTCTCTTCCTTCAGTAAGTTGCCGTGAAGCCTGGATCCGACCAGATAGCAGTTGACTACTTCATCCTCAGTAAATTAGAAGCACGGATCCGACCAGATAACAACTGACATTCAAAAAGACATTCTCCAGTGAAAGAATCCTTTCAACTAAGTTTGAGGATATGCATATTCTTCATCCCCAACGGCAATCGGGGATTCAACCTCCCAAAATTTCCTCAATAGCAGTCAAGGATTTATTTCCCCGGACAAAAACATACATCTCACATTCATACATCATAGCATGTACATACCATATGCATTTAGCATAATACCACATATGATGAACATCATACATCAATTTGCATTTTACTAACTCTTTTCTCCCACAGGTAAAACATCAAGTTTTAGTATAAATCAACAAGATATTTATGCTGATACTTCTTCCGGTGTTTACCAACATTCCTCCAAAAGGCATCTATAAGCCCATTCACCATCCATCTTCGAGTAAAAATTTCTGGGCACTCTAGTGTTCAATCATCTTTCACCTTCAACTCACGAATGACGGATCCGCCAATCTAACTCTTCAGGTTTAAGAATATTGAACAGGGGAAGCTGTTGTACCCCAAAATTTTCCCTCTCATTTATCAAATATTTCTTCACAAAGACCTCTCTTGGTTTAAGACTGCACTAGGGTTGATCAGCTCAAGACACCTCCTTAAGCACTGATGACCAAAATTAGGGTTTGAGATTGCACAAGGATATTTGAACTTTCAATGCTTCATATGACTTTCATTGATCATTATGGACCCCCAATATTACTCATGTCAAGTTTCAAACTTTGGATCACACTTTTGCTCAGTCAATTGAGCAGTTGACCTAAAATTAACTGTATTGGAGAAAAAGTCAACTATGGCCAATTTACAGTCAAACCTCATGATTTTTGATCCACATCAACATTATAAACTCGTATATATCATTTGATCAGGTTTGGACCATAATTCCTCAAGAAATTTGATCAAATCATCAAAAGGGAAAAATGGTCAAAATTAGGGTTTTGATTGAGAAAGGGAAATTTCTAATTTTTGACCTAGCAAATGGTCAATTGGTTTGAAGCATGATTTAAATAGTTCAATTGCATCATTTTGACCTAATGGCATGACCTAAAACATTGCTCAAGATCAATTGGATTGATAGCAAATTTTCAGTCAACTGATCAAAAAGTCAATTGTACACTGAAAAGTCAATCTTTGACTTTTTGGTCAAAGTTCAATGTCAAAGATCACAATTCATCAAAACATGTCAAAATATGAAGCTTATTCATCAAGAAATAAAAAATTCAAGATTTCATTTTGAAAAGTCAAAGTTTTCTAACTTAGAAATTTTTCTAAGTGTTTAAACTTCATGTTTTTTTCATAACTTTGGGCCAATTTTTCACCATGATGCAAGAGGATTCAGGAGAAACTTTCAACTTGAAAGTTGTAGATATAAATGTTATCTACAACATTTCTTTACAAAACTTCTCCCAAAAATGCTTGGATCTCAAGTTATTAATTCCTAAAGTCATGGTCTTGAAATTGGACACAGTGAAAATTTGCCCTAGTTTTGGTCAGGATTTTGACCTAACTTCATGGCACTTTTTCATATAGTTCCAAGGGGAAATTTCAAAAGTGATTCAAATAGGGGTTGTAAATCACATTACAAGATTTCCAAAATGTCCAATAACTCCTTGAGATCATTCTTGAGTAGGGAGAATCGATGAGATTAAGTTAGGGTTTTCACACTTGAATTACAAGTCATTTTGTGATGAACAAGATTCAAATTTCAAACCTATGCTGCATAATCTCTACTTTACAGGCCTCAAACTTGTTAGGCACTACATAATTAATTGCTTGCACAACTGTTGGAGGTCTCAATTCAAGCATTCAATGCAAGGTTATGCTTTATATCCATTTTGGGAAGAAAGTGCACAATGCCATTTTGATAAAGTAGCTTTTTGCACAAAACTTGTTCTTGAGCCTTGAAATTGTTTTCTTCTGATCATACATGTCCCATATCTCAAGAGAAGCTTGTCTAAACACTTACAATCACTCAGCCTATGCTTGTACCTCCTCTTGGAACCATATTTCCCATTTTTCTTCAAAATCAAGTAACATAGCAATCAGTCTAGAACTTGTACTTCTGACCCTCTCAAGCACTCAAGCCTTTTGCTTATACATACACAAGTAATTTGTCACAAAATAGATGCATGCTTGAGCCCTGAAAACACCAAGAACTCAGATTTGCATCTCATACCTCCATTTTCACATAACCTGACCAAAAGTTTGAAACTCATAACTCCCTCGTGCGTTTTCAAGCCTCTTTGTTCCCAAAGCTTCTAAACACCATTTTGAAGTCATCCCTCATCCTGTTACAGTTCTGTAACACCTCCATCCCCATCCTTCATTTCCAAAAATAAAGGTATGCATCTTGACTTCTCCAGGCCAGTTCAAGCACTTACAACTCAAAGTAATCATTGCATTAGCTTCATAGGACCTCATTGGAGCTATTCTGATCATCACAACACCTTGAGGAGTGCTCATTTGCCGAACACGATTTCCAGTTTTGAGTTAAGTTATCTCAACCTTGTACTCTTCATACAAGCATCATTAATATTTAAATTGTGAATGAAAAATGTAGACATCATTGTTCTAAGCTAACCATGTCTTTAGATTTCATTTATATTGCTTGAGTAGTTAGAATTTTGAATCTGAACATCCTGAAAAAATTAGGTCAGAATTTGGTACCATTCAAAATTCATGTTCATTCTTGAGAATTAATTGAAGTTGTTTACATTTCTGGAATCGTGTTAAAGTTTTACACAAGTTTCATGTTTACTTTGTTGCAAATGGTTGAGAAACGAACAAGTTACAGGTGGTCTGGTTGGAGGTTGAAGATGAAGTGTAATCAGGGCGCATTTTATGTTATATATTTATGGTTTTGCATAAGTTAATGGATGTATCACCACCCCAGTGGTTAAAGCGCGCGCCTATCACTCTAAGGTCCTGGGTTTCACACTTTTTTGACCTTTTTTTGCAGCGCTGGGCTTCACTCCTTTGGGCCTATTTCTTTTTTGCATATTCTGACTCCCCTGGACTATTCACACCCCTGGCCCATTTTATTTTCTTTTTCTAATTTTTCATTTATTTATTGTCTTTAACATTTTATCTAATATTAAGAAAAATCAGAAAAAATATTAAAACATTAGATTTATATTTTGATATAGTTTATTTATTTTTTACAATAAAAATTATTTTTATTTAATCATACTTTATTTATTTTTACTAATTGGTTTGTAAATTTAATTAAAAACTAGGGTTTTAGTTATTTTCTTTTACACAATTAAAATATATTATTTTAAAACCAAAAAAGACCAAAAATATTTTATAATACTATAAATTATTGTTAAAACAAAAATATCAAAAATATTCTTCTTACAAACTTAATTTCTTTTTTAATAAATTAATATTTAGATTAGGGTTTTATTTAAATTCTTTTCCTAGTAAATTTAGGTTTACTTTTTACTAATTTAATTAATTATTTCCTTTTAGTTAATTAGGTTAAAACAAAACCCTTTTTCCTAAAAAAAATCCAAACAAAAATCCATTTTCTTTCCATTTTACATTCTTGTATATTTATTCATTTTTGTACATTATTTATCCAAATTCAATATGTTTGTAATAGATTATTTAGATTTAAATTCTTGCAATCCCCATTTGTAATTTGTACACCCCCTCCCACAAGTATTTTAATAGCGTAGTAATTTTAAATTCCACAATTTATCGCTTTATATACAAATGCTAGTAATTAGGGTTTTGTATAGAAAGACTAAAACCAACAAATAGCAAACCCTAATTAAAGACAAAAAACAAGCATGAAAATCAATACATTTGCACACAAGTACCCCTAGGGTAAAACCCACTTGGTTGCCTTACAAAACGGCCATATTACGCATGTGAGGTATCCTAGCAAAAACATACAAAATACAAGATCATAGTCCCTCGATGACGCTATCTAAGTTGCCTTTCAAAGTGATCTTAGTCCCTAAAGAAAAAATTCTAAGATACCTTGCAACATTGCTAATCATGGTTATACAATGACCCACGCTCGTCCCGTTTACATCCAAAGATAGGGTTACTTACCAAATCAATGGTAAGATAACAATGTCAAAGGAAAAAGGAAATGAACATGAAAGACTTTTGAGTAGGTAGAATGTTCCTAGTTACTTGCTTAAATTCAAAACAAAAACATCCTTGCTATTTTCAAAACAAACACCAACACTCTCAAAAACATCTTTCAAAACTTGAAAACATTTTCAAAAGATCAAACACTTTGTATACATTCTTACGAATGAGAGTCATTACAAAGTTTTCCTAAACGAAGGCGCCTTTTCAAAATACTTTCAAAAAACCACACAAAGCACATTTTTCAAACAAAAGCAAGTGATCTAGCAAGTAACTAAGAGACCATGGAAAACCATGGATGAAAAGGGTGTTAATACCTTCCCTTTTCATAATCTACCCCCCGAACTCAAAGAAATAATCTCAAAGGTCTTTCCTGTGCTTTTTCACCTTTCCTTTTGGATAAAAGAAAAGTCGGCGGCGACTCTTGCTAACCGCAACATTTGCGATAAAACGCAAAACACCCAAGTCAGTTCTCCCACCGCATCACAATTATGCTAGAAGATTGTTACCCTTATTTAACAAAGTTGAATTCCAGCACATTCCTAGAGATGAAAATCAAATGGTAGACGTTCTGGAAACTCTGGCTTCTATGTACCAAGTAAATACTTGGAATGATATACCTCGAATTACGGTTCGGCGACTGGATAGGCCTGCTCATGTGTTTACAACAGAGGAGGTAGCAGATGAAAAACCTTGGTATCATGATATCAAGCATTTTCTTCAGACTCAGGAATACCTGATTGGTGCTTCAAAGAAAGATAGAAAGACATTGAGAAGATTGGCAGGCAGTTTCTTCCTCGGTGAAAATGTGTTGTATAATAGAAATTATGACATGGTCTTGCTCAGATGCGTGGATAGACACGAAGCAGGCATGTTGATGCATGAGGTTCATGAAGTTTCATTTGGCACTCATGCCAATGGACATTCGATGGCTAAAAGGATGCTAAGGGCAGGTTACTATTGGCTGAAAATGGAATCTGATTGTTACAAATTTGCAAAGAAGTGTCATAAATTCCAGATTTATGCAGACAAGGTCCATGTGCCTCCGACACTTCTCAATGTGATCTCTTCCCTATGTCCTTTCTCTATGTGGGGTATTGACATGATTGGGATGATAGAACCTAAAGCTTCGAATGGACACCGTTTTATCTTGGTAGCAATTGATTACTTCACCAAGTGGGTGGAGGATGCTTCATATGCTAATGTTACCAAGAAGGTGGTTGTGCACTTCATTAAGAATAATCTTATATGTCGGTATAGTGTGCCGAACAGAATTATCACTAACAATGGCTCGAATCTGAACAACAAGATGATGACAGAACTTTGTGAGGAATTCAATATTGTCCATCACAATTTATCTCCGTACAGGCCGAAGATGAATAGGGCTGTTGAAGCTGCTAATAAGAATATCAAGAAAATTATCTAGAAAATGGTTGTTACTTATAAGGATTAGCATGAAATTCTTCCTTTTTCTTTGCATGGATATCGAACATATGTCTGCACTTCAACAGGAGCAACCCCGTTCTCCCTTGTGTATGGAATGGAAGTTGTACTCCCAATTGAGGTTGAGATTCCCTCTTTGCGTGTGATAATGGAAACCAAGTTGACAGAGGCTGAATGGGTCCAGAACAGGTTTGACCAATTGAATTTGATTGAGGAGAAGAGGATGATGGCTTTGAGTCATGGCCAGTTATATCAGAAAAGGATGAAGAAGGCTTTTGATAACCAGGTCAAACCTCGTGAATTCAAAGAAGGCGACCTCGTGCTCAGGAAGATCATGTCTTTCAACACTTATTCTAGGGGAAAGTGGACTCCCAATTTTGAAGGCCCATATGTTGTCAAGAAATCCTTCGCTGGCGGTGCATTAATTCTTGAAACTATGGATGGCGAGGAGCTCCCATGTCCCATGAATGCTGATGCAGTCAAGAAATACTTCGCCTAAAGGAATAAAAGAACAGCTCGTTAAGTTGAAAACCCGAAAGGGCGGCTTAGGAAAAAAAGAGTGTCTCGGTAGGCCGAAAACCCGAAAGGGCGGCCTAGGCAAAAATAGAGACATAAACAGAATAAATTTCCCGCTAAGCTGAAAACCTGCAAGGGCAGCTTAGGCAAAATTTAGGGACTTTCTTGGCAAGTAACTACATCAGACAAGACTTGATCATTGGAGCAACAATCTTCTCGGATTCTCATCACACTTCAACAGAAGTTGCTGCTCAGGATTTCAAAAGTTGTTATAGGGTATAATGGTCATTGTATCTCAATGTATCTTTTCCATTATATATTACTGTGATACGGTGGGAGAACTGACTTGAGGGTTTTGCGTTTTATCGCAAATGTTGCGGTTAGCAAGAGTCGCCACCGAATTTTTTTTTATCCAAAAGGAAAGGTGAAAAAGAACAGGAAAGACCTTTGAGATGTTTTCTTGAGTTCGGGGGTAGATTATGAAAAGGGAAGGTGTTAGCACCCTTTTCATCCATGGTTTTCCATGGGCTATTAGTTACTTGCTAGATCACTTGCTTTTGTTTGTTTGAAATTGTGTTTGATGTGGTTTTGAAAGTATTTTGTAAAAGAAGCCATTCGTTTAGGAAATCTTTGTAATGATTCTCGTTCGTAAGAATGTATACAAAGATATTTGTCTTTTTGAAAATGTTTTCAATGTTTGTAAAATGTTTGGAAATGTGTGTGTTTGTTTTGAAAATAGCAAGGATGTTTGTTTGAAATTAGAGCAAGTAACTAGAAGCAATCTACCTACTCAAATGTCTTTCTTATGCATTTTCTATTCCTTTGACATTGTTGTCTTACCATTGATTTGGTAAGCAACCCTATCTTTGGATGTAAACGGGACGAGCGCGGGTCATCGTATAACCATGATTAGTAATTGTTTGTAAAGTATCTTAGCATTTTTGAGGGACCAAGATCATTTTGTAAGGCAACCTTGAATAGCGTCATCGAGGGACTATGATCTTATATTTGTTTGTTTTTCCAAGATACTTCGCATGCGTAATATGGCTATTTTTATATAAGGCAACCAAGTGGAGAAACCCTAAGGATGCTTGTGTGCAAGTGTGTTATTTTTCATGTTTTGATTTAATCTTGGATTTAGGGTTTTCTATTTGCTTTGTTTATATCTTGTCATACAAACCCTAATTACTAATCATGGCATGTAAAGCGGTAAATTGCGTAAGGTAAATATTACTAAGCTATTACAACAATTTTATAGGAGGGGGAATACAAATTTGAATGGGGATTTTCAAGAATGTAACCATAAATAAATTATTACAACCAAATCGAATATGTACGAATATTGGAATAAAATACAATATTTAAATGTGCAATAATATGTATATGCAAGAAAAGATTTTTGTCTTGTTTTTATGTACAGGAGATTTTAATCTAAACTTAAAAGTGTAAGGAAAAGAAATTAAAATTTTTAAAGGGAGGTTTAACCCTAATTTCTATTTTTTGAAAGAAAATAAAGTCCTTATACATATTATTATTGTATTTTTTGTATTGGAAATAATAAATAATATTGTATAAAAATGTGAAGTTTTTATATATGCAAAAATAAATATTTATAAGTATGAAATGAAAATAAATAAATAAATTAAACTAAATATATTTTAACTATATTTTTACAAATTATTAAGAAAAATACATTATATATATATATTAAGAATAAAATACATTTCTATATGAAAAATAATGTAAAATAAAATAAAATGCAATATTATGAAATTTACATTTTTTAGGATTTTATGTATTAAAGAAAATATTTGATATATTAAAAATGAAAACAAAAAAAATAAAAATATAAAAAATATAAAAAGTAGGCAAGGAGGTGATGTAGCATATTGGTAGTAATGTTAGCAAAAAATCCTGGCCCAAAAGACTAAGCCCAACCTGCAAAAATAGCAAAATGGAAAAGGGAAAAAAATATGAAAAACACAAAAGTAGCGCCCAGGTTCGAACCCAAGACATGGGTCTCACCAGCGCGCTACTTTACCACTGGGGTGGCTGTACATCCATTGTCTTAAGGAAAACAAAAATAATAAAACACAAAACAAGTCCTTGCCCTGTATTTCGTCTTCTTCCTCAAGCTTGGCCAGACACCCTGTAACTCTCTCATACTTCCATGAAAATGAAAACTCATAACATGAAAGTTGTAGTACTTGAACTCACGATTCCAACCATATAAGTTATGTGAACTATCAATCAAAGATCAAAGAGAATTTTAACAGCCCTAAATTTTAACCTAATATTTTCAGAAATTTCAAGTTCCAAATTCTCTCAACTCAAGTAAAATCAATGCAAGATAAAGATATGTACAGTTTCATTATGATGAGGACTACACTTTTTATTCACAAATCATGGCCTATGGTTGCCTGTACAAGGAGATAGAGTTTGAGATTTTACCTCCTTCAGTTGGAATCGTAGATGGAACTGGAGTGAGTTTGATGGAGGTCTGATGCTTGCTTAAGCTTCCTTGAACTTCCCTGAATGTATTCCAACCTTTGCCTTGCTCTGAAAGTCTCTGAAACTTCTTGGCCGAGTCAAACTGCAAGCTATGAAATCAACAATGGAAGTTGATGGAAAAGTGATTACAAAACAGGGGTGAAGGTTTGGGTTGGTTTGATATCAAGTATGTAAGATGTTTGAATGATCAAAACTTGAAACACACGAGCCAAATGGAAGATGGGTATGCTTATGCCAAAACTGTAGGTTTAGTCAGATTTTTGTGGTTTTTATGCTTGGGAGTCTTTCAGGCCTTAACTTATCGTGTTCTAAGTTGTATTATGTTTGTATATTAGTATGGAATTGGTTTCATGTCAACCCTCTAACAGCTGTGCCAGTTCTAGCCTTTTTGCCACTTTTCTTGCATTTGAAGTAAAGTGAAGGGACAATGCTTGACATGCTTGTACTTGCTCTCTTAGGGTTGGTATCAGCTTGTACAGTTTTCTTTAGACCTGTGAGACTTGTATGTGCCAAGGAGACAGGTGCAATGCTCAAGAAGTGGAAAGTAGCAAAAGTTGTGCTTTTCCAAAATGGCAATGGTCACTTTTTGCCATAAATGGAATTACCACTTGGATAATGGCTCTAGGGCATGGATCAAAGCTTTGTAAACTGAGTAAGCATTAAATTAAGGAGTGAGGAACAAGTTTGGGACCTGTAAAGCATGGATTAGGCAGCATAGGTATTGGTTGCAACTTTGTTCTTCATGAAATGGCTTAGATAAAAAGTGAGAAATTGCCAACTTCATCTCTTCGATTCTCCCTACTAAAAAATGATCTTGAGGAGTTCTTCAAAATTTTGGAAATATTTTAATGTGATATATAACTCATATTTGAAATTCATTTTGAGATACCTCTTGGAACTAGGTGAAAAATTGCCATGAAGTTGGGTCCAAAACCTGCCTAACTTAGGGCAAAATTTCACTAAGTTATTTAGTTCATGAGCATGTATTCACAAATTTATATCATGAGATCCAAGAATATTTAGGGAAAAGTGTGTGAATAAAATTTTTATATTTGATGGAGGTCTACAACTTTCATGTTGGGAACTTTCTTTGAATCATTATGAATCATGGTGAAAAAGTGGCCTAAAGTTGAGAAAAAATAAGAAATTTTCTATACTTAGAAAATTGAGTTAAGAAAAATTTCAAATTCAAACCCTAATCTTCAAACTTATATTTCTTGATGAACAAGTTTCACATTTTGACATGTTTTGATGAATTATGACCCTTGGCACTTGATTTTGACCAAAATGTCAAAGTTTGACTTTTCAGTGTATAGTTGACTTTTGATCAGTTGACTGCAAATTTCATCTGTCCATCCAATGAAATTGAAATGTTTTGAACCATGTAATTAGGTCAAGATGATGCAATTGAATCCTTGAAATCATGCTTTAACTCAATTGGTCATTTGCTAGGTTAAAAATCAGAAATTGCCCTTCCACAGTCAAAACCCTAATTTTGACCATTTTGCCCTTTTGGTGATTTGATCAAATTTCTTGAGGAATTGTAATCCAAACTTGATCAAATGATACATATGAGTCTAAAATGTTGTTGTGGATAAAAAATTATGAAGTTTGACAATAAATTGGCCATGGTTGACTTTTTCCCCAATAAAGCTGATTTTTAGGTCAACTGTCCAATTGACTGAGCAAAAGTGTGGTTCAAGGTTTGAAACTTGTCATGGGAAATCTTAGGGATCCATAATGATGTTTTAAAGTCACATGAAGCATTGATAGTCCAAAAATCCTTGTGCAATATCAAACCCTAATTTTGGGTCATCAGTGCATGATGAGATGTCTTGAGCTGACCAAACCCTAATCCAGTCTTGAGTCAAAGAAATCTTGTGAGAAAAGTCTTGATAAATGAGAGGGAAAATTTTGGGGTACAAAAGCTTCCCCTGTTCAATCTTCTTGAACTTGAAGAGTTAGATTAGCGAGCTTTGTCGTTCGTGACTCGAAGGTAAAAGATGATTGGACACTAAAGTGCCCATAAATTTGCACACGATGATATGCAGTTGAGGGACTGGGCTTAAAGATGCCATTTGGAGAAGTGATAGAATCTTGTTAGATATGGGCTTGTAGATGCCATCCAAGAATGTTTGTTGAATTGTAAGTGGTAAGCTAAATGAGTATCAGAATGGCGTCTGGGTCTAGAGCGTATATGAACTGTATCTGAAATTTAACCTGAATGAGTAACAGAATGGCATCCGTGTCTGGAGCATATTTGAACTATATCTGAACTTGAAATCTGAATGAGTATCAGAATGGCTTCCGTGTCTGGAGCATATCTGAACTGTATCTGAACTTGAAATCTGAATGAGTATCAGAATGGCTTCCGTGTCTGGAGCATATCTGAACTGTATCTGAAGTTGAAATCTGAATGAGTATCAGAACTACTTCCGTGTCTGGAGCATATCTGAACTGTATCATGAAGTCTGAATCTGAATGAGTAACAGAGTGGCTTCCGTGTCTGGAGTGTATCCATACTGTATCATGATTGCATATTGTTAATGGTAGCTGTTAATCTTATCCTGAAAAGGGTAACATGTTAGCTGAAACACAGGGTTATGTTGCATGCGATGCATGATGCAATGTATTTTCTTTAATCAATGTTTATGATGTATGGATGTAATGTATGTGCTTCTAAGCTGATTTGCTGTATTGTTGCCTGATTGAGGAAAATAAATCCATGAAAGCTGCTGGGGATGTATGGATTCTTCATGTCTTGAAGTTTGAAGTACTGGTAAAAATTCTCCTGTGAGGGCAATGCCACACATTGCTTTGAGGAATCCTGAGAAATTTGACGGTCTCTACTGGGGATTAATAATTTGAAGTTTATTCCGCTGGGGATTTAAGTGATGCACTGTGGAGATTGCTTATGAAATAGCCTAGAGACGTTTTTCCGGCTCTTCCAACTTACTAGTGATTGTCTTTCTCATTTTATTTATTTGTAAACAGTAATTATGTTCAAATGCATATGTTCATTAATGAATCGTTGGACGTTTTTGCAAATAAAAACACAAGTGTAAAGAAAAAGACAAATAGTTTTCTGTACTTTCAAAGAGATATCTTCATATTGACTTTTGAATAAGTATTTTGTACAAAGGAGACAGTCATTCTAGTAAGAGAATGATGCCATAAAAACAAGAAAAACTTTATACAAAGAAAGATAGCTATGTGTACTAATCCCATGGGGTTCCCATTCTGCTATAGCCTTCGTATCTCTGAATATCTTGTCTATTTGTTGCTTCGTCCGAAGATGATTGAATTGATCAGAAACTCTGAGCTTGTCAGTGGAAGTCAAGAGGTTGTCCTCAAAGTTATCCGTCGGGACATAGTCATACGCTTTAATTCCCTAACTTTTTCCTGGACCGCCCTTTCGGGTTTTCAGTCCACTGGGAAACCCTTTTTTGCCCAAGTCGCCCTTTTAGGTTTTCAACTTGCCGGGTGTACAGATTTTTTTTATTTTATCCCTAACTTTTGCCCGAACCTTTTGGTTCGCCGGGATGCCCTTGTTTTGCCTAGGTGTGTCAACCTAGCGGGTCTCTTATGTGTAGTATCTTTTGACTATGTCCGCGTTCGCAGGGTGTGGCAGGTCGTCGCCATCCATGGTGGTTAGGATCATTGCCCCACCAGAGAAGATGTTCTTGATTACAAATGGTCCTTCATAGGTAGGAGTCCGTTTGTCCCTGGGATCACTTTGTGGCAAGATGATGCGCTTGATCACTAGATCTCCAACTTGATATACTTGGCGTCTGACTTTCTTGTTGAAAGCCTTGATCATCCGTTTTTGATACATCTGACCATGGAAAATAGCAGTAAGTCTCTTTTCATCAATTAAATTTAGTTGATCAAGTCGAGTCTGGATCCAATCGTCCTCATTCAAACCTGCATCCTTCATAATTCTCAAGGAGGGGATCTGAACCTCAATAGGCAAGACAGCCTCCATGCCATAAACCAAAGAATAGGGTGTTGCCCCAGTTGATGTGTGAGCCGTGGTACGATACCCATGGAGAGCAAATGGTAGCATCTCGTGCCAGTCCTTGTAGGTGACTGTCATTTTCTGTATGATCTTCTTAATGTTTTTATTTGTGGCTTCAACAACACCATTCATCTTTGGCCGATAGGGGGATGAATTGTGATGTTGAATCTTGAACTGCTCGCACAAGGCGGTGATCATAGTATTGTTAAGGTTGGTACCATTATCAGTGATGATCCTTTCTGGGATACCGTACCGGTAAATGAGATTCTGCTTGATGAAGCGGGCAACAACATTCTTAGTAACGGACGCGAAGGAAGCTTCTTCGACCCATTTTGTAAAATAGTCAATGGCCACTAGAATAAAGCAGTGACCATTGGAGGTTGTAGGCTTGATCTCCCCAATCATATCTATTCCCCACATAGCAAAGGGCCAAGGATCCGTCAAGACATTTAGAGGAACCGGAGGTACATGCACCTTGTCCGCATAAATTTGACACTTATGACAGGTCCGAGAGTGTTGATAGCAGTCTGCTTCCATAGTAGACCAATAATAGCCTGCCCGTAGGATTTTCTTTGCCATCGTATGCCCGCTGGAGTGAGTGCCAAAAGTACCTTCGTGTAATTCAGCCATTATCTTTTCAGCCTCAATTTTATCCACACATCGGAGCAGAATGTGAAGTAGTGAAAAACATAAGAAGGGGGGGTTGAATTGTAAAACTGAAAATCAATGCAATGAACAAGATATTTTTATCCTGGTTCGTTTGATCTCAAACTACTCCAGTCCACCCGTCAAGGTGATTTCGCCTCTCTCCAACGAGGTCTTAATCCACTATATTCAACTGAATATTACAGACTGCTTTAACAACTTCTAAAGCCTTCTTGATACAAACCACAACCCGGTTTGTCAAGGAAACTCTTTCTTACAAAGAAGATAAGTCTAAGTGTGTGAATGTTTTCTGCAAAACTGTATCACAACTGTGATGTATACACAACTTTGAGCTTAGAAACAAGATTGCTAAAACAAAGATTGAGTAAGAGGATGTGTAGTGTTTAGCAAACTGAGAGAAGGAAGATTATGATCAGCTTTTAGGCGTGTAAAGATTTGGAGAGCATTAGCCAATTCAATCTTCATAGTCTTGTTTATATAGCACTGAGATTATGAACGTTGGAGCAATATTCTTGATTCAATGCTAATAACAAACTTTCCTTATCGAGCAGATCTTGTCTGGAATGAGGTCGTTGGTATTAATTTGCTTTCAATGCACAGTACCGTTGCTTACTTAATGCAAGTTCTGGCTTGGCTCATTCTGATTCTGCTTAGCTGCTGATGAACTGTTGTGTTTCTTTATCAGAGTGTTGAGCGCAGTTCTTGTTCATCAGACTTCAGCATACACGTGAGTTAATCTTCTGATTCTGACATTCTGATATGGCAACTTCTGATGCTGATGTCAGGAACCAAATTTCTGATGCTGATTAGGTGTGATCTTGCTTATACCAATCAGAGTATCTGCAAATCAGAACGTAATAATTTAGGCAGCAGATAGTTCATACATGAATCATATAAATAATATATCTTTTCACTTTGTTATCATCAAAACTTAAACATAGGGTAGTAGATTCAAACTTTGTTCTAACAATCTCCCCTTTTTTGATGATGACAAAAACTAGATATTTTTAATTGAAAATAACGTGAAAAGGTATCAGAGATATGTATCAGAGTAAGAGGTTATCAAAGATAAGGGATAAAGAGATATCAGAGTTGAGAGATACTCCCCCTGAGTTTATTGCTTCCCTTTTTGATCACAAGTGTTCTTCAAGATCAGATCTTTTTGCCTTTCTTTGAACATCAGAGTATCAGAGTCTTTGACTATCGGAAGCTTTAGATCAGCATATCAGAGCAGAGCTTCAGATCAGCGTATCAGAGCTTTTCTTGTCAGAGCTTTGCTTTGGATCAGAGTATCAGAGCGGATCAGAGCTTCAGAGCTTTTAGTCTTCAGAGTGTCCAGGAGCTTCCTTGTACCTGTAGACTTTAAGCAAAACAAAAAACATTTTCAAGTATAATAGAGTTAGAATGTTCGAGAATTTCTGTCTTAGTAAACCGTTATTGTCTAAAATATCATTCTTGTTCTCCCCCTTTTTGTCAGCAATCAAAAAGTGTAGGTGATGTGCTAAAACAATTAAGATCAGAAAAACTTGTCATATTAAAAAGGTTCAGAATCAAACAAAACATATTCAAACAGTACATCAGAAAATCAAAGAAAACATGAAAAAGACATGAATGAAAAAACTAAGGTTGGGGAGGAAAGCGTGTGAACAGGTTCTCCAGCATGGCTTTGATCTGATCAGCAGTCTCATTCTGCTTGTGCACCATGCTGACAACAGTGTCAATCTTGCTATCCTGCACATCCATTCTTTCATCTTCTGGTCGTTTTCATCCATCCTCTACTGCAGACGCATGTCATTCAGCTTCAGCTCTTCTAGAGTCTGCCTGTCCAAGGCAGCTTGAGAAACATCAGAAGCAGGAAGCTTCTGAGAGCTTTCTGCAACATCTTCTGCTTGACTTGCTTCAGCTTGAATGGTCTTGTTTTCTTCTGGTTGCACCTTTGAAGCTAGTTGTTTCTCAGACCAAGGTTCACTATCCAGAGGGAGCACAGCTTCCTGAGGCAGCTGACTTTCAACTTCCTTCAGCAGCTTGCTGAAGTTCTGTTGTGCCTGCTCATAGTTGATATCCTGCAACTTGAGGGCTTCAGCACGTACCCAAAGTCTGAATTGTGACCAGAGCTGGTCAGAGGCAGCTGGGTCAATCATTCCAGGACAGACTTGCTTCAGAGAAGCAATCCATTGCTGCAAACCTGTTTCAAAATTCATAATACCAGAGCCAACATCTGGTTGTTTTGGTTTTGGGATGGCTATTTTATGTTTCAGATCAGCAAGACGGTCAAGGCTGGTTAAGTCTATGAAGGTCCTGCTGGGGTTTTCGATGGTTTGCTTGGCAGCTGTTTGTTTTGGAGATGGAGTGGGAGAATCAGAGATTATGATTGGACTGTTTGGTGTTTTGGGAGTATTTGGTGGTGTAGATTCTGGCAAGGACGGCAGCTGGGCCATGGTGACTGTTGTTCCACATGGCAGCTGGATTGCCAGAGGTTGTGGTTCAGATGATTGAGGTGAATGAGGTTCAGAAGGTGGAGGAGTTTGAGTTTCAGAGTGATGAAACTCAGGTTGAGGTGATGGTGGATGAATTTCTGGTTGAGGAGAGGGAGACGGAATTGCTGGTTGAGGAGAAGTTGTTGGAGTTTCTGGTTGTTCAGGGATAAGGGGTTCTTCTGGAATGGATGAGAGAGGTTGTTGTTGTTCTGGTTCTTCAGCAGATTGTTGTTGTTCTGGTTGTGGAGGAGGGACAATTTGTGGTTCAGAGTTTGGATTGGCGGAGTGATCAGAAGTGTGTTGATCAATGTCAGACAGCACTTTGTCAATTGCTGATGTTGTTGAGATTGTTGGTTTGGGATGTTTGGTTCTGGGTCTTCTGAGTTTTAATGCCTCAGAAGGGTCATCTTCTGGTTCAGTTTCATCTATTGTTGGGATGGGGATTGAGATCCTATGAGAGGTTAGAGGTGGAATAGATGCTGGAATAGTAGAAGAATTTAAAACAGAAGCAGCAGATAAATTACCTCTTTTCTTGGGAGTCTGCTGGGATGATCCTTCTGAAGGTGCCTTCCTCTTCTTCGTCTTCTTCAGAGTAACTTCTGGTTGAGGTTTGTGCAGATCTTTGATATTCAGATTTGGATCTGTACCATCTGCCTTGCACGCGTCTAAGTATCTGAGAACCACCTCTGGTTTAGATTCTATCTCAAAAAATAAAGGAAAGTCACTCAGTGGAACTCTTCTGCTGGTGATATCAGCAATAGGAGTAGCTCTGGGTTCCTTTTTGATATTCTCTATCAACTTCATTTTCTTCAAGTTCTTCGCGTTCAGAGGCTTCCCAACCGTTGGTTCAATGGTGCTTAACTCTTGAGCTTCTATCAGATGCTCTATCAGCCTATTCTCTGTCAGAATATCTGATATCAACCTTCCAAAGGGTATCCAATCCCTCTTTGTTCTTTCTTCTTCCCTGGTTTCCTTCACGCTTGTTCTGAGGTGGTTGAACAGAAGATGAGCCAAGTTGATTTTTACCTTCTGATTGATAAAGTAGATCAGAAACTGCTGATCCACATTTATGTAATCAGGTGAACTAGTTGGCTTCCTATGGTTGAAGCACCCCAGAATTATCTTTGCCCAAACTCTGTGATGATCCTTCAGATCTTTGATCTTGCTGCTGGGCACCCCATGGGTGAAAATCCTTTCAGCTATCACGCCAACGTCAGCACATCTCTCAGCCATATCAATACAGCGGACGCCACCGCCACTGTAACCGATTAACCTTGCTATGTGATCCTCAGTGATCACAATCTTCTTTCCCATAACGAAGGAGGTGACTAGATGCGTTGAAGCCTTCGCACGAATCCAGAACTCCTTGACTAACATAGGGAATGTTGGTCCAACCAACCTGTCAAAATACCTTTCCCATTTCTGTGCCCTAACTTCTTCTGTTAGGTCAAAACCGTTCTCCTTCAAGCTTCCAAAATCAATGATCAATTCAGATAACACTTCAAGATTCTTCACAGGAGTGAGGAGTATTCTGAATGGCACTTGATACTGTTCAGATGATGCTTTCTTCTGAGGACCTGCAGAAGCACTACTGGAGGTTGCCATGTTCACACTAAGAGATTTTGAGAAGAAACTGAGAAAAAGGGTTTGCAAGAGATGAACACAGAAAAATGCAGAGAATGCTTGAGAATTAGTGAGAAACTGTAAAGAATTAGAATGAGAGGTTAATGTGTTTAAATAGAGTTCAGAATATTTTGAAAAAATAAACGTTTTTAAGAAAGAGAAAAATCATGATTGCGTTTTAAAAGCATGATTACTTTTATTAAATGCTTGCTGATTTTGGGGGATTTGAGAAAGATACTTAAAAACGGTTACCAGACATGTGTCTCAATGCACCCAATCAGCGTTTTGCCTTCTCAGAAGCGTGCACGTGTTCTGCTTTAGAGATTTGCTGATGATTGGATGACACTTGTTTGATGTAGTGATCAGCACGTCTGTCTTTGAGCTTAGACTCTCAGATCTTTAGACTTGCATCTGATACAATCTGCATGTTCTATCTTTCTGAAAGGAGATTGATCAGAAGTTCACAGTAAAACAAATACATTCTGAAGATAAATATATGGAATTAAAACATTTTCACTCTGGGCAGACTTTCATGCTGAGATGTTTCAAAATGAAATTAAACCTATCTTCTGAAAGGGGTTTAGTAAAGATATCAGCCCATTGATGGTCTGTATCTATAAATTTTAAGTTCAAAATTCCTTTCTGAATATAGTCCCTAATGAAGTGATGTTTTATTTCTATATGCTTAGCTCTAGAATGTAAAATGGGATTCTTACTTAAGCAAATAGCAGAAGTATTATCACAGAGTATAGGAATGTTACTCTCAAAAATCTGGAAGTCTTCAAGCTGACTTTTCATCCAGAGCATTTGTGTGCTACATCCTGCTGCTGCTATGTACTCAGCTTCTGCTGTTGATAGCGCAATTGTTGATTGCCTTTTGCTAGACCAAGAGATCAGATTTTCTCCCAGAAACTGGCAGCTTCCAGAAGTACTTTTACGCTCCACTCTGTCTCCAGCAAAATCAGCATCGCAGTAGCCTACTAAGCTGTAATCACTAGATTTTCTATAAAACAAACCCAGATTAGTAGTACCTTTCAGATACTTGAAAATTCGCTTAACAGCTGTTAAGTGAGATTCTCTAGGATCTGATTGGAATCTAGCACAAATACAAACACTGAATAATATGTCAGGTCTTGAAGCAGTCAGATAGAGGAGAGAACCAATCATACCTCTGTAGACTTTCTGTTCTACATTTTTGCTTACCTCTTCTCTTTCCAGAATGCACGTGGGATGCATTGGAATCTTTGATGGCTTACATTCTGAGAGGTCAAATTTCTTCAGAAGATCTATGATGTATTTGCTCTGATGAATGTAAGATCCCTCTGGAGTTTGATTGATCTGAATTCTTAGAAAGAATTTCAGTTCCCCCATGAGGCTCATCTCAAATTCTGCCTGCATACACTTAGCAAATTTTCTTCCAGGAGAAGGATTAGTAGAACCAAAAATAATATCATCAACATAAATTTGACAGACTAAGATGTCATTCTTAACTGATTTGCAGAATAGAGTAGTGTCCACTTTCCCTCTGGTGAATTCATTTTCTAATAGAAAGTTACTTAGCCTTTCATACCAAGCTCTGGGAGCTTGTTTCAGACCATATAGTGACTTCTTTAGTTTGAAAACATGTTCTGGATGTTTTGTATTTTCAAAACCATGGGGTTGGTGTACATAAACTTCTTCTTCTATATAACCATTTAAGAATGCACTTTTGACATCCATCTGATACAGAGTGATGCCTCTATTAATAGCAAATGAAATTAAAAGTCTGATAGATTCTAACCTGGCGACTGGGGCAAAGGTTTCTGTATAGTCTATCCCCTCTTGCTGACTATAACCTTGTGCAACCAGTCATGCCTTGTTTCTGATGACTTCACCTTGTTCATTTAGCTTGTTTCTGAACACCCATCTTGTTCCAATGACGTTGAATCCTTTTGGTCTGGGAAAGAGATCCCATATGTCATTTCTGGTGAATTGATTCAGCTCTTCTTGCATTTCCAGAATCCAGTCATTATCCAGAAGTGCTTCATCAATAGAAGAAGGTTCAATCAAATACACAAGTCCCATGAGAGTTTCTTCAGAGTTTCTGAAGCTTGCTCTTGTTCTGATTGGATCTTCCTTTCTTCCTAAGATAGTCTCTTCTGGGTGATCCAAGCTGCTTCTGGGTAATCTCTTCTGAGGTTGATCAGCAGCTGTTGTAGAATTGCTAGCAGTGCTCCTTTCAGACGTTGAAGGAGTGTCTGTGTTGAGAGCTTCTGATGACTTGTCTTCAGAACCTGTAAATTCAATTTCTATACCTGCAAAAACTTCATTCTGCTTTGACTTTTTAGAGTCAAGCTTATCATCAAAACGAACACTGATTGATTCTTCCACAATCTGTGTTTCTGTATTGTATACTCTGTACCCTCTTGAGTGTTCAGAGTATCCTAACATGATACACTTCTGTGCTTTAGAGTCAAACTTGTTCAAATAATTCTTTGTATTTAACATAAAACAGGTACATCCAAATGGATGAAAATATGAAATGTTGGGCTTTCTGTTCTTCCACAATTCATATGGAGTCTTTTCCAGAATAGGTCTTATTGAGATTCTATTCTGAATGTAGCACGCTGTGTTTATTGCCTCTGCCTAGAAGGTCTTAGCAACGTTTGTCTCATTGATCATGGTTCTGGCCATTTCTTGCAATGTTCTGTTCTTTCGTTCTACAACTCCATTTTGTTGGGGAGTTCTAGGACAAGAGAAATCATGCAGAATGACTCAAAATCTTTGTTTTCAAATTCTCCACTGTGATACGGTGGGAGAACTGACTAGTGTTTTGCGTTCGTATTCGCACTTGTGCGGTTGAGCAAGAGTCGCCACCGACTTTTTATTTTATCCTAAAGGAAAGGTTAAAAAAGCACAGCAAAAACCTTTTGAGATATTTCGTGGGTTCGGGGGGTAGATTATGAAAAGGGAAGGTATTAGCACCCTTTTCATCCATGGTTATCCATGGGCTCTTAGTTACTTGGTTTTTAGATCACTTGCCTTGATTTTTGATTGCTTGAATTTGTGGTGTGTATGTATGTGTTTTTGAAAGTGTTTTTGAAGAAGATGCCTTGTCTTAGGCTAACCTTGTAACAATTCTTTACTCGAATATTTTACAAAGGCGTGTATCTTTTCGAAAAGATGTTTCAAAATGTTTTGAGAGTTTGTTTTTGAAGGTGTTGTGGATTGTGGTTTTTTTGAAAAGAAGGCAAGTGTTTTTGCAAATTGATCTCAAGTAACTAAGAGTTTTGTCTACCCTATTGTACTCAAAGGTTTTTGTTATGCTTTAACCCCTTTTAACAACTTTGTTCCACCATTGAAATTGGTGGACAATCTTGCGTTTAGGAAGTTTATTCGGGACGGGCGCGGGTCATCGTATGGACCATGAATGCAATGGTGCCAAGTGTCTTTGGCAATTTGCTTTGAGGGACTTGATCATTTGTTTAGGCAACATTTTGAGGGACTTATGATCATTTTGATTTTATTTTGCCAAAGGTACTCGACGTGCAAGCATGGCCCATTTTGGAAGGCAACATGTGGGATTACCCTAGAGGGTGCAAGTGTGATTGTGTATTGATTTCACGTATTTGTCTTGTGTTAGGTTATCTAGCGTTTGATTTTATATACATGCAAACCTTAGGTCTAACCATAGTATAATTGAAAGCGGTAAATTGCGGAAATATAAAATCTACGCTATTACAAATAGTATCCGGGAGTGGGGGTATAAATGTACAAATGGGGATGAGACTTAGGATCATAGGGTCCAATAGATTAACCGAATCGAACCAATCAAGTGTAAGTGTAACGAATGTCAATATAAGCAAACGTATAATGTATCAAAATGCCAGTATATTGTGTAGGTGTACGTGCGTATGTGTATGTAATTATTTACATGTGAAATAAGGTGGAATTGATAAAGTATTGTTAGGTATTGTTTTAACCTAAATATGCGTTTAATGAGTCTTTGATTTGTATATTTTTTAATATGTACGAAAGAAAAATGTTTTAATTAAATCGTGTATAAAAATGATGTTTTAAGAAGAGAAAATATTTCTAAGTTTAATTATGTATGAAAAGTATTTTTATTTGTTATATACAAGGATATTTTATGAAATTATGCAAAATGTATATTTACTTATTATATACAAAATATATTTTAATTAAAAGAATAGAAAAGCATTTTCAATTTTAATTATATGATGTAGAAAAAATGTATGATATGTACAAATGTATTTTACTCAAGTATTTAGAAATTAAATTATGTATATTAGAAATATGTTTTCAAATATTTTTTGTATTAAAGTATATTTATCACATTTTGTATTTTTAATTACGTTTGTATAAGAAAATATTGTTAGCATTAGGTAACAAAAAGGGATTAATTAATATGAACGGGCTTGGGCGGATATTAGAAATGGGGCAGGCCCATTGATTGTTTGGAGCAGCGTTTTTTAGGGTTTGAGGATTATTGTTCATTTGATAACGCGTTAGGGTTTGGGACGACGCCGTTCGTACTTTTCGTTCAACGTCTTCTATGCAAGCTTCTGGGCCATGCCTCTCTGCCTGAGCTACCCCGCTACCGCCTCTTCTCCTCTCAGATGGATTAGACAGTCCTCAAATAATGGTTAGTGTACCGTTTCGAATTGGTTTAGGCGTTTTTGTTTTAGATTCTTGCATGTCGTGATTTATATGTTCTGATCTTCGTGTTCGTTGTGTTTGTTTTAACGAGGTGATGAAAAGAAAGATGAGGAAGGAAATATACTACCTTGAGAGGAGGACGATGGGGAGGAGAGGACGAGGAAGCGCTGAGGAGGCTCAGTGGTGCAGAGGCCCGGTGATGGAACTGGAAGCTAGCTTGGGAAAATTTGGTACTTTGTCCTTTCTTCCTCTTTAGGGGTTTGATGATGATCTTTGTGTTGAAAACCTTACCTTGAATTTGCCCTTTTCTTCTTCTTCTTTAACACTGTATATTTGTTGCCTCTTTTCCACCCTATGATGATAGCCTTGAGATGAACTTGCCCAGTGATGTTTATACTGAGGGCCTAGGGTTTGGACACTGAGTTGCTTTAGTTCTGCTGCTTATGATGAACACCTATTTTGCTTTGCTCATATGCTCTTTTCGGTTGCCTTGAACTTTGTTCTCTTCTTCTGACTTTCTTCTGATTTTGCCCCTTGAACGATTTGCCTATGATTGCCTGGAATGTTTGTTGCTGGCCCTCTGAGATTGATATGCTTTTAGTGTTTGATTTTCTACCCTGTGATGAATGTTCTGAGGGTTGTCGTGGGTTTGGAACATGGTATGCCTTGATGTTTGTTGCTCCTGAACGAACTTTCTCTCTTCTTATCTTGTCCACTTTGCCTTTGGATATGTTTGCCTGTGATGAAGAAATTCTGAGGCCTAGAGTTTTTGTACGCTTTTGGTCCTTTGAACTGGTATCCTGGCTTTTGGGTTAATGCAGGTTATCTGATTTTTGTTGACTGGCTATATGCTTGTTCTGGTATAGGCTGGCTGGAATGGTTTTGTGCTGGTATGAGGTTTTGACAGTAGGTTTGATTGTTTTTGGTTTGAACTGGACAGTAGGCAGGTTGTGGTCTTGAGGCTTCAACTGGTCATGATTTTTTCTTCTGAGTTATTGACTGGTTGTGTTTCATGAGGTTCAGCAGGTGTTATGCTTAGGCTTTGCTTTGTTTCTAGTTTTTTGGCTTGGTTGAGGCCTTGACAGGTTTGAGCTTGCAGTAGGTTTATGCTTGGTTTTTGTGCTTAACCGGTTGGCTTCAGTTTTTTGTAACTTTTTGTTTTGGTAAAGCTGGAACAGGTTTGAGGTTGTGAACGATGTAGGCAAGGTGTTGATGGTTAGGCCAGATTTGGAGTTATGTGTTTATATCTTGGTGATATTGGTCTCTTGGCTCAATCAGGTTTTTTTTTAAAGCTCAGTATATTTTCTTTTGTTTTTGTCCTTTTTCCTCTTGGTCTTTGGCGCCTAATACTTGTTCAAACCTTGGTATCTCTTCTTGAACCAAGTTACTGGGTAATTTTGCAAAGTTTTTTGGCACTTTTCTGTTTTGGTAATTGACTCTGCTGTGTACTTCTGCCCAATTTGAGTAATACTGAATTAATGCTTCTTTTAGCCTTTGCCTTACTGTCTTATTGCAGTTGTGTTTTCCATGTTCTTCTATGTCTCAAGCCTAAACCTGTAAGCCTAAACACTTTTCTCTCTCTTTTTCTCTCTCTAGTACAGTATTTAGCATATTATATTGCTTGACATGTACTACTTCTGAAAAAGTAATGGCCTATGGAAATGATGAAGCTGGAAATTGTTTTCTTGCAATACATGTTACCTCTGCATTTTATATCTTCCAGATTTTGTGCTTCTTGATATCTTCTTTTTTGCTAGCTTGGATAGCCTTGTGACAGCATTTTGGCAGAAAGTTGAATTTGGTCTTTGTTTGGCAATTCAGTTTGTAACTTGGACTTTGGTTATTTTCCTATGCTGTCTTGCTTTTGAACTATGCAGTTTTGACAGTTTGAAATGTGCAATTTTAATTTTGTGCATTCATTTAATTTGCAAACATTTTCACCCTTCTCTGTGAACCGGGAGAAATCCCGTGATTTGCAGAGAGGGCCAACTGATCCTGGCCGTTGCTTTTAATGATGAGTCTAAATTTATCTGTCTCTTTAATTTACTTATCTGCTTTTTGACTTTTTCTTTTTTTCTTTTGCAGATGAAAAATGGAGCACCGGAGCGAAGTGAAGAACGAAGAATTAGAAATAAATAGGATAGTTTTCCCCCTTTATTTAAATTTAAATCAATGTAAAAAACAATGTTTGTAATTTAAATTCCAAACATCAATTGTACATTTAATTTAAAGATAAATAAAAGTTCCCATTATCCAATTTAATTCTATTTTCTCTTTATCGTTTATTTATTTATTTAAAACTCTTTGGATCGAAAAAATTGAAAAATAAATTTCAATCATTCAATTTAGAATAATAAATAACTTAAATAAAACAATGTCTTAGTAATATTGATCAATTAAAACTGTCTTTTCCAATATCCAAAACAAAGCAGCAGTTAACCAAAATAAACTGATCAAGCGCATTCCTTTTTTCACTAATTCTTTGCCAGGCACTGTAATTCCACACTGCATATTTCTTTTGACTGATGAATTCAAACCAACTGCCTCCTCTTACTGATTAAGTCAAAACAATGCGAATCCAACCCGAATCTTGGAAAATCTTGCAAAGTGCTGTGGAATTTTAATTTTGCTGAGAATATGCCCATAAAACCTTAATTCTTGATTAAATGCCAAATAACGTTCGCCTGATCAAAATGCGCCAGAATCAACTAAAACCCTAAGCCAATTGCTTGAACTGTTCTAGGGCCATGAAAACCAGTAAAATCCTAATTTTGCTTGACTGACAAGAAAAGTCCGTTTGTCCGATTCTTGAGCCAGTTTGAAAAATCAGGAAAGGCTTGAAGTTGAGATTTCTTGTGGAAAAAATGCGAGGGCAAATTTTGGGGTACAACAGTTGCCCCTGTTCAATCTTCTTGGACCTGAAGAGTTAGATTGGCAAGCTTGCCTTTCGCGACTTGAAGGTAAAAGAAGATTGGACACTAAAGTGCCCAGAAAATTTGCACTCGGCGATATGATGGTAGATGTGAATGGGCTTACAGATGTCATTTGGTGATGGGCTTAAAGATGCCATCTGGTGCAATAGAATTTTGTCGTGGATGGGCTTAGAGATGCCATCTGAGAATGGGCTTAAAGATGCCATTCGGCGACTGTTGGTAGGAGGATGGGCTTATAGATGCCATCTGGAAATGTTGAACTGTATGTCAATGGTGAGTGGATAAGTATCAGAAGGGCCTCCATGTTTCGGAACATCTCTGAATCGGGGTCCGAACAAGCAACAGATTGACGTCCATGTCTGGAGAATCTGTAAACTATTTTCAGGAGTTGGGATTGAATAAGCAATGAAGCAGCATCCGTTGTTGGGAGGTGTCCGTAAACTATTTTCAGAAGTCTGAACAAGTTGGTAGATTAACATCCATTGTGGGGAAGAATCCGTAAACTGTTTTTAGAAGTTGCACCTGAACAAGTTGGTAGGTTGACATCCGTTGTTGGGAAGAATCTGTAAACTATTTTCAGGAATTGAGAAGAGTCTGAACAAGTTGGTAGATTGACATCCGTTGTGGGGAAGAATCCGTAAACTGTTTTCAGAAGTCTTGAAGTTGAAGAGGAACCGGTGTAGGGTTTCCTGATGATGCGTCTGAATGAATCTGGAATAAGTATCAGAATGTCGCCGTGTCCGGGTCACATCTGAGCTATTTCTGGATGAATCTCGGGAGATGATCTTCGTCTGTCGACTGATCTTACCTGAAAAGTAAAGGGTTAGCCGTATGCAATGTTATGGTGCCTGATGCAATGTATGTGACATCAATGTTTATGACTTGAGTGCGATGAATGCGCATGTAAGCTGATGAGCTAATCTTGCCGAGGATACATGAATCCGAGATGGCTGAAGATAAAAGCATCTTGACTGCTGCCGGGGAGGATAAGTCCTTGGCTGCTGCTGGGGAAGAGAACTCCAGATGACCTCTACTGGGGGGTTCCAAACTAGTAGACTCATGCTGGGGAGGCCAGATTGAGAATCTTCAGCTTGATGGGAAGTAACTCTGGCGACTTCACTGGGGAACTCAAGATTTGTCCTCCCAAAACTCTGTGGGGAGAAGGTTCAATGGTCTGGCTCCGCTGGGGATGGTAATTTGAAGTTTTAGCCTTGCTGGGGATAAATGAAGCTTGACTCTGAGGGGAATTGAATTCCGGAGGATTCTCTGGCTGGGGATTTGCAAAGATAAATTACTGCTGGGGAATTTTGATGAACTCCGCTGGGGATAGGGAGAATTTTGGCGAGCGCGATCTTCCGTGGTGGTTAGCTTGAGAAGAATCTGAACAAGCGATAGGTTAACATCCGTTTACTTGGATAACCCGTGAACTATTTTCAGAAATCTTGAAGTTGAATCAGCAATAGAGCCGCATCCGTTGTTGGGAAGCGTCCGTAAACTAATTTCAAAGGTTGCATCTGAACAAGCTGATAGATTAACATCCGTTACTTGGGAAGAATCCATAAACTGTTTTCAGAAGTCTTGAGAAGAATCTGAACAAGTGATAGGTTAACATCCGTTTACTTGGAGAACCCGTGAACTATTTTCAGAAATCTTGAAGTTGAATCAGCAATAGAGCCGCATCCGTTGTTGGGAAGCGTCCGTAAACTAATTTCAAAGGTTGCATCTGAACAAGCTGATAGATTAACATCCGTTACTTGGGAAGAATCCATAAACTGTTTTCAGAAGTCTTGAGAAGAATCTGAACAAGTGATAGGTTAACATCCGTTTACTTGGAGAACCCGTGAACTATTTTCAGAAATCTTGAAGTTGAATCAGCAATAGAGCCGCATCCGTTGTTGGGAAGCGTCCGTAAACTAATTTCAAAGGTTGCATCTGAACAAGCTGATAGATTAACATCCGTTACTTGGGAAGAATCCATAAACTGTTTTCAGAAGTCTTGAGAAGAATCTGAACAAGTGATAGGTTAACATCCGTTTACTTGGAGAACCCGTGAACTATTTTCAGAAATCTTGAAGTTGAATCAGCAATAGAGCCGCATCCGTTGTTGGGAAGTGTCCGTAAACTAATTTCAAAGGTTGCATCTGAACAAGCTGATAGATTAACATCCGTTACTTGGGAAGAATCCATAAACTGTTTTCAGAAGTCTTGAGAAGAATCTGAACAAGTGATAGGTTAACATCCGTTTACTTGGAGAACCCGTGAACTATTTTCAGAAATCTTGAAGTTGAATCAGCAATAGAGCCGCATCCGTTGTTGGGAAGCGTCCGTAAACTAATTTCAAAGGTTGCATCTGAACAAGCTGATAGATTAACATCCGTTACTTGGGAAGAATCCATAAACTGTTTTCAGAAGTCTTGAGAAGAATCTGAACAAGTGATAGGTTAACATCCGTTTACTTGGAGAACCCGTGAACTATTTTCAGAAATCTTGAAGTTGAATCAGCAATAGAGCCGCATCCGTTGTTGGGAAGCGTCCGTAAACTAATTTCAAAGGTTGCATCTGAACAAGCTGATAGATTAACATTCGTTACTTGGGAAGAATCCATAAACTGTTTTCAGAAGTCTTGAAGAGGAACCGGTGTAGGGCTTCCTGATGATGAGCTTGTGTAAAACTGCATCAGTTTTTGAACACTTTTGACATTCGAATGCCCCAAGTGGTGATGTAGATAAATTCCTGGCTTATTACAGGTGTTGGTCTATAATCGGTCGTTCACAGATATTTCCTGGGTTGTTACAGGTATTGATCTGGAATTCTTCAGACGTGCCCTGGCTGGATACAGGAATCAAATTTGGAAAGGTGATAGTTGATAGATATGCCCTGGCTGGATACAGGAATCGAATCTTCAAACTCTTCATACGTGCCCTGGCTAGATACAGGAATCGAGTATGGAAATGTAATGATTGATTTGTTGAACACTTTTGACATCCGAATGCCCCAAGTGGTGATGACGGAATCTTGAATCAGATTACTCTGCATATTGAGAGATTTCTTGAAATCTTGACTGGACTGCCCCAGGTTAACTGAACTTTGAAAGATCTGTTGGACCTTGACTGGACTGCCCCAGGTTAATTAGATTTTGATATGTCATGCCCCTTGTTGATAGGGGATTTGATGGAAGTGTTATCCTCTTGAAGTGATTTTGACCTGCTGAGAGAGCTTTCGTTCCTCCGAACGTTCGCTGTATGAATTTCTTCGCTGTCAAACAAAAAGGTCAAATGCAGACAGTGATGATCGAATAATGCAAAGTTTATGTTTGTCTCGAAGTTTTGAAAAATGCGTTTTTAGCAGAAAACTTTTCACAAGACAAGTCAACACAAGACTTAGAGTAAAGCCCTACAGGAATCAGGATACCTTTTGTAACAGTATGCTTTCGAACTAACCCATGCTTCAATTAGGACTTTTAAAGGGTTGTAGCGTGGCCTGGTTCACGGTTTAAGAAACAAAGGATAAAGGCTCAAAGTATATTTGTACCCACCCGCTCTTCGTGATGTCGTTCAACCTAAGCTCAGTCAATTGCGTCATACTCTGTTTTGAGTGTTGAACGACTTTTGGGCGATGGTTCACCAGTTGAATTTGGGGAGACAGTCATCACTTTTCATGTTTTTGAGGATTTTTGTAATGACCTCACTATTTTGATTTTGATTTGTTATCCCTAACTTTTTCCTGACTGTTACCGTTTTCCGGGATTACTGTCAGCGGGATGCCCCAGCTTTCTTAAGCCTCCTTTATAGGTTTTGACTTAATGGGCTTTTTCTTTTTGAGAGATTGACTATCTATATGATAGGGAACCACCCTTGTCTTTTGATTCCGAAGGAATGCTTCCTTTTTCGACGTTGTTCGTTGTATTACAAACTGAGAGTTTGCGACTTCAATGCGCATTTTCTCTTGAATTAACTGAGACACTACCCTGCCCCAGGTTTATATCAAAGGTTTTGATTGTTTAGAACAGAAAACTCCTACTTCTTTGGCTCGAAGGGGTTGACTAGGGATTAACTTCCTTATAACTCCAGTGTTTGGGAATTGAAAGAAATGCCTGTACATCATCAGCAAGGTCTGTTCAAGAGCATACTGTATAAGATCACGGTATTGTTTCGTCATCCTCCCTCTAAAGGCTCGCAGCTTTTTATCAAGAGTCAAATATCATAAAGAAAAGCATAAGAGTAGTGAAACGAATGGATGAATTCAAGACAAACATATGCAATGCATTAAGGAAAACAGAGTTTAACATCAACAGATAATTGTTTGACAGCAAAAGAAATTACAACTTTGAAAATTCAAAAAGAAGCAAAAGTCTTTCAGTTCGAGCTTCGTCGCTTCAAGTGGAGAACCCTTTAACGGAAGATTTTCATCTCACCGTCTGGCATGAATTCCAGCACCCCAATATCGATCAGATCTTGAATCTTGTTCTTCAAGGCCCAACAGTCGTTGGTGTCGTGTCCCGGGCTGTAGGAGTGGTAAACACAGAATGCGTCGGGATTATAGTGAGGAGAGGAGGTATTGAGCTTCTGAGGAGGGTCCTTTACAGTAAGTAAGTTGACCTCCAACAGACGCTTCAGTATGAAAAATGATGGTATTTCAGTCTCCGTGAACTGTCTTCCCGACTTTTCTTGTTTACACCGATTGCCCCGTTGACGCTGGCGAGGTTGTTGATGGGTTCGTGACCCTGAAGCTAGCAAAGGAGCTTTCCCCTTGTCTTCTTGAGTTGATGGAGGCTGAGCGGTGACTGGCTCTTCTACCTCAGATGTTTGCCCCAGTTGGTTGTTTGGAAGTAGTTGGCGGACAAGAACTCTGAGTTCCTCTTGTCTTTGAGATAGGTCCTGGATGAGAGCCATCTGGCCCACCAACTGTCCCATCATTTGAGTCCTCAGTGTTGTCAGATCAAACTGCAGCTCCGCAATCTGATCACTCCTGGCATTGTTGGAATTTCCCAAGCCCTTGGTGAGGAGAGCTTTCATCTCTTCTTGCCCCAGAGACAAGTTCAGGAACATCTCTTGCAGCTGAGCAGTCTGGTCTTGAATGTCTTTGACAGACCTCTCTAGCGCCATCTCTTGCTGAAATAAACAGCAGGAGAGTGAGGAGACCTGGAAAAAAGAAAGACTGTCAAAATGCAATGCATGATATGTGGATGCATGCTTTCAATGATCTCTTGGGGTAAACACAAGAAAACGTTAGAGGTTGAACTTGGATCGTTGGTTGGAGATCCCCGCACCGGTGGACGTCCTTCCACGAGAATCAAGCTCACCATGTCAAGTGGGTCATAGCCACTGATTCAAGTTGTTGTACCTTGATCTTTGATTGGAGAACTTTGTATCGGTGGATGTCTTTCCATGAGAATCAAGCTCACCATGTCGAGTGGGTCATAGCCACTGATTCAAGTTGTTGTACTTGAACTTTGACTGGATTGGTTAGAGGAGAAACTTCTTGCCCCTTGGTAGACGTTTGATTCAACGTAACCCTGCATCAAAAGAACCCTCGAGATCTTTGAAAAGGTTAGTGAAAAATGCTATGGTATGATGTCGTGATGTTATGTACATGTATGCACGAGCAAGTGAGCGTATATACAGGCAAACATATTCACACAAAGCAAACAAGTCCTTAGGTTTAGGCTTGCATGAGGTTCAGGTACTACCCTCTTTCAGTTTGTTGGTTAGAACCTGTCCTATCAAAAGTAACCGGGTTCTAAGGGTCCCAATATCACTGAATTGCTTTCATTGTTCATTGTTTCGATTTAGCCACTGAACTGGCGACCGAAATATTCCAGGAAAGCAACCCTCAATTGAGTGTAGTATCGAGTATCAACCAACCTCGGACTACACCAAAGTCAGTTATCTCACTACCCTAAAAAGGCCAAGATGGTTCAATTAAGGTTCCTAAGGTCAGTTGATGCTCCACGACACCACGCGGCGGCCCCGTACTCTCCTTGACTGAACTCAAGGGTTACCGGTACACACCAAAGTGCCACATCAAAGTAGCAGACTGTTTCAACCATGTCGGTATACCCCGCACAGTTCCCTCACAGCCTTGTTGCTACTTTCTAAAAAGGTATCCCCAGATCCGGGTTAGGATCTATGAAACTCTGATACAAAGCCCACAAATGTAAAAGCAAACAAAGCGATCAATTGAAAACAAAGGTGATCTAAACCCTAAGGTAACCCCAGTTTTAAGTTTGATACTCCCCAGCAGAGTCGCCAGTTCTGTGATACGGTGGGAGAACTGACTAGTGTTTTGCGTTCGTATTCGCACTTGTGCGGTTGAGCAAGAGTCGCCACCGACTTTTTATTTTATCCTAAAGGAAAGGTTAAAAAAGCACAGCAAAAACCTTTTGAGATATTTCGTGGGTTCGGGGGGTAGATTATGAAAAGGGAAGGTATTAGCACCCTTTTCATCCATGGTTATCCATGGGCTCTTAGTTACTTGGTTTTTAGATCACTTGCCTTGATTTTTGATTGCTTGAATTTGTGGTGTGTATGTATGTGTTTTTGAAAGTGTTTTTGAAGAAGATGCCTTGTCTTAGGCTAACCTTGTAACAATTCTTTACTCGAATATTTTACAAAGGCGTGTATCTTTTCGAAAAGATGTTTCAAAATGTTTTGAGAGTTTGTTTTTGAAGGTGTTGTGGATTGTGGTTTTTTTGAAAAGAAGGCAAGTGTTTTTGCAAATTGATCTCAAGTAACTAAGAGTTTTGTCTACCCTATTGTACTCAAAGGTTTTTGTTATGCTTTAACCCCTTTTAACAACTTTGTTCCACCATTGAAATTGGTGGACAATCTTGCGTTTAGGAAGTTTATTCGGGACGGGCGCGGGTCATCGTATGGACCATGAATGCAATGGTGCCAAGTGTCTTTGGCAATTTGCTTTGAGGGACTTGATCATTTGTTTAGGCAACATTTTGAGGGACTTATGATCATTTTGATTTTATTTTGCCAAAGGTACTCGACGTGCAAGCATGGCCCATTTTGGAAGGCAACATGTGGGATTACCCTAGAGGGTGCAAGTGTGATTGTGTATTGATTTCACGTATTTGTCTTGTGTTAGGTTATCTAGCGTTTGATTTTATATACATGCAAACCCTAGGTCTAACCATAGTATAATTGAAAGCGGTAAATTGCAGAAATATAAAATCTACGCTATTACAAATAGTATCCGTAAGTGGGGGTATAAATGTACAAATGGGGATGAGACTTAGGATCATAGGGTCCAATAGATTTATCGAATCGAACCAATCAAGTGTAAGTGTAACGAATGTCAATATAAGCAAACGTATAATGTATCAAAATGCCAGTATATTGTGTAGGTGTACGTGCGTATGTGTATGTAATTATTTACATGTGAAATAAGGTGGAATTGATGAAGTATTGTTAGGTATTGTTTTAACCTAAATATGTGTTTAATGAGTCTTTGATTTGTATATTTTTTAATATGTACGAAAGAAAAATGTTTTAATTAAATCGTGTATAAAAATGATGTTTTAAGAAGAGAAAATATTTCTAAGTTTAATTATGTATGAAAAGTATTTTTATTTGTTATATACAAGGATATTTTATGAAATTATGCAAAATGTATATTTACTTATTATATACAAAATATATTTTAATTAAAAGAATAGAAAAGCATTTTCAATTTTAATTATATGATGTAGAAAAAATGTATGATATGTACAAATGTATTTTACTCAAGTATTTAGAAATTAAATTATGTATATTAGAAATATGTTTTCAAATATTTTTTGTATTAAAGTATATTTATCACATTTTGTATTTTTAATTACGTTTGTATAAGAAAATATTGTTAGTATTAGGTAACAAAAAGGGATTAATTAATATGAACGGGCTTGGGCGGATATTAGAAACGGGTCAGGCCCATTGATTGTTTGGAGCAGCGTTTTTTAGGGTTTGAGGATTATTGTTCATTTGATAACGTGTTAGGGTTTGGGACGGCGCCGTTCGTACTTTTCGTTCAACGTCTTCTATGCAAGCTTCTGGGCCATGCCTCTCTGCCTGAGCTACCCCGCTACCGCCTCTTCTCCTCTCAGATGGATTAGACAGTCCTCAAATAATGGTTAGTGTACCGTTTCGAATTGGTTTAGGCGTTTTTGTTTTAGATTCTTGCATGTCGTGATTTATATGTTCTGATCTTCGTGTTCGTTGTGTTTGTTTTAACGAGGTGATGAAAAGAATGATGAGGAAGGAAATATACTACCTTGAGAGGAGGACGATGGGGAGGAGAGGACGAGGAAGCGCTGAGGAGGCTCAGTGGTGCAGAGGCCCGGTGATGGAGCTGGAAGCTAGCTTGGGAAAATTTGGTACTTTGTCCTTTCTTCCTCTTTAGGGGTTTGATGATGATCTTTGTGTTGAAAACCTTACCTTGAATTTGCCCTTTTCTTCTTCTTCTTTAACACTGTATATTTGTTGCCTCTTTTCCACCCTATGATGATAGCCTTGAGATGAACTTGCCCAGTGATGTTTATACTGAGGGCCTAGGGTTTGGACACTGAGTTGCTTTAGTTCTGCTGCTTATGATGAACACCTATTTTGCTTTGCTCATATGCTCTTTTCGGTTGCCTTGAACTTTGTTCTCTTCTTCTGACTTTCTTCTGATTTTGCCCCTTGAACGATTTGCCTATGATTGCCTGGAATGTTTGTTGCTGGCCCTCTGAGATTGATATGCTTTTAGTGTTTGATTTTCTACCCTGTGATGAATGTTCTGAGGGTTGTCGTGGGTTTGGAACATGGTATGCCTTGATGTTTGTTGCTCCTGAACGAACTTTCTCTCTTCTTCTCTTGTCCACTTTACCTTTGGATATGTTTTCCTGTGATGAAGAAATTCTGAGGCCTAGAGTTTTTGTACGCTTTTGGTCCTTTGAACTGGTATCCTGGCTTTTGGGTTAATGCAGGTTATCTGATTTTTGTTGACTGGCTATATGCTTGTTCTGGTATAGGCTGGCTGGAATGGTTTTGTGCTGGTATGAGGTTTTGACAGTAGGTTTGATTGTTTTTGGTTTGAACTGGACAGTAGGCAGGTTGTGGTCTTGAGGCTTCAACTGGTCATGATTTTTTCTTCTGAGTTATTGACTGGTTGTGTTTCATGAGGTTCAGCAGGTGTTATGCTTAGGCTTTGCTTTGTTTCTAGTTTTTTGGCTTGGTTGAGGCCTTGACAGGTTTGAGCTTGCAGTAGGTTTATGCTTGGTTTTTGTGCTTAACCGGTTGGCTTCAGTTTTTTGTAACTTTTTGTTTTGGTAAAGCTGGAACAGGTTTGAGGTTGTGAACGATGTAGGCAAGGTGTTGATGGTTAGGCCAGATTTGGAGTTATGTGTTTATATCTTGGTGATATTGGTCTCTTGGCTCAATCAGGTTTTTTTTTAAAGCTCAGTATATTTTCTTTTGTTTTTGTCCTTTTTCCTCTTGGTCTTTGGCGCCTAATACTTGTTCAAACCTTGGTATCTCTTCTTGAACCAAGTTACTGGGTAATTTTGCAAAGTTTTTTGGCACTTTTCTGTTTTGGTAATTGACTCTGCTGTGTACTTCTGCCCAATTTGAGTAATACTGAATTAATGCTTCTTTTAGCCTTTGCCTTACTGTCTTATTGCAGTTGTGTTTTCCATGTTCTTCTATGTCTCAAGCCTAAACCTGTAAGCCTAAACACTTTTCTCTCTCTTTTTCTCTCTCTAGTACAGTATTTAGCATATTATATTGCTTGACATGTACTACTTCTGAAAAAGTAATGGCCTATGGAAATGATGAAGCTGGAAATTGTTTTCTTGCAATACATGTTACCTCTGCATTTTATATCTTCCAGATTTTGTTCTTCTTGATATCTTCTTTTTTGCTAGCTTGGATAGCCTTGTGACAGCATTTTGGCAGAAAGTTGAATTTGGTCTTTGTTTGGCAATTCAGTTTGTAACTTGGACTTTGGTTATTTGCCTATGCTGTCTTGCTTTTGAACTATGCAGTTTTGACAGTTTGAAATGTGCAATTTTAATTTTGTGCATTCATTTAATTTGCAAGCATTTTCACCCTTCTCTTTGAACCGGGAGAAATCCCGTGATTTGCAGAGAGGGCCAACTGATCCTGGCCGTTGCTTTTAATGATGAGTCTAAATTTATCTGTCTCTTTAATTTACTTATCTGCTTTTTGACTTTCTCTTTTTTTCTTTTGCAGATGAAAAATGGAGCACCGGAGCGAAGTGAAGAACGAAGAATTAGAAATAAATAGGATAGTTTTCCCCTTTATTTAAATTTAAATCAATGTAAAAAATAATGTTTGTAATTTAAATTCCAAACATCAATTGTACATTTAATTTAAAGATAAATAAAAGTTCCCATTATCCAATTTAATTCTATTTTCTCTTTATCGTTTATTTATTTATTTAAAACTCTTTGGATCGAAAAAATTGAAAAATAAATTTCAATCATTCAATTTAGAATAATAAATAACTTAAATAAAACAATGTCTTAGTAATATTGATCAATTAAAACTGTCTTTTCCAATATCCAAAACAAAGCAGCAGTTAACCAAAATAAACTGATCAAGCGCATTCCTTTTTTCACTAATTCTTTGCCAGGCACTGTAATTCCACACTGCATATTTCTTTTGACTGATGAATTCAAACCAACTGCCTCCTCTTACTGATTAAGTCAAAACAATGCGAATCCAACCCGAATCTTAGAAAATCTTGCAAAGTGCTGTGGAATTTTAATTTTGCTGAGAATATGCCCATAAAACCTTAATTCTTGATTAAATGCCAAATAACGTTCGCCTGATCAAAATGCGCCAGAATCAACTAAAACCCTAAGCCAATTGCTTGAACTGTTCTAGGGCCATGAAAACCAGTAAAATCCTAATTTTGCTTGACTGACAAGAAAAGTCCGTTTGTCCGATTCTTGAGCCAGTTTGAAAAATCAGGAAAGGCTTGAAGTTGAGATTTCTTGTGGAAAAAATGCGAGGGCAAATTTTGGGGTACAACATCCACCATGATCACTTCTGACTTTAACGATTCTAAGATCCTTTTCATTCTGAACTTGGTTACAGAAGGTAACAAACACAGAGTGTGACTCGTCCTTGTGTCTTAAGAACTTTACCCATGTCCATCTGCTATAGTCATCTACGATTACTAACCCATACTTCTTGCCACTGACTGAAGCAGTTTTAACTGGTCCAAATAAGTCAATGTGCAGAAGTTCTAATGGCTTAGAGGTAGAAACAACATTTTTGGATTTAAAAGAAGGTTTTGCAAACTTGCCTTTCTGACATGCTTCACACAGAGCATCTGAATTGAACTTCAAATTAGGAAGTCCTCTGACCAGATTGAGTTTGTTAATCTGAGATATTCTTCTCATACTAACATGCCCCAATCTTCTGTGTCAGATCCACTGCTCGTTGTTAACAGACAGAAGGCATTTTACATTCTGACTCTTTAGTTCAGAAAGTTTGATTTTGTAAATGTTGTTTTTCCTCTTACCATTAAACAGGATAGTCCCATCTTTCTGACTAACAGCTTTACATGATTTTTGATTAAAGATTATATCATAACCGTTATCACTTAATTGACTTATGGATAACAGATTATGCATCAATCCATCTACTAGCAGAACATTATTAATAGAGGGAAGATTTCCATTACCTACAGTTCCAGAGCCAATTATCTTTCCCCTCTGATTGCCTCCAAAACCAACGTGGCCTCCAGGCTTTGGAACATATGCCTTCTTCCCGTCATGTGTCGCGAGCAGCCAGAGTCCAGGTACCATGACTGGTGTTTCTGACTTGCTGCTAAAGATATCTGCAACATGTATTATTTTATCCTTAGGTACCCAGATTTTCTTGGGTCCTGATTTGTTAGTTTTACCAAAACTCTGATTGAATTTTGGTTTCACAGAGTGCTTACTGCTAGTGTATTTAATATCATGTGTATGACCATACACAAAATGTGAATTCAGAGGAGTGTGTTTAATGGTTAAGTCCATGACATTCTTTGGTGTAGGAACCTTACCTTGGTATCCTATTCCTTTCCTGCCGTTTCTGCTAACTCCATAGATCATTGAAGCCATTTTGCTTCTATCTATGCTTTTAGCAAGGAACTTCTGGAAACTGTGATCATACTCCTTGATGATCTCATCAGCGTTGCTGGCAGTTTCAGAAATTTGTTCCTTCTGAGAGTTTTGTAAAGTGTTTTCTAATTTTGAAATCTTATTTCTCAGCTCAGAATTCTCCAATTTGAGACTTTCAGTCTTATTAGAGTCAGATTCAAGATTCCTTTTCAGGTCTCTGAATTTAACTCTAATTTGCTGATACCGTTCCAGAATCTCATTAAGGCTTTCAGCAAGTTCAGCCTTGGTAAAATTAACAGCAAAGTTAGGAAATACCTCTTCAGTATCTGATTCTGAGTCTGATTCAGAAGCTTCACTATCTTCTGAGATGTTAGCCATGAGAGCTATGTTTTCCCTCTCATCATCTGATTCTGAGTCAGCTTCAGACGAGTCAGAGTCATCCCATGTAGCCATGAGACTTTTCTTCTTCTCTCTTCCAAACTTCTTTTTGGGCTTTTCCCTCTGAAGCTTTGGGCAGTCACTCTTATAGTGTCCTTGCTCATTGCACTCATAGCAGATGATGTCCTTGGTGTTTGGCTTTTTGCTACTAGAGGAGCCTTCAGATCTTCTGTATCCAGAGGAAGAATTTGTCCTTCTGTATCTGGAAGAAGACTCGTTCTGATCAGATCTTCTGGGATTCCTGAACTTCCTTTGTCTTTGCTTCCACAGTTGATTTACTCTTCTGGAGAGGAGGGAGAGTTCGTCTTCTTCTGATGAGGATCCATCAGATGTTTCTTCAACTGCCTGCAAAACTTTAGACTCAGATTTTTGTTAGATTTTAATGCTAAAGGCTTACCTTGCTTCTGAGGCTCGTCAGCTTCTAGCTCTATCTCATGACTTCTGAGGGAGCTGATAAGTTCCTCCAGAGTGATTTTGTTGAGATCTTTAGCTAGCTTCAGAGCTGTAACCATTGGTCTCCAATTCTTGGGTAAACTTCTGATGATTTTCTTGACATGGTCAGCAGTAGAGTATCCTTTGTCCAGAACCTTGAGACCAGCTACCAGAATTTGGAATCTTGAGAACATTGTTTCAATGGATTCAGATTCTTCCATTTTGAACGCCTCATACTTCTGAATGAGCGCCAGAGCTTTAGTTTCTTTGACCTGAACGTTGCCCTCATGCGTCATTCTGAGTGAGTCAAAAATGTTCTTTGCTGTGTCTCTGTTGGAGATCTTTTCATATTCAGTATAGGAGATGGCGCTGAGGAGGATGGTTCTGGCCTTGTGGTGATTCTTGTAGTCACGCTTTTGTTGGTCAGACATTGTTTTTCTATCAATCTTCTGACCGCTTGCATTCACAGGGTGCGTGTATCCATCTGTCACCATATCCCACAGATCAGCATCATGTGCCAGAAAGAAGCTTTCAATTCTGTCTTTCCAGTAATCAAAGTTTTCTCCATCAAAGACTGGAGGTTTGCCGCTGAATCTGTCTCTGTCCTCATTGTTGTCATTGCTGGTGTGAGAATAGTTTCCTGCCATTGTGTTTTTCTGACGTTGGATCTTGTACTGACACGGTTAAGTGTTTTAGCTCAGAACCAGGCGCTCTGATGCCAATTGAAGTAGTGAAAAACACAAGAAGGGGGGGTTGAATTGTAAAACTGAAAATCAATGCAATGAATAAGATATTTTTATCCTGGTTCGTTTGATCTCAAACTACTCCAGTCCACCCGTCAAGGTGATTTCGCCTCTCTCCAACGAGGTCTTAATCCACTATATTCAACTGAATATTACAGACTGCTTTAACAACTGCTAAAGCCTTCTTGATGCAAACCACAACCCGGTTTGTCAAGGAAACTCTTTCTTACAAAGAAGATAAATCTAAGTGTGTGAATGTTTTCTGCAAAACTATATCACAACTGTGATGTATACACAACTTTAAGCTTAGAAACAAGATTGCTAAAACAAATATTGAGTAAGAGGATGTGTAGTGTTTAGCAAACTGAGAGAAGGAAGATTATGATCAGCTTTTAGGCGTGTAAAGATTTGGAGAGCATTAGCCAATTCAATCTTCATAGTCTTGTTTATATAGCACTGAGATTATGAACGTTGGAGCAATATTCTTGATTCAATGCTAATAACAAACTTTCCTTATCGAGCAGATCTTGTCTGGAATGAGGCCGTTGGTATTAATTTGCTTTCAATGCACAGTACCGTTGCTTACTTAATGCAAGTTCTGGCTTGGCTCATTCTGATTCTGCTTAGCTGCTGATGAACTGTTGTGTTTCTTTATCAGAGTGTTGAGTGCAGTTCTTGTTCATCAGACTTCAGCATACACGTGAGTTAATCTTCTGATTCTGACATTCTGATATGGCAACTTCTGATGCTGATGTCAGGAACCAAATTTCTGATGTTGATTAGGTGTGATCTTGCTTATACCAATCAGAGTATCTGCAAATCAGAACGTAATAATTTAGGCAGCAGATAGTTCATACATGAATCATATAAATAATATATCTTTTCACTTTGTTATCATCAAAACTTAAACATAGGGTAGTAGATTCAAACTTTGTTCTAACAGAATGGAGTCATGATTGTGTTTTGATAGGATGCCATTACTCAGGAAGAACTTAGCAGAGAATCTCCTTAAGAACTTTTTATCATTGATTGAAGCTCCTTCTGGGTATTCTTAAGCCTCTAGATACCTCTTGACTTCATGAAACCAAGGCTGGTTCACTACCTCTTCAGTATTAATCTCGTGACAGTATGTTGGTTCATCCATTCGTTCGATGGTGATTTAAGGAGCCTCGTTATCCCAATTAAGTTTAAACGTAGATGACATTGTGGCTAGAGCATCTGCTAGCTAATTTTCTTCTCGCGGGAAATGCTCGAAGGTAATCTTCTCAAAATGTGGTAACAATATCAAAACATGTTCTTTGTAAGGGATAAGGTTTGGGTGCTTACTGTCCCATTCTCCTTTGATCTGACTGACGACCAAAGCTGAATCTCTAAACACATCTAAAGACTTGATTCCCAAGTCTATGGCAGCCTTGAGACTAAAGATGCATGCTTCGTATTCCGCAATGTTGTTCATACAGTTGAAGCAAAGTCTGGCAGTAAAGGGAGTGTGACATCCTACCAGAGATATGAGTACGGCGCCGATACCATTACCAAGTGCATTGGATGCTCCGTCAAAGAACAGGGTCCATCGGGATCCTTGTTCAGGTCCGTCATATGGTCTGATTTCTTCACAATTGTCTAATGTCAAGATGTCTTCATCCGGGAATTCAAACTTCATGGACTGATAATCTTCTACAGCTTGATGAGCAAGATGATCAGCTAGCACACTTCCCTTTATAGCTTTCTTGGTAGTGTACTGTATGTCATATTCTGTTAGGATCATCTGCCATCTTGCTATCCTCCCAGACAGAGCAGGCTTTTCGAAGATGTATTTTATCGGATCCATCTTAGATATCAACAAAGTGGTATGAGTCAACATATATTGTCTTAGCCGGTGAGCAGCCCATGCCAAAGCACAATAAGTTTTCTCGAGCAGTGAATATCTGGTTTCACAGTTGGTAAACTTTTTGCTCAGGTAGTAAATAGTGTGCTCTTTTCGGCCATACTCGTCATGCTTCCCCAATACACACCCCATTGAGTTCTCTAAAACAGTCAGATACATGATTAGTGGTCTTCCCTCGACTGGTGGCATCAAAACAGGAGGCTCTTGTAAGTACTCTTTGATCTTATCAAAAGCGATCTGACATTCATCATTCCATCTGACTACTTGATCTTTCTTCAATAATTTAAAGATCGGTTCACAAGTAGCTGTTAGGTGAGAAATGAAACAGGCAATATAGTTCAGGCGTCCCAAGAATCCTCGGACTTCCTTCTCAGTACGAGGAGAAGGCATTTCTTGTATCACTTTAACCTTGGCAGGATCAACCTCGATGCCTTTGTTGCTGACAACAAAACCTAAGAGTTTACCGGACCAGACTCCGAATGTGCACTTGTTTGGATTCAACCTTAGTTTGTATTCCTTCAATCTCTCAAACAACTTTTGTAAGTGATCAAGGTGCTCCTCTTTAGTTTGTGATTAGGCTATCATGTCATCTACGTAGACCTCTATCTCATGATGTATCATATCATGAAATAAAGCTACCATGGCGCGTTGATAGGTTGCCCCAGCATTCTTCAGTCCGAACGGCATCACCTTGTAGCAGAATATACCCCACTGTGTGACAAATGTAGTTTTCTACATGTCCTCAGGTGCCATTTTGATTTGGTTATAACCTAAGAATCCATCCATGAAGGAAAATACCTTGTGTTGGGCCGTATTGTCAACCAGTATATCGATGTGGGGAAGTGGAAAATCATCTTAAGGGTTGGCCCTGTTTAAATCTCTATAATCCACACACATTCGTACTTTGCCGTCCTTTTTAGGAACGGGAACAATGTTGGCAACCCATTGAGGATAGGAAGTGACAGCCAGGAACCCAACATTGAATTGTTTCAAAACTTCCGCTTTGATCTTCTCTGACATGTCAGGTCTCATGTGGCGGACTTTTTGTTTCACTGGTGGACAATCTTCTCTTGTCGGTAGACGATGTACCACGATGTCTGTATCAAGCCCTGGCATGTCTTTGTATGACCAGGCAAAGATCTCAACATAATCATGCAACAACTGAATTAGACGCTCATTGACACTCGACTCTAGATTGGCAACCACCTTGATTTCCTTTTTATCTTCCTCGGTACCCAAGTTGATTGTATCCAATAGTTCTTCATGAGGCTGAATAGCTCTTTCCTCTTGTTGTAATAGTCTATCCAATTCCCCTGGTACTTCACAATCTTCCTCGCCTTCATCTTCGGCTTGGTAGATTAGATCTTCAGAGTCACTAAAGGCCATAGAAGTATCGTTACCCATGGGATCCGGAATGGAGGGGTACCTGCATTTGTGAGTGTGGGTGTGTGTAAGGATATAGCCATCTTTAAACAATAAAATGTAAAATAAAGACAATGAGCACAAAAGGTTTGTATGTGAAAAATGTCCATGATTCATTGAATGTCATATGAAGATGAAATAAAAACCCTTACAAATGGACCATTGTGCCTCGGGTAAGACACAAGGTTGAAAATGTACGAATGGTTTGTGAATATTACAAGTCCAACAGAAATGTAAAAGATAAATTACTGAGAGATTAAAGTTATTGGAACAAAGTCTCTAGCTTCCCAATTGCGAAGTCCTCCGTTGACAGTAGGAAATATCCAATCCTCCAATCTGCCATATTCTTCATTGTCTTCCACTGTGTTGACCTCTCAGTTGCTAATCTTCAAAGGTGTCCCTCCAGCACGGGCACGGCGTACAACCTTCTGAGCACTTGAAGTAAACCCTAAGCCAAACCTGTCATATTTATACAGAATGTCTGGAAGCTGCCCCCAGATGGTGCATCCACCCTCCTCTACTACTTCCTTGGCGTCCTTTAGAGATGACATCCGAAGTGGAGGTCTTGTGATCTTGGGGATCGAGGATACCGTCTTGGTTACTTCTACCTCTTGAGAGACTTCTTCGAAATGTTGGAAAGGGGTTTCAATGAACTCGCCATCCAATTCCACATACCGGAAAGAATTTAGGTGGCTAATCATGTACTCTTCCTCTCCGTGGACAGTGATAATCTTTCCATGGACCGGATATTTCAACATATGGTGTAGTGTAGAGTTGACAGTACCAGCATTATGGATCCAGGGTCATCCTAGCAGACAGGAGTAAGAGGGGAGGATGTCCATTACATAGAAAGTTGAGTTGAAAGTTTGAGTTCCCACCTTTATGGGGATGTCCACCTCCCCATATACCATCCTCTTTGAACCATCAAATTCTCTCACGACTATGTTACTGGGTTTCAATGTTAGTCCTTCGCAATCCAATCTGTCGAAAGCTTTCTTCGGTAAAACGTTCAAAGATGATCCAGTGTCTACCAAGACATGGGCCAGAGTTGTTCCTCTACATTCCTTAGATACATGTAATGCCTCGTTGTGTTTTCTCCCTTTTGGTGTCAGGTCAACATCAGAGAAGCCTAAGCCGTTATCAACTGTCAAACTGGCCACACAATCTTGGAATTGGTCAGCGGATGTCTCTTGTGGCACATGGGTTGTCTTCAGAAACTTCACCAGAGCTTTCGCATGTGCCTCAGAACACAGCAACAATGCCAGCATGGAGATCTTGGAGGGAGTTTGCCCCAACTATTCAACCACGTCATAGTCACTCTTCTTTATTATTCTCAGGATCTCCTCCATTTCCTTCTTGGAGGTTTCGAGGATGGTCAGTGGTTGAGCCTTCGTCCGGACAGGCTCTTCTTGAATACCTTTTCCTCGAACATCAGCAGCAGAAGTATTGGTGGGGATAACAGCAGGGGTTGTATCGTCTTTTCCAGTAGGAGAACTTGCAGATATGATTATTGGTATGGAGGTAACCTTTGGAGCAGCCACGGGTCCAAAAACTTCCTTTGGAGGGGTAATTTCTGGAGAGAAGATTCTACCGCTACGGGTAATATTGCTAGTTTCGGCAATATTGCTAATGTCAGAGTTTTCTTCTTTGGAGCTCACTTCTTCGGCAGTCAGTCCATCTTGTTTGATACCATGGTAGTATATTTCTCCACAGTAATTTCACGGTACTGTTTTATCTGATTCATACGGGACCGGCCCGGGCATTGTGATCTTAAGAGGAGTAGTTTTTGGAAACGATGTAATCCTAACGGGTCTTTTGGGGACCCTGGAAGGATTGGCGGAGATGGTTATGATTGAAACGTCTTCAACAGAAATAGGAAAAACGGGAGTATTTTCAAACAAAATCTCTTGATTGTCTATCAGACGTTGAATGCCTTTCTTCAACAGAGGGCAAACAGTTGGTGAGGATAAGTAATGGTAGCAGTCTTCATTACAACCTGGGAATACACCAGCTTTCAACAAGTTTATCTTAATGATTGGGAGCGGAGTCAAGAGTTTATCCACTGCGGTAATAAACAAATCTTCCTCGATAGCATTGGTGTTGTGACCATGCCTAGGCATCGGAGCGGAAATGACATTTGGTTTCTCAGGCGCATCAAACTCAACTTCTTTTGCATCTATAAGGTCTTGAATTTTTTTTTCAGGGCCCAACAATTGTTAGTGTCGTGACCTGGACTTTCGGAATGGTATGCACATCTAGCATTTGGGTGATAATGAGGGGACATGGTGTTGGGATTATTCGGGGCCTCCTTTAAAGTTGCCAGATTCAATTTCAGAAGATGTGGTAAAACGTGGGCTAGCGTCATATTAATTCTGGTGAATTGTCGGACTGGCCTTTCCACCCTCGGTTGGTTATTTCTTGGTTGATCAGATGTAGGCTTTGGGATCATAACGGCCCCCACCATTGGTCGGCGTTTAGCTCTTCCTTGATTCCTTTGTGAATAAACAGCAGATACCTCCTTCTTCCCAGTGAAAGGCTTTCTTACAGTTGTAGAGGCAGACGCATCCTTCTGAATCTTTCCACTTTTTATACCAGCTTCCACCCTCTCTCTGGTTAATATTAACTCAGTAAATCCAGCAGATGAGCTCTCAATCAAATGGTTGAAGAAAGGGCCCAATAGGGTGCCCAAGAACATATCCACCAACTCCCTTTCAGACAGAGGGGGTTGTACTCTCCCAGCTAGATCTCTCCATTTCTGCGCGTAATCTTTGAAACCATCATTTGAAGCCATAGCCATACTCTGAAGTTGAGTACGGGTGGGCGCCAAATCTGCATTATACTGGTATTGCTTATAGAAATCTGCGGCAAGATCTTCCCAGTTGTGGACGTCGGCCCTTTCCAATTGGTAAAACCAATCGAGTTGTGTTCCGGATAAACTATCTTGGAAAAAATGGACCCACAAGTCTTTGTCGGTGGAGTGCGGCTGAATCTTTCTCACATATGATCAGAGGTGCATTTTAGGACATGACACCCCATCATATTTTACAAATAACGGCACTTTGAACTTTGGTGGGATCATGATTCCCGACACTAGCCCCAATTCTTCAAAGTCTAGACCTGGTACTTTCTATATTTCCATAGCATTCAGACGCTCTTCAAGATGTCGGTATTTATCATTCGCTGGAGGATACTGTTCCTCGGAGTAATCTTCCTCTTCCTCCTCCTCTTCTGATTCTGACGGAACTGCTGTTTCTTTTCCTTTTCTTTCTCCTTTATCAAATGTTGCTGGAAAATCCAAGGTTCTTCTAGCCTGTCCTTGAAGCCTTCTCCCCGTGATTATAACACTGGTTGGTTTCTTCTCTTTCTTTTTCTTCTCTTTTTCCAACAGAGTCTTTAGCTACTCTTGTCCTTTGGCCAAGGTTGTGAGTAACTTTTGAAACTGCATGTTTTGAGCTTGAAGATCTTTGACTGTCTGTTCGAGATCCATCTTACTGAAATAAACAGTAGAGAGATGAGGAAACTTGTTGCAAAAGACCTGTTTGTGTTATGATGAATGATATGTGCATATGTAATGTTTTCAAGGATTTTAAAAAATTCAAGTTCGTTTTAAACAAAATAGAAACACACGTTATATTAATAAGATAGAGTTTGAGTACATCAATGCCCCTTGGGCAAAATAATACAAAACTCTAAGATAAAAAAGTAGTGCGCATTCTCTTTGGTGCAATGTAGGCATTTAGAGTCCGCTCCTCATGTAGTAGCCTAGTGAGTTCCAAAACCTTCTTCTCGCTTGCGTAGAATTGGGCTTCGAAAGTATCACACTCTCCTTTGAGTTGTATCCAATCCCTTTGTAGGTCTTCAAGAGATGTGGGCATGTCGGAATGTAGGATAGTGTATGGAAATTCTCCCTCCTTAACAGGCTCAATGATCACTGGGAGAATGGAAGGATAAGGCTTCCTAAGACTTTGAGCGCGGGTTCGTACCCACTTGAGGTAAGGCTCAAGAGGGATGGAATTCTTGTGTCCCAAAGTCTTGATATCCACCTTGTTTAGCATCCTCTATGCTCGAATGAATCTATGGCGAAGACCTTGATCGTTGTTGTCGTAGTCAAATACCAAGCCTTGAATCAGCATCTCATGTGGGCCATCCCTTCGGGCATAAACAAACTGTCTTAGAGCCAAGCATGGGTTGTAGGTGATGCCTCCCCTAATGCCAAGTAGAGGGACATTAGGGAATTCCCCACAACAGTCAACAATGATAACATTCTCTTTGGATCGAGAGCACCAATGAATATCTGAATGTTTGAGCGTCATTAACTTTTGTGACCATCTCAAACCTTGCTCAATCTTTAAGACTGATTGGGGAAGATGAGAAATAAACCATCTTTCCAGGAGAGGAGTGCAACACATAAGTACACCTCTTTTCCTCATTGTATGAGTGTGAAAAGAGTGTAAGATATCTCCAAGCAATGTAGGTACCGGATTGCGTGACATGAAGATTTTGACAGCACTCACATCTATGAGTTGGTCAGGATTGGGGAACAAGACCATCCCATAGATAAGAAGAGCCACAATTTCCTCAAATGCTTGCAAGTCCAAGGAATTCCAACAGCTTTGGGCCTTTTCAAACAAGAACTTTGCTAAGAAGCCTTTGACACCCCTTCTAGTTTCCCAATATGTTGTGACATCAGATGAATGCAAGTGCAGGGCTTGAGAAATCTCCTCTGGCTTTGGATCTCTTTCTGGACCGTTGAAAGGTAGTTGATTGAGAACGGTAATCCTCAAGAGTTGAGAGAATTCTTCCAAAGTGGGCACAAGTTGATAGTCGGGAAATGTGAAGCAATGATGCAAAGGGTCAAAGAACTGGAAGAGAACCTTCATCATGTCCTCCTCTGTGTTGGAGGTGACCAAGTTGAGTAGACGACCATGCCTCTCGGTGAATGGAGAGTTCTCAGGGATCCTTGAAGCTAGCTCCTTGAGTTGTGGAGGAATTCTTGCAAGGTTGACTTGGATAGTTTTCCTGCGAAGTGAATCCATATCCTACAAAACAAGAACAAAGATGAATCTCCAAATTCCTTGAAATGGTTAGTGGATGCATATGATGTTCATGATGTCCATGATGTTATGTACAAATATGCATTTACAAGCAAGTCAAACAAGTTCTTAGTTTAGGCTTGCATGGGGTTTTATAGGTAAGTACCCTCTTGAAGTTTAGTTGGCTCAACCTGTCCTAGTAATAGTAACCGGGTTCTAAGGAGATCAATATCGCTGGATTGTTTCCTTGTCCATTGTTTCAGTTCAAGCCTCTTTAATGGCGATCAAAATATCCCAAGAAACCAAACCTCAATGAGTGTAGTATCGAGTATCTACCAACTTCGGACTGCACCAAAGTCGGTCATCTCACTACATCCTAAAAGGCCAAGTTGGTCAAGTAAATGGTTCTAGAAGTTCATTAGTGCTTCATGACATCACTCAGCGGCCCCGTATTCTCTTTGATTGACTCAAAGGCTACCGGTACCCACAAATATGTCACACTAACATAGTTATTGCTTAGACCATGTCGGTATACCCCGCACAGTTTCCACAACGTATTGCTATTTACCTATAATGTTTCCTCAAATTCGGGTGGAGGATTCAAACCCAAACAAAGAACCATAATGTAAAGCAAACAAATCAAACAATGTAAGCAAA